>JABTXL010002307.1:3332477-3401927 GCA_025134845.1 Neodon shergylaensis | reverse complement strand
GGTCAGTAGTACAAGACAGCAGACCTCGCACTGCTCCTGGGAGTTGGAAAAGCCCTGCTCCTTCAGGAGGTCTGGAGTGTCAGGTCTGGGTGGGGATGAGGCTGGCAAGAGGGGCATGGGAGGAAGGTTCCCTTCCTTCTACCCCTTCCAACATTTCGGTCCATGCCAAAGCAGGTCGGATAAATAGCACACCTTGAAGCAAAAAAGGATGTCCGAATACCAATCTGCAAACCACTGAGTCCTGAGCCGTACAACCCACCCGACACAGGCCCCCACCTATCCTCGGAGCCCCCACCTCTCCTCAAAAGCCTTTCAAGTACAAGCTACCATCTTCATGCAGGAAGAAACACTGAGGAATTTTAAATAGTCCACCCTCTTTCTAGTTTCTTCCTTGAGAATTCCCTAAGTTGTGACAGTGACAGGGTCGAGATCCAGACCTGGGCCCACCTAGCTGCTGAGCCTTCGTGGACAAAGGTTAAAGTTCATCACCCTGCTTGTCCCCCCCTGATCGATGTTGCTTCATTCAGGGGCAAGGGGACCCTCTCCATCTTCTCCACCATCTGAGAGAGGGGACAGGCACAGCAGTGGTCAGGGACGGCTGCCGAAAGGCCAGTGGACTTAGATGACAACTCCAAAGAGAAGGGGGCCGGAGTCTCCCATCCCCCAGCCTCCACAACAAACACAGGGAGGCAACAGGGCTCACATGCCACCCCTACGTAGAACTGAGTGGCCAGAGGTGACAAGGAGACAGGAAGTCCTGGAATCTCTCCAGCGTACGCCTGTGCCCTTCACAGAGGCTGGAGGTGGGAGTGGGGGGCAGACAGAAGGGTGGGAAGGTGACTGAGGGAGGAGGAGGGGAGGAGGCCCGTGAGGCTGCACACTCTCTGGGAGGCAGAGGGCTAATCTATCCTTCATCCCAGCCGGTCGATACTTGTTGGGGTGATATTTGATGGGCAAACTGCCCACTAAGCCTCTGAGCTCACGGGGAAACAAACTGACCAGGAGGTAAAAGGTAAATGTTCTTATAATTACAGCAAGGCCACCTGGGGCGGGTGGAGGGTGCACCCCTCTCCGGCAGCCAAGGGAGGTTTCCTTCCTTGGGTCGATATATACAGAATGAGGGATTCATCCACGTTCTATTCACGAGTTAGAAAAAAACAAGGAAGTTTCTGGTACGTAGGACTTTCTTTTCTTTAAATCAGGTTGTCGTGTCGTCTAATGCAGACAAAGCGAGGGAACAATGTCTGGCTCACAGAACCATTCAAAACCAGCAGCGGTGGCAGGATCAGGCCTCTCCGAAAAGCAGGCAGCCCTTCCAGGATGGAAGCCTCTTGCCTGGGAGATTTAAAGGCTGCCTTTTAGCATCAAAAAGTCTTAACTTTCAGATTTCTAAGGTTTACTGTGAAGGTAACTAAGGAGTGTTTGTTGTTGTTGTTGTTATTGCTGTTGTTTTTTTTTTTTTTTTTTTTTGAGACACAGTTTCTCTGTGTAGCCCTGGTTATTTATCCTGGAACTCACTCTGTTGACCATTCTGGCCTCAGACTCAGGGATCTGCCTGGGATTAAAGGCATGCACCACCACCTCCTGGCAACACAGGATCTCTTACAGCTGACAATGACCTTAACCTGATCCTGCCTCCACCTCCCTCGTGCTGGGATTAAAGGTGAGTACCACCACACCACATTTTCCACATGTGTTTGTGCATGTGTGTGGGCACGTGCGTGCCAGAGGATAACTTGTAAGAGTAAGTTCTCTCCTTCCACCACGTGAGTTCTAGGGATGGAACGCAGGCCATCAGGATGGGCAGAGGGCCTTCACCCACTGAGCTGTCTCGCAGATCCCAACACACTCAGTTTTATTTAGTGTTAGGGATTGAATCCAGCGCTCCCTGCATGCTACACAGGCGCTCTACCGACTGGATTACAGGGTCAGGGTTAGGGTATGTATGCATTTGTTTTTGTACATGGGGCCAGCTCTACCTTTGCTCTCGGAGTAATCTTCAATTAGACAGAAGCCAAAATAGTAAGCCTGCTACTTGCAACATGAAAAATATGGGGCCATGACACCTGTAAATGATTTTAAAAATTTTATCCTATTCCTTTCAAGAGAGCTAAGAGGAAGAGCATTCAAAGGCCAGTATGGGTACCCATGTGGGTTTCCAGCATCTGTAAAGTACTATCTAGGACGACCTCCAAGGTCCCCTGGCTCTGGTTTCTGCTGCTTCTCTCACTATGACAGCCCCAATAGGAAGCAACAAAAGCCCCAGTGGCCGAAGCCAACCCAAAGGGAAGACAAGAGGGTAGATGCAACAGAAGGTGGCAATACCATCACAGACAACAGTGCCTAGTCAGCCAGATTCCCCCACACCAGGGCTAGAGAAGCCACAGCAGTTAGAGCAGAGAAAGGCCTTCAGGTACCCATTGCTGGGCGCCCCACCCTGCCCTGGCCTAGAGCCAAAGCCGGCACCCTAATAACCCAGGAGCTGCTGGCAATAAAAAAAAGACAGCAAATAAAAAGCCCTCAAGGAGTCATTTGACCCCTGCTCAGCATGTCTTCAACCCACATTACTGTCTGCCTGTCCATTTAATAACTAATTAACTAATTAATTAGTAGGAGTGCGTGAGATAGGGCTTAACTCTGTAGCTCAGGCTTTGCCTGGGACTTGCAGTGATTCTCCTGCCTCAGCCACTGGGAGGCCGGACTGATAGGCTCAAACCACTGCCACCAGCACAGCCATCTGCTGTCTCGGAGGCAAGGGAGAGCCTAGTTATGTCCCACATCTCGAAAGGACAGGTAGGGGTGACCCTGGAACAAAGGAAAGGGAGGGGAGGCGACCTCCATGTCCTGAAGCTTCTCAGGTTGAGACTAGGTAGACCTGTGAAGGCCACTGGTCAGGTTTTCTCCCCAGAGGGACGCCTGTGGATGGCTACTAGGATTCCTTTCCAACCCAAACCAAATGCTGCTTCTTAAACAACCAGCAATTCTCTCAACATTTTAGTTAACGCGCACACGTGTGTGTGTGTGTGTGTGTGTGTGTGTGTACACGCGCATGCATGTGCACACCCACGTGGATGTCTAGACATGCACTGGGAGGCCAGAGGTGGGCACTGGGTGTCATTCCTCGGTGGCACTCTATTCTCATTTCTGAGACAGGGTCCCTCATAACCCTCATAACTAGTCCAGGCTGGCCGGTCAATGAGCCCAGGGATCCGGCTATCTCTGTCCTTTCCCTCCGCTCTGACCACAGGGGTCACACCTACATGCTACTATACCCGCTTTCTTCCCTTCCATTTTTGATGTGGATGGAGGGATTTGAACTCAGGTCCCCATGTTTGCATGGCAGGCACTTGACCAGCTCTCCAGCTCTGTTTCGGGGTTTTGAGACAGGGTCTCGTGTAGCCCCAGTTGCCTTCCACCTCTCTGTGTAGCCAAAGGTGACTTCACTGTTATTGTTTTTTAAAATTACACCATGGAGGCGTAATGGAAGTCACCCAATGTTTCTCTGTGAACGCCTTCTTAGGTAATCATGGCCTCAGTTTGACCCGTGACAGCTGTTTACTCTCATCTTGGTGGGCCGGGCCTCTGGGTTTAGGGGCTGCCCTCCTTTCCCTTCTTTCTCTCTCTCCCCCTCCTCTTTCAGGTCTTCAGAAAGGCTCAGTTTCACAGGGAGAGAAGGGGGAAGGAGGTGAGAATCTAAGGTGAGTGTCACCTGGGCAGCAAAGCAAGAGGCTGGATCTGTTCCTGCCGCCCTGTGCCAAGACAGGCGTGGCTGGGGGGGCATGGGGTACAAAAAATCCCCTTTTCTTGAACTCTGTGAAAGTTGACATGGTACAGCTTTATTTTTAATTCTTCAGTGTGTATCTTTGAGACCAACATGGACACATCGCTAGGGTCTAACTACAGCTCACTTCCAAAAGTTGTCCGTGTCTCTGGTAACATTCCTTACACCCTTCATTTTCTAGTCAAGAGTTTCATGTAGCCCAGGCTGGCCTTGAAATTGTTATGTAGCCAAGGATGGACCTTGAATTCCTGATCCTCCTGCCTCTACCTCCTGACTGCTGATATTACAGGATCGAGACACCCTACCCGACACTATGCCCAACTTTACTTTTTTTTTTTATTCTGGTCCAGGAGCATCCAACTCTGTTCACTCCTTCGTTCACTCATCAGGTTTGGCACGGGGCGGGCACTGTGTACAGCAGTAGGGATTAAATGGTGGGGAAGAGGACACAGCTGCTGCCCTTGTAATTTATAGTTAACAGCAAGACGAACTCATCAAACAACCTCACTAAGTTTAAGACTGTATAAACCAAGTCACGGAGCTATAAAAGGAAAAAGATCCAGAAAGTGGGGTGTGGGCCAGGAAAGTCCCACCGTGGGAAGAGACACCTGGGCTGAGATCGGTAAGGTGCAACTGCATCAACAAGGTGAACCGTGTGTGCAGGAGTGCTTTTGGTGTGTGCACACTTGTGTGTTGTGAGTGTGGCATGTGTGCCCGTCTGCTCTGCATGATGTGCAGCGTGTGTGCACGTGCAAGTGTTGGGTGTGTACATGTGTTTGGTATGCGCAATATGTGTGTGCATGTATGCTTAACCGTTTGCTGCATGTGTGCCTGTTTGGTGTGTGTGCATGGTGTATTTAGTGCTTCAGGTTTTTGGTGTGTGTGTGTTCATGGGTGTGCAAGCACCAAAAAAAGCACTCCCTGCAGTGAGGAGAACAGGTGCAGAGTCTCCACTGCAGGAGCACAAGAGGCCAGTCTGCATTTAGTGAGGACAGAGGTGGGAAAGGAAGCATAAGGAGGGGCCTGGGGCAGAGCCCAGGTCTCTATTCTGGAGCAGGAAGCTGCTGAAGAGCTCTCAGGAGAGCCGTGGCATAATTTACAAGTCAGAAGCAAAGTAATGAAAATAAGACGGGTCAACCAGCCCTTAGCTTCAATTCCCTAATCCAAAATGCATTTTTAATAACTTCTTAAATTAACTTGTTTAGTGACAGAGTCTGACCTGAATAGACATGGGCTTATTCGCCGTCTTTGTCTCTCCGCCAGTGCGTCTGTATTTCTGTCACAGAGGAAAACAAAAGCATTTCATCATGGGAGCCTCTGTCGACCCTCCCCTGCCCCAAGCAAGGCAAACGTGTACTGCCATGCAGGCATCCTATGGTTGTTCCCAAACAGACGATACCTGTTCCAGGGTTATACACTGAATGCTTCCCCAAGTTCATGCTCAGATTCTAGCTGGCAATTTGATGGTATCTGGAGGTGGGCCTTTAAGAGGTAATCAGGTTACAAGGGTGGGGCCCCCATGAGTGAGATTAGCGCCTTTCCAAGAACAGACCCAGAGGCTCTCAAGCCACGGGACATAAGAGATCAACCACCTGTAAACCAGCAAGAACCCTCCCCAGGAAAGACCCCACTGGCTCCCTGAGCTCAGACTTCCAGCTTCCACATCTGGGAGAAGTAAACACTCACTGCTTAAATCACTCGTCTGTGGCATTTTATTATACCAGGCAAACCACGACAGCCATTTATCAGTTTGTTACCTTCCGGCTCCAAAAACGCCGTCCCTGCCTGCCATGCAAAAAAACGCCTCTGCTCCTTTAAACCTGTTTCCCTTCACGGTAAGGTGCAGGCTGTGGTCACTAAAAGGGGCTGATCAGCACCACAGTACAGAAGGGTTTACCACATTGGCTCTGACATGCTCGCTGGGCAGGCAGCAAAGATGCTGCCCCTGGCACTGGAGTCCTGCGGTAGGCAGATCTCCAGGTCCAGCTCTTACTGCCCACTTCTTCACTGGCATCCAGTACTAGCTGCTTCCCCAGCACCGACCCCGAGTGGCTTCCCAGCAGAACGCAGCTGTGGCACACTTCACCCGAGTGTCCTTTCCTAGCATCCTAGCGGGATGAGTGGGGCCACTACAGCTACATCTCTGCCATGGAAGTGCGTACCCGGTATGGTCAGGAGGACTATGAGTGGTGCTCGACCTCAGTCCTGGCCGGACGGAGCTTCTAGGATGTTCATTCCAGCAGCCCTGAGTCAGAGCAGGCCTGGAGTGGCAATGCTGTCTGTCACTAAAGGCCAGAGACTGGCCAGAGTGCTTTGTGTGTGTGAGCTCATTTAAGTCTGGTAACTGGCTGGAGAGACGACAACAGGCAAAAACGCTTGCCAAGCAAGATGGTGGGTGGGAACCGACTCCACAAAATTGGCTTCTACACACGCACAATAACCCTGACAATAGCCCGGGGGCGGGGGGAGGCAGATTCTATTGTCGTGGCTCTTTTATTTAGTTTTATTTCATTTTTCCCATGGTGCTAGGGCTAGAACCCAGGACCTTAAGCACACAAGGCAAATGCTCACCATGGAGCAGCACTCTCGGCCCTTCGTGCCCAGTTTAAACTGAGAGAACGGAGTAAAACACGCCACCCGACTCACACAGCTAGTGAAGTGCCAAGCAGGGGTTCGAACCCAGTCAAACCTGTGGCCTTAACCTAGAGTGAGACCAGGCATGGTGGCTCGTGCCTGGAATCTCAGCACTTGGGAGACAGAAACAGGAGGATGAGGAGTTCCTTGGCTACACAGCTAGTTCCAGGCTAGACTAGGATATATGAGACCCTCTCTCCAAAACCAAAAGCAGCGGGAGAGGAGCTCAGCAGTTAGGAGCTCTTGTTGCTCTTCTAAAGTATCTAGATTCAACCAGCATCCTTGTGACAACTCAACACCATGTGTAATTCCAGTCCCGGGGGATCTGACTCCATCTTCTGGCCTCCACAGGCACCAGGCACGCACGTGGTGCACAGGCATACAAACAAGCCAAACATCCATACATGTAAAATAAAGTAACTTGCAAAAGAAGGATTTAAAAGCCTGGGGATAAGGAAGCGAGATGGCTAGTTTCTACGATCTAGAATTATCTGGGGAAAGAATTTCAATGAAGAATTGCGTAGATGAGTTAGACCTGTGGGCACGACTGTGGGGTTGTCTTTATCATGTTTTAATTGATGTGGGAAGACCCAGCCCATTCCCTGGCTTTGGATCCCGGACTCCATAAAAGTTAAGAAAGCGAGATGAGCGCTGAGCATCCATGCGTCCCTTCTCTCCGCACTTGATCAGACATGTAATGTGACTAGCTACATCAAGTTCCCGGTGTAAGCTGGGCTTCTCTGCTATGAGGGACAGCAACACAGATAGGATCCTGATCCCAAATAAACCCTCTCTCCCCGAAGTGGCTCTTTGTGAGAAGATTTTATCACAGCAACAGACAGGACAGTAAGGTGGGGAGGGGCAGAGAGGAGAGAGGAGCAGCCGAGGAGGCAGTCTGGGGCTGCTATGCACCATTTACTGTGCTTACTCCAGCACGGCAAGCCTTCTGCCCTAGGATGACCTGTCCAGCAGTCTAGCTGTCCTCAAGGACAGGGAAAGCCATCCTTTCCTCTTGGAATGTCAAGTGCTTAGCAGAGCCAGCCTGGGGCGCATCCAGCATTGAGTCAAAAGCCGATGAGTGACTGACATGTTGAATGAAGCAGAATCCAGCTAGGATAGAAACTCCACAGAACAGAGCCTTCAGGTCCTTTTGTTTCCCTGTCTCCCCAGGGACAAAACAAAGACCCCAGTTTTCAACTCTTAAATTGCAGGATGTTTGAAAAGCAATTCTGGCCATACGATTTTATGGCTGGGCACTCCTCTGCTATAGGAACTAGAAGACGGATCTTTCTCGATCACAGACCTGGACCTGCCAGCAGGCCAGTCTCTCTCAGTCTAACACCTGCCTTTATTTCTCAAGGCCAAGTACCTTTGAATTTGGGAGGCCTTGAGTAACCCATATATCCCACTGCTGCAGTGGGGGGTGGGAGGACTCTCCCCCCCGCAATCTTTCATCCCACAATGCTGACTGTAATATTCCCCTGTCTGAAATCCCTCTGTTCCCACCCCAGCTGTTCATTTAGTATAGGCTACCCTGCCTTATTCTTCTTGAAGGAATTAAGCCAGGGTTCCCTTCTTCAGTAAGCCTCCTGCAGATGGAGGCCAGACTCACTGGTTCTCACACACAAACTTAGTATCATCCTGTTCCAGGGCTACCATGGAGGCCCCTTGTAGTTTAAGGTTGAGACACCAGGCTCTGTGGGCCAGTCAGCTTCTCAGTGCAGCCTAGACAGCCTGGGCTGCGAAAACAGTTCATTTCCCCGATGCTTCACACGCTCGGGTATTCGATGGGGATAATTACACTCTAGCCGCTACTGGCAGACTAAAAAGACAAGGTAGCAGAGGGCTTCACACCACACCTGACAAAACAGCCAGCAGCAGGCACTGTCACCATCATCTGGAGCTTGGAGGCTGCAAGAGACAAGTCTTGCGGCTGTAGGACTTGTCACGGGATCAGGACTCAGCAGGACGAAGGATCTGTTCTCCCTCCACCTCAGTATCTTTGCTCAGTTTCCTCCTGCATGACCACTAGTCATCCTCCGCCCCAAACCATCCTAGCCTCCCGATCTCCCCAGCCCAGAAGTCAGAGTCTAAGATCCACTGTCTCCTACTTCTCCAGACAGGCGTGGTTTTGGGGACTGCTGCCTTCCCCCCTGCTGCTGGGAGAAGGTCCCCTTTCTGCTACCTGAGAGGCCCAGCCCTACTTGGCACATACTGCTATGCTCTTGGCCCTGGCCTGTGTAAAAATCACCTCTTTACAGAAACCCTTTCTGACTTCAACGGTGGGGTTAACCAGCACCCCATAGCAGAATGCTGGTCTCTGGGGCAGCGCCCAGAACCTATCTGTGTTCCCCTTTAGGCCAGGAGCTCTCAGGGCAGGGCCTGGTGTTTTGTATGTCGCACACGGTAATTCCTCAAATCAATTTAGTGGGAACTCAGAGCAAAAATTAATGGCTGCAATCAATGTAGGACCCTGGGACAAAATGGACTGGTGTATAGAGGGTGGAGGAGAAAGAGCTTAATTGGGAGCGTGGCTTCAGTTAAATAACACATACGTGCAATGTGACACGTTAATGTTCTCTCAGGAGAGAACCTTTCCTGTAAGCTGAAAGGGGACGGAATTAACTGGAAGAGACTAGTACTATTACCTGTGGCTCTGGGAGTGCCAGGTGTTTCTGGCTGATGGTACCTCCGGGCTCCCAGGGCTCTCTTTCCTCTTTGTGTCTCTTCATTTCTGCCAATGCCTCCCATCTGTCATGGAGGGTGAAGGATGCATTCCACTTCAGCACGGCCCTATCCTAACTGGACCCACCCTCTTTCTATGAAAAGTCTTATTCTGAGGAACTGGGGCTTAGGAGTTTAATGCAGGACTTGCAGATATGTTAGCAGCCTCCTCCCCAATCCATCTGCCTGTTTATCTACCTCACAGGAGCTGCGAGCCTAGGAAGAGGCTGGCCCTGGCCAGCAGCCCTTCTCCTCAGAGATCTACCGTAGACCTACAGGATACTCAGTCCCACCTGCAACAAACACCTTTCCCCACCACCCAAGAAGCAAGCAGAAACCCAGGTGCCCAAGAACCACAGGAAAAATATCAGCTCAGAGAAGGCATTTCTAATTGCCAAGAACATCTCAAGGGAATGCGTAAAACCATTTTCAGGCAAGGATACCAACCAAGCCAGCCGCGTGGTTGAAGACGGAGCCTGCTTGCAGGAGAGAAGTGGGATCCCACCAGGGCTCCTCCAAGCTCTGCCAACAATCCTTGGCTACTACTATGAGCCCACACTCTCAAAGCCCTCGCATCCCACCAGGGGAGAAGGAAGTCTGTCTCTCCCCCGTCTTTCCAGAGGAAAGTGTGCAGTGTCTCCCAGAACCGAGGCACCATGAGATGCTGGAAGGGAGTAGGAGATAAGATTCGGCAGCCATGGCTCCGCCTTGAGGGTGCTCAGAGACAAGAGCGTGCGCCATTGATTCATTCACTCAGCATACAGTCTGAGCACCTACTGTGTGCTATGACTGTGCATGCAGCTTTAAGTAAGACAGGCAAGGTGCCTACCCTGACGGCGCTGGATGGAAACATGACCCAGTCAATGACTAAATGGGGCCGTGCTACTACTCAATGCTAAGGTGCAGTAGGGACAATTCCTTTTGAGACACTGAGCAGAGACAGAGAAGTGGTCTCTCTGAGGTGACACTGGAGCGGAGACCTCAAAGATCGTGATCCACTCATGCACTGGTCTCTGAGAAGAACATTCTACATCCAGGATCATGGAAGAGAAAACATGCCTAGTGTGTTAAGACGTCCACCACGGCTAGAGTGTTGGGCAGGCAGAGGAGGGCAGGTCCACAGTGAAAGGTGACCAGGGACCAGACCAAGCGAGAACTTGAGCTGCATATACCATGGGCATTGCTTTAGCAAGCTGGGGGGTTTCAAAGGAGGGACAGGAGCCTCTGAGCTCTGCCTATGACACATTCTCTGGATGTACTGACTGGACTATGATCTCACAGGAGGGCAGGGCTATGATCTCAGAGAGGTGGGGCAGGCACCAGGTTGGGCATCAGCAGGAGGGAGTATTTGGTATGCACTGCAGCTCTCTGTTCAGCTGTGACAACAGGCCAGACCCACTGGAGAAGATAGGGTCTCATTGTGCATCCAGAGCTGGCAGGACCCTCAGGACTTGTCCTCTCAATGGCCACAGCTTACAAATGGAGGAATGGAGGCACTCCATGGTTGGGAGCCAGCCCAAGGTCAGACAACTCCTGGTGGCTTCCACCTGTCAACTGAGAGCTCCACTACCAGGAAGTGACCAGAGCAGGGGCTAGCAAACCAGAGTGTACCTGCTCCACATGCTGCCTGTTCCACAAAGGAAGTTCTACTAGAACACAGCACGCTCCCACATCGTGTGGTCACACTCACACTGCAATGGCATATTTTAGTAGCTGCGACAGAAACCAGACTGTCCACAAGCCCATGGGATCTCTTGACTGAAAAATTACCAGCAGACACAATGGCCATGTTTGGGAACAGAATTCCTAGGGATGGAGGGAGGTAGGGAGGGAGTGCGTGCTCACCTGCAGCAGTCTGGGATCCAGTCGGCCCCCACGCCCATCTAACGCCCATCTAACGTCTCCCCAACAGAGTTCCTCCAGGGATGGCTCTGAAACGTGACTTCCCTTTGCTGGGTAAACCTAGGTGCCTAGGGTTATACAAAGTAGCAAGTTCCACACCCGCTTCTAAGAGACATTCAAATTCCTTCTTGAGTGGTCAAGCAAGGCTTGCTGGCGAAGGAACAACTTAAGAAGAGGCAGAAAAGCAGAGCAGAGGGCAATTGAGACATCCTTTGACACCCCAAGCCATAGTGGAACATGGAGGAACCTGCCGAGGGAAGTGGGGTGAGCTCCCCATCACTGGGAGGCTCAGGTTAAAGATGGTGGCTCGGGCAGGAAGTGGCAACAGCCCAAGGGAGGGAAGCCATACCTTTTTGTGTACCCTTTAACTGCTGCAGAGAGAAAGGGAGAGAGAGAGCCTGACAATTTGGATTGAAAGTAATCAAATGTTCCTTTATTACCTCCGGCTTGGCACCTGGCAGCCTTCTCAATGTCCCCCATTGTTCCCTGGCCCAGGCCGTGGCAGGAGCTGTCAGCTGTCTCTCCTACTGCCAGGGGAACTAGAGAGCAGCAGGATTCAGGCTGGGGATGGGAGGGACCAGGATCTGTACCCCAGAGGGCGAGAAAACTCCCCCATACTAGTGTCTGACAACTGTGCGGGGCGGGGGTAAGGTTGGGGGGACTGTGGGTGGGAAACTGTCCTCCCCCTTCTAGCTGCACGCAGCTCACACGCCAGGAAAGTCAGTCTCCATTTTACAGGCAGAGAGGTGAGATGACTCCCCTTGGGGTCAATCAAATTTGGCAGCTAAGAACACAGATCTGGGAGCCAGAAACCTAAGCAGAAGCACCGGCTGTGGTTTGTTTTTGCAGAGACCTGGGAGTTACTTAGGTGTCCTAAGCCTGCTGTCCCATCCGCACAGTAACAACAAGCAGACTGTCCCCCACCTGGGGGTCAGAGGGCTGGAGAAAGGTCATCACGGCACAGTGTGTCAAATGCAGGCTAACTCCATAAATAAATGATTGGAACTGTCTCAGCTAAGGAGCAAGGGCCGCAAAGACAGGGCAGGCTGTCAGGCCAGGACTGCGACCACCCCAGGCCAAGGCTCCCATTGATGCTTCCCCTGTTCCGTGCACTTGCCACGGCGAAAGCCCCACACGACGTCCCTGAACTGTGTCCACCCCATCCGAGGGTCTTGGACTCAGGCCTGCATGGCTGCATTCAGCTGAACTGTCTCCCCCAGGATGCACCAGGGACCCCAATCCTCTGCTCTCTGATGACTCTGGGGTGGCTGAGTCCCCTGTCGCTGAGGAAGCTGTCCTCACTCTCCTGCAAAAATCCTACCACATCCTGCCACTTTCCCAATATAGGAATGCACAGGCAGAGCAGGCTGAGAGCCAACACAGGAAGGAGAAAACGGGGAAGGCCGTGTCCACACGGCTGCTAACAAACCCACCAACGATCCCCCAGCAACAACGAGGAAGTTTCACCAGACAGAGGGGAGCCAAGTTCAGGGCAAGGGACCCCCCACGTGGGTGAGATATATATCTCATATATATAAGCTTAGATGGTTTGTTTGATAACCAGGGACCACACACTTAACTGTTCCCAGTTATCACCCTGGAGAGAGTCTGTGAGTTAGAAGACTCAGCCTCGACTTACCTGCTCTTGGCCTAGCATCTCGTCACAGAGTTTAAGCTGCTCCCATGACACTGATTATTTGAAGGCCGAGGGACCAGGTTTCAGGCCACAGAGGGTGGCAGGGTTTGGAAAGCTGGAGGGAGATGGGGGCCTCTAGAGAGGCAGCTGCTGTTGAACCTGGCACATCTTCATGATACATCTGGGTCTGTGGCCCAAAAGGCCAAAAATGAGAATTTTCCCTAAAAATATAAATTATTTAGCAACTTATATTTTATTGTATCATTTTTTTCTGACAGTTTCATATATGTATACAAGGTAATTTGATCACATTCGCCTCGCAACTCCTCCCTCCCACCTTCATGTCTTCTTTTTTAATAACCCCAGAATGCAATCAGTGCTGCTCACTGGGGTGTGGGCTGGTCCACTGGAGCATAGACAGCCTATCAACAGCCACAGTCTCATGGAAGAACAGACTCTCCCCCCACCAGCAGCCATCAATCATCAATAGGTCCTCAGCTAGGGGCGGGGCCTCAAGAGACCCTTCCCCATCCGTGCTAGAATACTAACTGGATTTATCGACTCACTAACATTTAAAAACAATGACGTCTAGCCAACTAAAGGCCAACGCTGGACAAGTCACAACATACTGCTGGGTCAAACGGGGTCCATCCACAGGCTAGAATTCATTAGAGGACGCCTGGAAACTGGGGGCCTGGGGTAGGGAGTGGGGCTTAGCTTGGTCCACGTACTTCCCATATAAGCTTGAAGACCAGAACTGGATGCCGAGAATTCATGCTTTAAAAAAAAAAATCAGTCTGCCTTTAATCCCAGCACTCAGGAGGCAGAGACAGGCTGATCTCCGTGAGTTCGAGGCTAGCCTAGTCTACCAAGTGAGTTCCAGACACGCTCCAAAGCTACAGAGAAACCCTGTCTCGAAGAAAAAAAAAAGCCAGCCATGGTGACACACTTGTAACCCAGCAATGGACAGGAGGAAGCATGAGGGTCACTAGCTAGTCTAACCAAACTGGCGAAGCCCAGGTCTCAGTGAGAGACCCTGTCTCAAAAACCAAAGCAGACAATACTCAAAGAATGACATCTGAGGTTGCCCCCCAGCCTCCACATACATGTGCGTATATATATGTGCAAGTGCACCCACACCCACTCATTGCCCCCCCCCGCCCCTCCCACACACAATTAATGAAAAGCTTTTGAAGAAAACAGCTGTTAAGGCTTATTGTCAGTAGAATAACCAGGAAGTCAAATTACAGACCCCGGTGCACTGGCATCATTAACTGCTCGCTGAAGTTAGGTAGCAACGTAGAAACTAGTTATTTCACAAATCACACACACACACACACACACATACACACACACCCTCTGCGGTCAGCAGCTGACAACGATCAATACTCAGAAGGAAATAGGCAAGAAGAGACAGTTCCCAATCGCGCAGTGCGCCTGAGCGGCAGGAAGCCACACACACCTCCACCAGATATTCCAACTCAATTCCTCTAGGAAACTCCTCCCCTCTAACCCTCCAAGACCAACCTGCCTCCTGGGGAGACGCACACCAGCACACAACTGGAGGTCCCGGCTCTTAGGTGGTCAAAGGACCATGTCCCATTGTGGTCCTCGTCCTGGCACTGCTACTGGGCACCCAGTGAAGGAGCAGCTTTCCAGAAGCAGCCGTCATCAGAAAGGAGCGCGGGGTTTACGGCCCGCAGTGCTGACCTCCACCTTGTCCTTCTGCACGCCAAGGGAGGGGGCAGACTGGACTCAACCCAATCACACAGACGGTGGCTTTAAAGTGATGGCTAGAGACAGAAGCAGCCGAGCCTGTTGCCCTCTCTGCTTGGCTGCGTGGCTCCAGATATGTTACTGAACCTCGCCAGTCAGTTACTGAACCTGTCCCCAGTCACCCCATCTTTAACTAACACCAGGACACCGTGACACAGTGTAGCATGCTCATCTGGGGAGAAGGAACTTGAGGCCTCAAAGGTCAGTCACGGTACCTAAGTCGGGGCTGCCAGACCTGGTAATGAGAGAGGACTGGTTCCCAGCTCCACAATGTCTCTCCTGACCTCATCCTTAAAGGGAGAGGCTCATGCGTTCTCCATGAAGCCACCCTTCCCTTGGGGCCCCTGGGTCAGGCACGTTGCCCGGATCTCACAGGTACAACCCCATCCTGGAAAGCAGTAGATGGCAGGCACCCAGCCAGTCTGTGCAGCCCAAAGAGCATGCTAAAGGTCACGGCTCAGACCAGACCGAGACCAGGATCCGGGCTCGGAGCCTGACCTGCTGGCCTCTGGCACAGTGCCACTCTTCACTGTCCGACAGGAAAGCTGCGGAGAAAGGCACTCCCAGGGAAGAGGTCTGCAAGAGACCCTCGTGTGGGAGTGGAGTAGGCTCAAGAAATGCTCTGCCTCCCAGATGTGGCAAAGAAAAGATGTGTGTGGGAAATGTGGGTGGAAGCTCCTCCACATTTGAAGAGTTCATCCTTCCCAGGCTCAGGGGTTCTCAGTACCCTGAAGCTCATGGAAGCCAATGTAGGGATATTTCATTTGTATTTTAATAAATGAAGCTTGCCCGAAGAGCAGAGAGTAAAACAGCCGCACTGGTCAGACTTACAGACCAGGCGGTGGTGACATATACCTTTAATCCCAGTAGCCAGGCTAGTTTGCAATAGAAACCAGGCGGTAGTGGTGCACGCCTTTAAACCCAGCACTAGAGAGGAACATAAGATGGGAGGAGACAGGTTTCAGGCTCAGGCTCATTCTGAGGATTCCCAGAGGCAGGGTTGCCATTTTTGGACTGAGGTAGAGGTAAGAGCCAGTAGCTGGCTGTTTTGTTTTTCTGGTCTTCAGACTGAACCCCAATATTTGTTTCTGGATTTTTATTAATTGTGCTACAAGCCACTCCTGAAGCTGAGCCTCCAGCCCTGGCCAGTGGCTACCGAGAGAACCAGGCAGTTCATCCCTCAGTCCTCGGTCACTAATGTGAAAACACAAACAGGAGGGGTCTGGGCTGGTCAGAAACAATCACGTATGTCTCACCAAAGAGAGCAGGCTCACAGGAAGGCCTCCCACCCAAGCAGGCAGATGAGGAAAGGCTCAGGGAGAACTTCTGGGACTAGAGTGATCAAACATACTTCCTGGAGGTGGCTGGCAAGAAGATAACCCTAGAATGACGTCAGGGGCTTGGGTTCCCTCCCAGGTGGGAAGCGTGAAGGCACCACTCAAGACTGCTTCAGGTTCCAGACAGTCGGAGAGCGGCAGGCAAAGAGAAGTTGTTCACACCGCGTTACCTCCCAGCTACGGCAATGCTGAGAACCTGTACCACCTCCACGAGGGCCAGACTGCCCTCCCAGAGCTCTCACTTCTCGGTGACAGCATAGCTTCCCACCCTCTCAGACACAGAGAGGCGAAGAAACCAGTCCCAACCCAAAGCCAGGTCAAGCTGAACCACAGCCACATTTGTGGCTGTCAGGGGCTGCAGCTCGGTGCTAAGTGCCGGGCTCAGGGCTTTGCGTGCAGTGACCTGTGACTAGTTCATCCTCAAAAGAAATACCAAGATAATTACCGTCACTCTTGTGACACAGCCCAGGGATTTCAGGTGCGGACGTCGCGTGGCCCACCCTAGGCCTGGGGATTTGAATCCGGCTGTGGGGTGACAAAGCTGGAGCCTTGTAACAGGCCATTCACAGTCTAAGAGAGCAGAAAAGGCCTATCATGGCATCACCCAGGGGCTTCCTGGGAAGATTCCGTCCCAAGGTAATATGGCCTCTCCCTTTTGCTCGGACATCCCAGTAGGAGGGAGTAGAGGGACAGGCTAAGAGACAGGTCCTTTTCTCCTAATCAGTAATTACTGAAGGGCTCAACATCACTCTCTGTGTGTATGTGCGTGTGTGTGTGCATGTGTGTGTGCGTGTGTAATTATGCATGTGAATGTCCAGCTGTGTGCACCATGCCCATGCGTGTGAAAGCTAGAACAGGACATGAACTGCCTTCCTCTACTACCCCCTATCTTATTATCCTTAGGGTCGGTCACTCACTCAGTCGGAAGGTCACTGTTTTGGCTAGCCTGGCTCTCCAGCGGGCTCTTAGAATCCAGTGTCTTTGCCCTCATTACTGAGACACACACTGCCAGCCATGCCAGGCAGGCTTTTTATGTGGGTGCTCGAGATTCAAATCCAGGTCCTCAAGTTTGCAGAACGGAGCCACCTCCCCAGCCCCCAATACCATTCTTAGTACCGTTGTTTTAGGTGAAGGAGTCTGTCCCGAGAAAGTGGAAGAGAATCCAGCGCCTGAAGCTCGCTCAGCTTTCTCTCAGGAGCAAAGGGAAGAAACCTGGGGCCTGCTTTCTTCCTTTCCCTCTGCTATCAACACTCAGCAGAGGGCAGCAAACAGAAACCATGAGGAGATAAGAGAGAGGAGAGCGCCACATGGAGAGAAAGCTACACATGCATAAACACACACCCACCCACCGCAGCAAGCGGAATTGTTTAGCTTCCTCTAGCTTCCAAAGTATGAACACTCCGCCTCCTCCAGTGAACAGGGCCAGGCAGAAAAGAGTCGAAGCTGAGGAGACACAAGTTCTTTTTTACAGCTTGTGAAAAATACGCAGAGGACTGGATTTTCGTGTGGGGAGGAAGGAGGGCTGCACTCAGGACATGAAGGAGGCTGCAGAACTGGCGAGATGCAATCGGAAGACGGCTCTCCGAGACCTTCCACGCTACGTTGCCAAAAATCTGGGCCCCTGCCTCCCCAGCAGCAGACAAGGCCACACTCCGAATCTCGGTCCAAGATGCGCAGGGATGATGGGAGCACAAACTCACAGGCACAGATTCTGCGTGTGAGGGTGAGTCCAGGGGGGTCAAGAGGCGGGGTCCTGATGACTGAGTCCAGTGCCTGGGACGATGCACCACGACTCAGGGCAGGTATGCTATCTTGAGATCGGCTCACGGTCCCCCTCGCTCCTACGAGTGTTCAGACCCTTCTGTGGGGAGCAGCTTTTCTTTCACCCCTTGCTCCAGCATGGGCGGGGTCTACCTGCAGATAGATGGTTGTAATAGCTTCTGAGCACGGCAACCCTAAAACGGGACAGGAGGACCAGCGAGGGCTCATAAAGAAAGCTGGTTTCTTCTCTTGTCTACACAGGCAGCTAGAGACAGACTCTCCCAGGATTATGTCCAGGTCCCAGGACTCGGACTAGGTCAGAGCTATCAGAGCAAAAGCAAGAGAATCCAGATCACCCAGTACTTAGAACCACAGTGGTCCCCGGAGCCTGTGAGGTTGTGTATTGTTTCAGGCTGATCCGCTGTTATTCAACATAGACGCAGAAGAGGACATAAGGAGGCTCTAAGGGCCAGTAAGTTCTGTCTGCTGTGGACAGTAACGCTGCCACATGCCTTTGAATCCCTCTACCCCAAGCGGGGTCCCTTCAGGGCCTTAACATTTAATCCATTTTATTTGCTGCCCTCCAAGACTCTGCGAGATCATCTTGGCTCTCCAGGGAAATAATGGCAGAGGAAAAGCCCCTGCTGTGAAACGGTTCGTGGACCTCAGAGCACTGCATCCCCGCCTGCGCGGCTCCTGGGAGAAACTGTTTAAGTGATCGCCCCCTCTGGGGCCCCAGGTTCCATCAGACAGAAATGAAGGAGCTTGGACTCGATGTCCTATGAAGCCCCCTGCCTGCTCTGACACTGTACATCATTCAACAAACACATTCTACCCTCCTGTCTCCAGACATCGGAGGGCAGGGAGGCCACTGGAGAACCCGTGGGAACTCCTACCTGTAGAATCTTCCTCCTGGCCCCACTCCACCAGACATGAGAGCAGGGGTTCTCTGGAAAAACAAGATTCGTATACAAACTCTCTGCTTCCAGACTCAAGACATCCATGGAAGATGTGAAAGACTGGGTAGCTATACAAAACACAAAGGCCACGGTGAGGAGCAGTGAGTTATTCAGGGCCGCCTTCACCTCCACGTGCCTTTTATAAAGCCACAAAAGACATCCTGGATGCCACCTCTGAAGAAGAGTCAGGAGGTAGACAAGGTACAATTAGCAAGCTCGATGGTTATCTTTTAAATAGGCTTTGCTTTCCCATCCCTCGCTCCATTATCTGTTATCTGTCACCAGAGCTGACACACAAAAAGCTGCCTGCGAGAAGAAGCTAGAACTCGAACAAAACGCCTAAGTCGGGGCTTCAGCTTGACTCTAGACTGTTCCTACACACGCTTCCAAACTCCTGGGACCCTGGGATAACATGATCAGAAAAGCCACAACAAAACATCTATTTCCCAGTTCACAAATGTCAGCAACCCCACTTGAGCAGCAGACGGAGGCCGAGTCTGGGATTTTAGTGGTAAAGATGGATCAATAGTGTCTGCCCTGGCCATGGCGGGGGGTGGGGGCACCCTAGGTAGGGAAACACCATCATGAAATATATTTGCCTCTCTCCTCTCTGAATAAACACACATTTCACAGGTGAGGACTACAAGGGCCAGAGAAGTTAAACCAGAGAAGACTGAAAGTCAGACCTCTCCCAGGCTTTCCTCTACAGACAGTGGGCCCAGGAGGAAGAGGAGCAGGCAGAGGCAGATTTGCTCTGGTAAGTCAAGAACCCTTCCCTGGTGGCATCGGATTGCATCTGGGCAAGCTGACAGAGAAGTGATTAGCAGTCGCAGGGATACCAACCCCTCCTTGGAAAAGTAAAGAAACCGCTCCAGACCGCATTTCCGTGGTATTTAACTTGCTGACGGGGAAGGTTCTGCTACCAGGAAGACTGAAAGGGAAGAAGGTATTGATTCCGGGTGTCCCAAGAACAAAGTTCAGCTCTGACACAATGAGGAAAATCCTGAGACTTGAAAATCATATCCATATTCACTGGTATTCCACGATCCCACCCATCTCTGCCATGACCCAGGGAAGCCATTTCTCACTAGAGAGCCTGGCACAGAAGTGGGGAGGAGCTGCACCCAGATTCCTACTGTGGGATTTTAAAAACCAGTCCCCAAGCCTGCAAGATGAAACCAGTGCTAGAATTAAACCAAGATGTCAGGATGACTAGAGAGTGGGAACGAGAAGGATCCCCCAGTTAAAACAAATATGGCCTCGAGGCCAGCTTTCCTGGCTGAATCTCGCAATTTTCGGGAAAGCCAGATGTGTGACCAGCTAGACTCTGAACCCGTGCTGTGTGCCTTATGAATCCAATGTCCTGCTTGGCCGCTCCTGAGGCTTCGGGATGAGGCATCAGGTCAAAGCATCAGAGGACTACTCAAACCGAGGTAAGGAACCTCACAGAAGAGCTACTAGACTATCTCACGGGGATAAAATCCCAACAGTTGTTTTTCTAGAGCAAGGGCTCAGGTAGCCTTGAACTCTTGAGCGTCCTGCTGTCACCTCCTAATATCTGGAATTACAGATGCGCACTACCAGGCAAGTTTATATGGTGCTGAGGATTGGTACTCTATCAACCCAGCTACATTCCAGTCTAGAAAGATCACAGCCATGCTTGCGGATGGCACGCAACAGTGACAGAGTGACAACTGCTTAGCACCGTCCCAACAATACTGGGTGCTGAAGACTGTTTCCCGGCTAGTCACTTGACAGACTCCCTGAAGGCTCCAGACACGGAAGTGTGGGAGAAGCCAGCCTCTTTCCTGGAGGCCAAGTGACATTCAGAAGAGGGGCCGGAGGGCTCTGCATCTGCAGGAGAACAGAGCACAAAGAGGCTGTGTGGAAAACTGGCAGAGTGTTCTAGAAAGGCAGCCCATGAATGCTGAATCCCGCCGCACCTACCAGGGCCCATCCTTGGGAAACAGCTCCCATCTGCGACTCCCAAGAAGCAAGGATAATCACACAGCAGCCCTCCCAAACCTCTTCAATGTCTTCCCCTTCTCTCTATGCCATATTCCAAGAGGCAGACAAAAAAACTGGAGAGCCGAGAGGTCCAGGCAGTGCCTCTAAGAGGCACTCGGTAGTTGCTCCTCTCTCTCTCTCTCTCTCTCTCTCTCTGCCCAAAAGGTGGCCTTACTCCATCAATACCCTTTTGCACAGTGAGTAATTTACCATGAAAGCTAAGGCCAAACTGGCAGTTAACCTTGACCTCCCCGTTACACATCTGGTTCTATAGAAAATGAAAATTAGGATGTCTTTGGCCTCCATAGCAAGTGAATTATGAGGGCTCTCTCCAGGCAGAGGCAGAATGTCAAGAGCTATTTTGGAACAGGTCACAGCTATTCCACAAGAGAGTCTGCACCTGGTTGGACATGCCCCCCCACCCCCAGCCAAGGCTGTGTCCAGCAGAGCATCCCAAGGTAGGAATGCTATAAGGGGCCTCAGGAAAGGAAAAAGGAGTGGTCTGTCCCACTCCTCATGGGTACAGACAGCATCACAGAATGTTGGCATCAAATCATACACATGGAGCAAGCAAGGCTCAGAGAGGGAGACCAGACTCATCATCACACCGCAAGTTAACAGTTGAGCTAAGAACATGAGTCTGGCCTCCTGCCACTGATGCCACATGGGGCAGTAACAGAGGAAAGAGATTTCCCACAGGAAAACCCCACTCAGACAAAGAGCTTAAGGAAGAGAAGTCAGAGTTTGCCAAACAGTAAGGTCTACCAGATAGCTAGATCACCCAGACTTTGGGATGATTCACAAACTACCAGAGCGACGAGCCAGGTTCAAAACGATCTGCTCTGTAGCAAAGAGTCCTCCGTGCCCCCAGAAGTCAGAACGCCCAAATGGCGGCCTAACACTAGAAGGGAAGGGGGTTAAAGCATGGGTCTCAAAAAGTCAGCCTCCTCCCCCGAAGCCAGTCAGCAGTCAATCAAGGCTGACCCTGACCCACAACTTCAGGCAACTCTGATAAGGTCCCACTAGAGGAAACAGCTCAAGCATGCCCGCCCTTCCCAGGAGCTGGGGTAGAAAAGCTGGGATGATCAGAGGAAAATGACAGCGCTTATCTATGCCAGGAGGCTGCCAGTCCACATCCACGCACACATGTGTGTACATACAAACACACACGCACAACTGTGAAGAGGCAGACCATCCCAATTTTTTCTACAATAATCACATCTCAGTACAAAGAAGGAAGACTGGAGGTGTTCTGTGCTGGAGGCACTGGGCACCTGTAGCTCTGTGACATTTGGAGAGTTCTCTACCAGGGCATCTCTGTGACTTCTGGGCTCCCCCAAGGACCAAAGGCGACAAATTCCAGGACAGGCACTCCCTACCGGACCTCCTCTGAGGCAAGGGCTCAGTATTCTCGAGAGGCACAGAATCTGATTCAAATAGAGGCGGGGTGCAGTGTGTGTTGCAGGGAGATGGCTCACACTAGCTGGTCTTACAGAGGATGCAGGTTAGATTCCCAGCACCCACATGGTGATTCAGAGCTATCTGTAACTCCGGTTTCAGAGGGTCCTATGCCTTCTTCTGGCCTTAGTGGGCACCAGGCACACCTACGGTGCACACATACATGTAGGCAAGACACACATATGCATTAAATAAGCAACAAACAAAAACAGAGGCTCCAGGTGGGAGACCTAGAGGAGACCCAGGCTTCCCTGTGTAGACGTCAAACCAGGAAAGGTCTGGTATCACTAGAAATAGCCGGTGAAGATGGGGGCTAGGGGCAGTGACAATTTGAAGAACACAGACAAGAACAGCCAATATCTCCATTCCTACCGACAGAAGGAACAATCCTGGGTGGCACGGAGATTCGGGCAGGATCCTCCAAGGAAAGAGTTGAAGAGACCAGGAATAATAGACGGCAAAAAGATGAGCGGGGTCAGCTAGGAAAAGGGTCCATGGCTGAACACTGTTTTAGGCTGGAGTAGGAGCCTGGATAAGTCTTTCACCTTCCCAGAGCCTCGATGTTCCCATCCCCAAAATGGGAAGCTCTGCTTCGGGGCAGACACGCAGGGCAGGTGAAGCAAGGAACTGCAGGCTGGGAGCGAAATCAAAGAGAGGGTGCTCCCCACCCACGACCGCAGACCACTCACCTGTACCACCGCGGGGGCCACTGCCACTCCTGATCCCCCAGGGCTACCGTCGGGCTGCCGCTCGCGGTACAGAGCCCAGAGCCCCACGTTGGGCAGAAGGACCAGGGCCGCCAGAGCCAGCGCCACCGCCTGCAGGAGCCGCTTCTCTTTGCGCCTCATCGGGGCCGGTCCGCCCCGCCGCGCCCCGCCGCGCCCGCTCCGGCTTTGCGCGTCCTCCTGCCCGCCCGCCCGGCGGCGGCAGCAGTTCGGCCAGCAGAAGCGGCCGCGGCGCCGGCCCCGCTCCAACTCCGCGGCACTTCCGCCGCTCGCCGGCGGGGGAGCCGGGCGCCTCCACCACGTCGCCGCCGCGGGGGTGCACCCCAACCTCTCCATCTCCCGGCAGCTCATCCCCAGTCCTGCATACCTCGTCTCCTGCCGAGGAATACACGATTGAGCCCTATACTCCTCAGTCCTTCAATCCTCCACATACTTATAGAGTATCTCAGCCCTTTGGGGTGCAGGGAGCCCTGGCTTCTTACGCTTCCCCCCCGCGGGCCTCGATGGTGCGTCCCGTTTCTCCGCTGCTCCCCGCCCGCCGCCGCTTTGCCGAAGTCCCGGAGTTAGGGAGTTGGGCGCTAGCTGGGGGCAGCTGGGCGTGTGATGGGGACGCCCCAAAGACCCGTGCGGCTCTCCGCAGCCCGCGACAGCCCCGGGACTGCGCGGACACAATGCAACCTACCACGCTGGGATGCTGCAGGGTACTCTCTTCCTGGCTCTGCCCCGGGACATGCAGACCAGACCCGCCTTTGACCTGGAGACTCCGCGCAACCTGTGTGCAGAGGGCACCGTGCGCGTCGCTTAGCGTTATGCCTGGTTTCCTTCCTCCTTTTCTGCAAGCTGTGCAGCGCTGGGTGCCCCGTCACCAGTATGGGCTCTTTGCAAAATCTATAAGGAGACAAGAGTCTCCTTGCGAGAGCTATTCTCATGTACATCCAGACCGGTGGATTTGGACTGCCTTCCAGTCTCAAGTGTGCTTCTGAACACAGTATCCAGAGCCCTTCCCAAAACCTCATGTCGTTTCTTTTTTTCCTATTCAAACCACCAGCGAGCGCCCACGATGGGCCAGACACTGGGCCAGGAGTGAGGAGTAAGGAAAAGCAGAGCGCGCACTGGTTCCTGGGGGCTGCAGCGCCGAATGGGTGCCCAGGACGAGGCTGTGCATGCCAGAACCATGGCGACATGCCCAAAGAAGTCAGGCTTCTGAGCCACGGACCTGGACTCACACGAAGCCTGTGGGATCCTCCACCAGTCGCTTTTAACACCTTGCTCCCCGATGCCCAAGAACAGTCCCTGCTCTCTGCCTTTCTCTCTGCCAACCTTCTTGCGGGCACATGCACTCGCTTGATCCTCTGCTTCTCCAGCGAACTGAGTCCTAACCTGGGACCAGTGTCCTCAATTCTAGCCTTTCACCTCTAGGCTGAGTAGTGATTTTTCTGACGTCACAGCTTGGGTCCACTCATTGCAGAGTCCACAGTTCTAAGTTATATATCCCTAAGGTCAAATATTTCTGCCTTTGATTGACTCTGCTTCCTTTGTGTCAGTTGCTAGCTCTGTGTGTTCCTCCAAGTGCTCTTGACCACACAGGTCCTTGTACCTCCCCCCCCATTCGTCTATGTCAGGGACACCCCTTTGTATAGGGAAATCACCACCTCTTCCCCCAAGTTTTCCCAAACGCAGCCTCCTTGCTGTTCATCAGAATATGGCAGGCACTCTTATATCAGGACCTTGGTCCTATCCCCATACCTAGGTGTATCCTCTGACCATTCTTCCGATTTTATCCCCTCCCTTTACGACTTTTAAGAAATAATTGACAGGGACTGACAGATGGCTCAGTCAGTGGTTAAGAGCAGTTGTTGCTCTCCTAGGGGACATGGGTTCAGTTCCCAAAACCCAGATTTGGCTCCTGGCACCCACATCACACAGCTTGGGGACAATTGCCTGTAACTCTAGTTCCAGGGCATAGCCTGTGTGAGTACCTGAATACATGTGGTGTACCACACATACATTTAAGCACACATACTGATAAATAATAAATAAGTTTTTAAAAATAACTTGTAGTCTGCTACAATATACATGGACAATTTTACCATTTTAACCACTAAAGACACTTTTGTTACATTTCTTGTAACAAAAAGATGAGAGATGCTTCTAAGACTCAGGAAGTTTGGAAAGTTACAAGCAGTCCAGGTTCCTTCCCAAGGTTACATAAACTGTATAATGCTGAGGAAAGAGGATCCCCGGGATCAACCATGCCATCTTTGGGTTGTGCTCTAGGATACAGGATACATGAGCTGTCCCCCACACCAGTGTGGGCTTTTCAGTGATGCCCCGGCAAACAGCCCACTGATTCCTAAGCCGGACTTGGGCGGAATCATTTCTTTGGTATGTTGTCAATGTCCTGCCTTGACAGACATTTGCTCGTGTCTCCCGAGGAAAAGTCATGCTCACATTTATCCAGTTATCTGTTGATGGACATCTGGGCTGTTCCCATCACTCCCCAGGATTGAGTCATGCTGAACCCTGTGTCTGGTGCAGCCATGAGTGTGCAGCATTGGTGTGCTTAGACAGCACTGTTTCCACTCCTCCCCTGAGCATGGCATAGCTAACAGCAGCTCTACGGATCCTGCTACAAACATCGTGGCTTCCCTTCACCTTAGCATAAGCCATGAAAGGGCTGAGGATACGGCTAAGGCAGCAAAGTGCTTGCCTCACAAGCGTGAGTACCTGAGTTTTAATCCCCAGAACCCAAATAAGAAGCTAGGATTACAATAGCTCACGCTTATAATCCCAGTGACAGGGAAATGGGAGGTGGGGACGCGTGGATCCCTAGAAGCCCTCTGGCCACTAAAGCAAAAAAAAAAAAGAAAAAAGAAAAGAAAAGAAAAAAAGAAAGAAAGAGAAAGAAAGAAAGAAAGAAAGAGGGAAGACATTTGTGAAATGACACTAAAGTTGCCCTCTGACCCCTACATGCATGTGTATGTGTACACACACACACAAGCACACACGGGTGTGCTCACACACACACTAAGCTGTGAGACTCCTTAGTTACCCTGATTTTTAATACCTTACATACACACCTGAGAGCCTCACCTCAGGGTCTATCAACATAGTTTTGTCAATTTGATACAGCCTACAGCCATCTGACAGGGGACTCTGAAAAACTGCTTAGATAAGATTAGCGGGTGGGCGAGTCTGGGAGGGATTATTTGGATTATTAATTGATATAGAAGGGCTCAGCCTACAGTGGGCAGTCCCTAGGCAGGAGGTCTTGAGTTGTATAAGAAAGCTAGAGGAGCCTGGTGATGGTGGCGCATGTCTTTAATCCCAGTACTCGGGAGGCAGAGGCAGGCGAATCTCTGTGAGTTCGAGGCCAGCCTGGTCTACAGAGCTAGTTCCAGGACAGACACCAAAGCCACAGAGAAACCCTGTCTCGAAAAACCAAAAAGAAAGAAAGCTAGAGGAACATGAGCCGGGGCGGCGGGGGGGGGGGGGGGGGGGGCTGAGGTAGAGAGTGAGCAAGAGCCCTCTTCCATGATTCCTCTCGCGAGGCCCTACACCAACTTCCTCCAGTGACAGACTGTAACCTGGAAGTATAAGCCAAACATCGCCCCTCTGCCCGAGTTGCTTTCGGTCAGAGTGTTCTATTATAACACCAGAAGGGAAACCAGATCTGGGTCTTTGCAAATTTCTAGAACTCTCTTCCTCTCAACATTTTGTAGGGTTCCCTTCTTTCTCTTAGGAACCAGACCAGAGGTCCTACCTCTTGAGATGGCTTCCCTAGTCTCCATCTCAGCAATCTCCTCATCTTCATCTGCTTGTCTTTCCTAGGGAGCAGGTCTAAGGCTGGGCCTCCCTGCCAAGAACACAAGTCCTGAGCATTTAGAAACGCAACATCTCCTTGTCTCCTACGAGCACCTCCATCTCGGTCAACACATAACACCTACCTTTACTGCTAACCAGAAAACCAGGGTCTCTTCCTGCAGAGGAACGTGTGACAAGCACCCAAGGACTTCAGTTCACTGTCCCCTGCATCTTGTGAAGCTGAGGACCCAACTGGATGTTCTACTCAGTAATTCCTGGCTGGGCGAAGCGTGCCGCTAATGTCACCAGGGAAGGAATGCATTCAGTGTCTTTCTCCTCCCCCTCTTCTTCCAGTTCCCTAGAGCATCCCACAGGAAATTGGATTTGAGCTTTCTCACGACGAAGCAAAGTCACTTGTTGATCAAAGCTCTCAGCAGCTCAATCTGCCCTTCCCAAAGGGGACTCCAGTCGGAAAAGCCAGCTTTAATCCGAAGTCTCTTTGATCACTTTCCACCATGTGGGATGGACCCGACAGGAGGAGGGCTCCTGGGAGTTTATTCTACTCACCGAGAAAATGCCACTTCCCTGGAAAACTGAGCTAGCCATGAACTGAAACTCACAGGAGCCGTCACTTCCAGACCAAGCCATGTCACTAAGCCTGGAGTAGCCGTGACATGAGATAGTGCACACAACGGGCTTACGGCAGACCCTGTCCAATATGAGCGTAGTCAGTGTGGGTGGAAAGAAGGCTGAGCATTAACTGGAACATGGAGGCGATAGAAGCAGGCGGGTCAGCTGCAGGGCAAGTCGCACTGCTCTGCCCCCCCCCCCCCCCCCCCCCCGTTCTCCTCCTCGCCTGGAACTAGCTACAGGTACCTTCTTCCTGCTCCTCCTTTTCTGGCCCTGAGACCCTGCCTTTGCTGTTCTTCTGCCAGCTGCTTGCCAGATCTCCCCATGGGGCCAGCCGGCACTCAACCTCCAGGCCCCTTCTAGAACATGACTTCCCACATGGATCCTTTTGAAAATGCTCTTTTCCACTCTCGATCTCACTGTAGTTTCATCACAGTCCACGGCCCTCTTTGCCACAGGCTCAGGCACCTGCTTATCTCCTCCTTCACCGTAGGAGGATCTAAAGAGAGCATTCTTTAAGAGCCTTGGGGCAGGCCTCTTGCCCTCTCACACCCTGCCACATCCTCCCACAGAGAAAGGCAGACCCTGACTTCAGAAGGGAGAGGAGGGGCTCATCTACACCTTCCTATTTTTGCTTCTTTTTTAACGAGCAGTTTGTTTCATGGCTGGCTCTTCGGTGTTCTACCATCAGTAGCAGGAATCCTCAGTGAAGAGGGTGACAGGTGCAAGCCTTCAGCACACAGCCCCGGCTGAGTGTCCTCACCTTGCCTTCAGAAGCCCTGCTGCAGAACCAGGCTGGTGCAGCCAAGCTCTAAGCGGAGGGACATGAAGTCCTTGAGGTGAGGTGAGGTCAGTCTTTTTCCAGCACTCTTTAATCTTGTCAAGTCCTTAAGCAGATTCAAGCTCCCATTTCTTCCTCAGCTGGGCTTGGTCCGTGTTTAGGAGTACTTGGGAGTTGGCGGTAGGACAATTTGAAGTTCAAGGCCAACCTGGACTAAACAGGGAGGGCAGACTACGTAAGATTCCCTCCTCTCCCCCCCACAAACAAGACAAAACAAAAAACAACCAGTCGGAACTGGATAACTAACTCAGCAGTTCAAGGCATTTACTGCTCTAATAGAGGATTCGGTTCCCAGCACCCATATGACAACCCACAACATCAAGAATTCCAGTTCTAGGGGATCTGACTCCCTCTTCTGACTTCTGAGGACACCAGCTGCCTACACAGTGTGCAGACACACAGACAAGCGAAGCACTCTGTCCTAGTCTGTTTCTCTGTTGCTGTAATAGGACGAACCAAAAGCAGCTAGGAAAGGAAACTGTGTGTTGGACTTACAGGTTACAGTCCATCACCAGTGGAAGCCAAGCCAGGAACCTAGAGGCAGGAACTGAAGCAGAGATCATGGAGGAATACTGCTCACTGGCTTGCTGTCCAGTTTTCTCAGCTTGCTTTATTATATTACCCAAGACCAAATTCCCTAGGAAACTAGAGTTATAGCCGAGTACGAGGTGCTTCGTGTGTGCTGGAAACTCATCGCATGGTTCTCTGCAAGAACAGGCAGTGCTCTTAATTGCCGAGCCATATCTCCACTCCCTAATTATTTTCCCTTTGTACAAAGGAAGAAAGGGAAAATGGAAGATGGGTAGTGAGATGTGGGTCAGAGGGGTCTCTTTAGGCATCCGAGTCTCCCTGGAGAGTGGATCTGCTCAGTCGGCGCCTCTGCCGTATGAGGGGCTTGAACACGCTGAATCTATTGGCCATTCGGTAGGCTCACCGTGCTCAGCCCTGCACAAAAGTCAGGCTCTCTAAAGCCCTGATAAAGCCATCCTTGGGCTACTGCTCTCTTTCTATAGCAAATTAAAGCCTAGGCAACTCTGTGGGGTTTTTGTTGTTCTTATTTGTTTGTTTGTTTGTTGTCTATGCAGGTCATCTGACGTTCTACTAGACACCTGCCAGCAAACTTCAGGGAGTCCAGGTTGGTCAGCTTGGATCTAACTGCGATGAATGAGCCCTGAAATAGGGCTAGGCATCTCTCATGTTAATTTACTGGTCAATAATTTGATGGATAAACTGGCTGTAGTTATGTGTGCAGGTACTTGGGAGGTGAAGAGGGGAGGATCAGGAGTTCAAGGTCATCTTAGTAAGTTCCAGACCAGCCTGGGCTACAAGTGACCAGGTCTTTATAAACAAACAAAAAAAAAGCAACAAAACAAAACACAAAGAATATGACCAGCTTGTAAGAGCCAGAGCCACAGAAAGTTAAATTCCACGATTGGGAAACTGAGGCTCACAGAAAGAGCAGTTCCACTCCTTTCTACTACTACAGTCTGGGCGCTTCCTCCCAGTCCATTCTCCAGGAAGTGCTCCGGATGTTGCATCACTGCAGTCCGGGATATGGGTCTTTCTGTTCTGTTAAGCAAAATCCACCAGTTTCCTGACATCCACGAGTCCTCTCCCAGCTCAGAGGCTGGGTCAGAAGTGACCCCACCCTCAACTGCTGTATTAGCCCGCTACAACATTCTTCTTACAGTGATTGGTCCCAGGATGAGCACCGGCCTCCTGGAAGGTCCATCTAAACTGTGAGGTTCAAGTCTGTGGAGGAAAAAAATGACTCTTGGGCTCTGACTGTATCGAGTGTTGGCTCTGAGCCAACTGAGAGGCGTGGACTGGATTGGATCCAGCTCAGCTCCAGCGCAGCCTCTCAGTGCTCCTGGAGGAGTAGAGATACATCTTTAGAAGTCACAGGTGAAAAAAAAAAAAAAAAAGAAGTCATGGGTGGTAGCACCCACCTGTAATTTCCGGGCTTTGGAGGCAGAGGCAGGGGGATTGCTTTGAATTTGAGGCTATCCTCTGCTATAGACCAGACAGAACTTGATGGGGCATGGAGAGGGAGATAGAGTCATATATCTGTTTGCTCTGAATAGACTTGACCCAGAGTAGCCAGGGAGAGGATTCAGAGGGAGAGAGAAAGAATGGTGCCAGGATGTCTCAAACAGCTCTCTACCTGTCAAGGTCCTCCCTTTAAGTAGTCACAGCTAAAGTCACCCTGTCTCCCTCTCTAGGCTCTGGTTCCAGTTCCTCCTCTCCCCTGCAGGCTCACTGACTTTTCCCTGTCTGTACACCACAGCACCCATAGTTGATTGAACCGGAACTAATCCTCAGAGCAGAGTGACAAATTGATTTCTTCGTCTTCTGAGCAACCAAACGAATGGGCTAATACCAGAGGAGAAGACCTCGGGTCATTCATTCTCCGGTTCATCAAACTAAAGCTGTGGACGAGCCCGTGACTTAGGCATCGGGACCCAAAGATAAATGGTGTGATGTGTTTGATTGGAGGAAAGTAAAGGTTGCTGAGAGCCCTGAGGAAGGAACCTTTGATTCTGTTAAGAGCCAGTGGAAGAGGTCACAGAGTTGGTGATGCTTGGGTGAGTTTTCTGAAAGATATAGAAGGGGCTGGGAGTTTCTTGAAAATAAGCAAAGTACAAAGGCAAGCAATCTTGAAGGCACGGCAACCTTAAGAGGGGTGCAGAGTTCTCCAGGAAACCCTAAACCAAATGCCCTGTGGCGAGCGGAACAGCCCGAAGGCGCAGATGCCTCGCCCTCCACAGGGCCTGCCACTGTGTTTGGCCCCAGGCATCATGAGAGCACCACAGCAGGCTCACGGGTTATGGGATAGAGTGGTTCAAGAAAACAGTGTATTACTGAGAGAATGAAGAGTGGGTGGCAGGGAACACAAACAGAAAACAGGGGAGCAAGAAGCTGGGGCAGAGAAAGGGACTCAGAGGCAGCTGAGAAAGGGATGTTCTCTGAGTAGGGCAGGAAGAGGAGCTGCTCGGGCCCAAGCCACCTCAAAACTGAGTTTTCTAAACAATGTGCATGTGTGTGTTTGCACATGTGATAGGGACTGGCTGTGTAGCCCAGGCCAGCTTAGAATTCAAAATCCTCCTGCCTCAGCATCCTGAATGCTAGGATTAAAAGTATGTATCACCACACACAGATGAATGTGTGTTTGTATGTCTGTCTATGCTACCTTAAGCTTGCCTTGAACTCATGGAGATGATGGCCATGAAGTAAATGTGTACATTCATGTGTGTGGGGGTGTTTATGGTGCAGTGATGTATGTGTGTAGGTGAACATCCCCATCCACCTTCCTCTCTTGAGACAGGGTATCTCACTGACCTTGAATCTAGGCTGGCAGCCAGCAAGCCCCAGCAATTTTCCTCTCTCTGTACCCAGCCTTTTACATGGGCACTGGGGATTTGAACTCGGGTCTTCATTCTTTCAAAACAAGAGCTTACCTCCTGAGTCACCCCCAACCCCACCCTCACTCCTAGCCCTGACTTTGACCTTCTGACCTTCCTGCCACTGTGCCCTGAGTATAGTGCTGGGGATTGAATCTAGGATTTAGTATACACTGGGTCATCACTCTATACCAACTGAACCATGTCTCCAGCCCCTCCATGTATATTTAACATTCTTATTTTAGTAATCTGACATGTGCATATGGCTTAAAATTAAGTCACTTGGTTATAATAAAAAGCACTCCTCCGTACAGCCTGGTCCCTGGAAACCACTTACTTTGAACCGTTTTTGCTTTTAACTGTGGCTGACATTTGCTGGGTAGATTTGTCACAGACCAAGCCCCGTGCTGAGCCCTTGTTGTCCATCGCCTCCTTGAGGACTTGCAGGAGCGTGAGAGGTGGGTACCATCACTCTGTTTTTTTTGCAGATGGGTAACTAAGGCAGGGAGTCGTCAAGTGTCCAGTCAAAGGTCACACAGCTCATGAGCAGTGGAAGTGTGCTTTGAGCTCAGGCTCTCCGACTCCACCCCTCCCGCCCTTAATCATGCAACTCCAGTGGTTTCTGTGGATGATTTATTAGTTCTGCTCCTTGATTTACCACTGCAGACAGTAGCTATTGACATCTTAGTATGATTGATGGGACTTCCTCTCACTGAGCCCCCCCCCTTCTGCCCACAGTTTTTGATGGTTATGATGTTGAGCCCTCCTGTGGGGACCCTTGGGGCTGTGAACAGTGCATTTAAACCTCTGTCCCTTGTTCCTACTCTCCAAGCAACTGTCATTTGTTTATGTGAGATCACCTGTGAGCTGAAAGATGGACAAACTGTCTTTGAATTTCTAGTTATCTATCCGACCTGCCATAGTGTCCACTTCTGTGTCAGACACATGCCTGGTGCTAGAGAAATTATCTGTGTGCTAGGACAAATGCAGAGGAGTGTAGCATCAGGAAACGCTCAGACAGGAGGCAGGCATGGCAAGAGCAGTCTGCCACTTCAGAGGTGCAGAACCCTCTGAGGAGGGAAGAAGGCGCCAGGAAATGGAGACTCGAGGAAGCTCCCTTCAGATCAACTGTCTGCAAGTGCTTTGCCTTGGAGCTATGACAGCCAAGTGCCCAGAATGACCTTGAGGCAACCGCCTGGGCTCCAGCTCTGGCAGCAGCACCAGGACCTGACCGGATTCAGCCAACCACTTCTCCCAGGTCCTTGAAGGACCTGACTGCACACGGGCTCTGTCCAGCAGTGTCTCCCAGGAGGCCCTGGGATTGCTCTGCTGGTTTCACAGGCTGGGAAACCTGCACATGTTCCTGTGAAGGACCCAGATTTAGAGTCTGTGCACACTGCCTCTGCCTGCCGCCCTGGTCCACCATCTCTGGACTAGCTGCCACCGCACTGGGTATTTTTTTATGCATATCTATTTTAAACTCTGTGTGTGTGTGTGTTGTGTGCATGTGTGTATAGTATGTGTGTGCGTGTGTATGTGGTATGTGTGGTGTGTGTGCGTGTGTATGCATGTGTGTGCATGTGCATGTGGTATGGTGTGTGTATGTGTGTGTGTTGGGGGTATGTGCATGTGCAGGTGCATGTGGGAGGCAGATGTGGACACCAAAGTTCAATCATATGGTGTATTGTTCCTCTGGAACCATCAGTTTGATGCTTGCAATAAGGTCTCTCTCTCTCACTGGGGTTTCTTCTTGCCTGGCTTTCTCCATCTCCCCAGTACTAGGGTTATAAGCATGTGCTACAAGACCTGGATATATTTTTTTTATTTTTCTTTTTTAAAATAGGTATTCTGAGGCTCTAACTTAAGTCCTTGTGTTTATGCATCAGGTACTTTACCAGCCGAGCCATCTCCCCAGAACCCCTTTGGGTCATTTCTTGTTCATCCTTTGCATCTTAGGTCAGGTGACATAGGGCAGACCTTCTGTATCCCCAAGACAAATCAAATTCCCTTATCTACTAAATATCTGTCCCTTTATTGCACTTACCACAGCAGTACTCTTGCATGCGCTGGAGTAATTGCTTGTGTAAAGAGGGTGGGTCTGGTTTTTGAGACTAGAACTCCCATGGGGTGGACATCATCTCTGAAGTTGCTCACTACAGCCTGCCCCACACCCAGCACAGCATCCACCAGAGTGCGTGAAGGAGAGAGTGAAGCCATTAATGAATGGATTGACTGCCTGAGACCCAGCCTCTACACACTCCAGAACACCCCAGAGAAGGGGTGGTAAACCGGTCCATTCCCTTCCTTCCCTGTCCAATGTCATAACTCCTTCTCTGAGAGTGTAGTACTGGCATCCAGGGTGACTCACGCCATTCTCACCTCTCAACACATTCTGACCACCTTACCCCCACCCTCAGCTGTCAGTGTTGCCAAGTCCTGCATTTTCATGTGGGTTCTGGGGATCAAACTCAGGTCTTCACGCTTGTACGTCATGCACTCTACTGACTGTGGCATCTCTCCAGCCCACATCACCATATTTTTTTTAAAATCCAGAGATAGAGGGCTAGGGGACAGTGAGGCAAATGTGACTTAGCGCCCCCCCCCATTCTTGTTTGCAGACTGGAGCAATAGTTCAGGACTTAATTTCCATTCCCCTGGCTCATTGACTGTGAGAGGTTCTGCTTATCACCTCATTGGGGCTTGATGGCTTAGCCAAGGTATGACATGGGTGACCCAAGGATCTACCACATCCTGACCCTCTCCCATCATGAACCCCAGGTGCAGCTGCTGGTGTAGATGCATGCGGGGGATGCAGGGTAGTGAGGCAGGATCAAAACTAGAGCAGCAGGCAAGAAGAATTGATGAAATGACTGTTCATCTCTCAGGGGCCACAGTACGGCTGTCTGCAGGGAAGTGAACAGGGCTGCCATGCGTGCGCCCTGACAGCCATGCTGGTACACCAAAGCTCTTCAAGGTGGGGAGCAGAGTGGAGGATGAAGAGAGAAGATGGGTATGCCAGGAGCCAGGGCTGCCATTCACACTGAACTGTCGGTTTCTATGGAAAAGATCCTGCTAACAGTAAATTTGAACATCACCCTTGTGGGTCATAAAGAAAGGATGTTTGCTAAGATAGAGAAACACTACATGGATTATGTTCCAGATGCTGCCTTAATTTGTAACTTCTGTCCATTCAAACACAGATGTGTGGGCCTCAGTTTCCACTGCTGCTCAGGCCCTGCAGAGTTTTGGGCGAGCATCACTATTGGAGTGAGCTAAGGAACAAGACTCTGTGAGAAATGTTGGTCTCCCACTACTCTTCCGGGACAGAACCGTCTTTGAAAGTGGCACACAGCATACCAGGGTGGGAGTCCTCAGGAGCACTATCCAGGAGGTGATAGCTGATTTCTGTCAAATGACACCCACTTGCTTCGACTCATTTAGCCTAAGAAGCCTGGACCTTATGAGGCTGAGATCTGGGGCTTCCAGCAAGTTTTCCAACAGTGATTTGAGAGTAGAGTCAATTTGTCCTCAACACTGCCACTTTCCCACATGGGTGTCCTTGGGTAAGTCACATCAGCCCTCTAGACCTCAACGTCCCTTATCAAATAGAGGCTCACAAAGAAAGCTTGTGTCAGGGACCTCATTTTTTAATTATTTACAGTTTAATTTATTATTAGTGTACGTAAGACGTGTGTGGGAGTATGCGTGCCAAGGGGTTGACGTCAGAGGATAACTCTGTGGAGTTGGTTCTCTCCTTCCACCCTTAATGTGGGTTCCTGGGAGGAGCCCCAGGTTGTCGGACTTGGACAGCAAACACCTTTCCTGGCTGAACCATCTTGCTGGCCCCTGCCTGAGTCCCTATAGCTGTGACAGCAGGGACGGCTGTTCAGAGTGACAGCTTCCACTCCAGCAGCTGCATGCTCGGCAGGATTTTTGACAAGTGGCGGCAGGCGTGGAGTTATGACAGGGGTGGTGTTTTCCCCTCTGGATCTTTGGTCTTCCCTTTGCATATTCTTTCTTGTAAAATTCCTGCCCTTGGGCACCCTTCTAGCTGTTTGTGCAACTCTGGTCTAACAGCTCAAGCAGCCTGTGCTTGTGAACACGTGCCTGGGGCCCTGACCAGTTCTGATTCACTGTCTTAGGGATGGGCCCAGGGACCTGCATTGTTATTATACTCTGTTTTTTTTTTTTGTGTGTGTGTGGGGGGGGGGGTATGGCATGCCTGTGGAGATCATGGGACAACTTATAGATGTCAGTTTCTCCTGTCATGTAGGTCCCAAGGAGTAAGCTCAGGTAATGAACTTTCACGGCAAGTGCCTTTGACCTGCTGAGCCACCTCGATGGCCCCTGAATCTGCATTTTCATGAGCTCCTCAGTTGACAGATGAGTCTTGGAGAAACCCCTGCAGCTGAGAACTCTGGCTGGTAAACAGAACCAAGGCCAGCTGCTGAGAGCTGAATTCCTAGTCAATCTAAAGTGTTTTCCTAAAAACCAGAGCTGACTGAGAATGTAAGAAGCCAGCTGGGTGCAGCTATAACCCAGGAACTCAGAAATCTGACAGGAAGGATGGGAACATGGAGAGAGCTAGGGCTCTGTAGCCAGACCTTGAAAAAGAAGAAGAAAAAGAAGGAGGGGCAGGAGGAGGAAGAAAAGAGGAGGAGGGATCAAGAGGGCTGGGGGAGTGGATGGCTCAGTGAATAGAGTACTTGCTAAGCAAGCATGAAGACTTGAATTCAGATCCTCAGAACCCACATTAAAGCTAGAAACAGTAGCCTCTGTCTGTGACCCCAGTACTTCTGTGGGGAGACGGAAGGTGGGGCTGGAAGCCCTGACTATTGACCTGGTGTGTGAAACAGCAAATAAAGAAATTGTATCTCAAATAAGGTGGAAGACAAGGACACTAGAAGTTGTCTTTCCACTTCACATGTGCTCCATGGCATTCACACACGCGCGTGCACACACACACGCTTGCACACACACACACACAGAGGTTAAAAACAAAAGCAAAGGCCCACCATACATGTGTAAGCAGCCATACATGTGTAAGCAGATGTTGGTTCCATACTAAGCAGAGACAGGAGATAAGGACTGGGACGTTAGCCTGGAGTTCACTGGAAGTCTTCTTTTTCACAGCCCTTATCTCTCAGGACCATGCTGTTAGTTCTTCATGCCCTTTAGTGCTGTCCCTTTTGGGGTGGTCAGTGTCTTGGTTCAGGTTTCACTTGTCTTGTGAGCCATGATGGGAGTCAGTGTGTGAAGAATAATTTTAGAGTATCTTCTAATCTGACTATGCCAGGAGAGCCCCCCCCAAATTTGCCTCAGGAGAAGGGCACCCTACCTCTGCTCCTGGCTCTCTCTCTCTGCCCTCCCCTTACGGTGCACAACTGACACAAGGAGCCAGAAGCTCAAGAGGGCCTTGGAGCTACCATCCGCAGTAACTGTGCCTAACGCCCCTGTAATCACCGCCATGCAGTCTCTGTCAAGAGCAGCCTTCTGCTTCACTGAGGTCCCTGGAAACTCCTCGTCAGACCCTCTGGGCAGGAAACAAATGGGCAAGTTAGGACAATGGCAAATCCTGCCGTCCTTCTGCTGACAGCAGGCCTGTGAAGCAAAACAGCTAGGCAGGGACAGGAGGGGAGCGATCTCCGAGGGGAGTTTCTTCTGGATGTGGGGCTAGGGCGGGGAGCCTGTAGAGGGATCTAATCAGTGACCTGAGAGTAGGAGAGGTGAAGTGCCAGTTATTAAAGATCTGAGGCAGAAACTGTGGGGCAAGGGCAGCACTTGGTTCCGTTTCCCTTTCCCCACCCTATCAGTCAGCTGTGAATTGAGTTTCTGAAAGGCAGCTACAGAATGACTCCTGAGAACGTCCTGAGGGTGGAGTGTGGGGATGCTGTGCATCCAGAGCCAAAATCATACTGAGCTGTCACTAGTGCACTTTGTAGCTGTTTGCCACCATCCTCTGTATCTGATCTAAGACGAGTGGGACTTTCAGGAAAGACTTTGGGAATGTATTTACTCAGCCGACCATCATCTTCCCCAAAGCCCAGCGTTTCATCTGAGACCTGCAGTAGGACTTTCTCACTTGTCAGTAACCTGGCAAATGCCTTGATTTGCGACTGTATTTTGTTTGGTAACTTCACAGGTTCACGTCACCACATCCATGGTGGAACATTCAAGGCAGCCTGAGTCCATGTTCACTCACACTTGGCTTGGAATAAAATCTCTCTCATTCCCTTTGGAGAGAGAAATGTGTTTCACAGGGACACAGCAAAGAGCATCTTCTCTGGCTCCAGGCTTGTGCATTGTTGTCTCAACCTGTCTAGGTGTCTTCTTGCCCAAGTTCTAAGCCAGTAAATCTGGGAATAGTGGTGCACACCTTTAATTCTAGTATTCAGGAGGCAGAAGCAGTCAGATATCAGTAAGTTTGAGGCTAGCCTGGTCTACACAGTGAATTCCAGGCCAGCTTGAGATCCACAGTGAGACCCTACTTGAGGGGGGAAAAGTGGGTAGAGTGTTTCTCACGCCACCATTATCCTTGGAGTCCTAAGTCTTTTGAGCCATGAGTATTTTTACTCCAGAGACTGCCCCTCTCCCCATCTAAGAACACCATATAAGTGTCTCTGGGCACCTGCCATCTCTGCACCTGTAATAACAATTTTTAAGAACAGTAGCCTTGCCAGGCGGTGGTGGTGCACGCCTTTAATCCCAGCACTCGGGAGGCAGAGGCAGGCGGATCTCTGTGAGTTCAAGACCAGCGTGGTCTACAAGAGCTAGTTCCAGGACAGGTTCCAAAGCCACAGAGAAACCCTGTCTCGAAAAAACAAAAACAAAAACAAAACAAAACAAAAAGAACAGTAGCCTGGAGCCAGATAAGCATGAGTCTTTAATCCCAGCACTCAGGAAGCAGAGGCAGGTGGATTTCTGGGAACTAAAGATCAGTCTGCAAAGCGACTTTCAGAACAGTCACAGTGAAGCCTTATCTTGAATGGCCCCTAACAAAAGCAATAAAACAAAAAACAAAAAACAAACAAACAAACAACAACAACAAAACCAGTAGCCTAGACAGGGGAAATAGCTCAGTTGTTAAAGAACAATGTTCAAAGCAGAACAAATGTACAAAAATCTGAATATGGTATCACACTCAGCAATCCTGCACTGGGGAGATAGAGATAGGCAAATCTCTGGAGCTCCTCCCTTCCCCTTTCCCACTCTTTCTTTCTCTTCCCCTCCTCTCTCTTCCCTTCCTCTCTCTTCCCCATCTCTTCTCTTTCTAGACAGCCTGGCCTAATTGGTGAGCTCCAGGTTTAGAGAGAAACCCTATTTCAAAAACTAAGGTGGAGAGCAATTGAAGAAGACAAGTGACATCTACCTCTGGCTGCCACATGTACGTCGATGTGCACGGGTGTACACCCCACCACACACAAAGCAGAAGCCACTTACTAAGAGTTATGGCTTAGAACAGCCCAAGTATGCACTCAAATGCTCATAAAGATTCAGTTCTGTCTTTTGAATGGCCTAAGTGAAGCACTGGGTGAGCAAGAGACTCGTAAGGCCTCTTAACATCTGTAACTGGGTCTCCAGGAACATATATCACAAAAGACTTCAGCTCTGACCACACCTGCGGAGTGGCTCTGGGCGCTGGCTCCTCCCAGGCATTGAACCTTTTTGTAACTGTATTGTGGTTCTTCCATTCTGCGAAATGGAGGTCACAAGGCAATCCCAGCTCTATCTGTGAATACTAACACACACACACACACAAACACACACACACCAGGTACCTGTCTTCCTCAGGAGAACACATAAGGCAAAAACCATTTGTGTGGTTAATTTAGGGCCTGGAGAGGGAGAGATCATCCTCCTCTGCCTGGATGGCCTTGGGCTAGTCCCAGGGCTGCTCTAGTGGGGAAGCCAAAGTCAATCTGAAGAGTTGTGACACTGTTGAGGGAGCTGCGGGCTGCATTCCTGCCACCCAGCTCCTGGCTGCCAGGCTAGCTTATGTCCTGAAATAACAACACACAAACTGTATTCATATAAACACTGCTTGGCCCATTTCTATTAATGTGTGTAGCACCACAAGGTGCACTTACCCGGAAGATTCTAGCCTACATCCATCCTGGGTCGGAGCTTCATTGCAGCTGCCCCAGAGAGCAGCAGCATGGCGTCTCAGCTCACTTCCCTTCTTCCCAGCATTCTGTTCTGTTTACTCTGCCTACCTAATTTTCTGTCCTATCAGGGCCAAGGCAGTTTCTTTATTTAACCAATGACCTTCCTCCATCATGACACCATTGCTATGCTGCTGGCCTGGGAGCCTGGGAAGGGCTGTAAGCCAAGGAATAAGAGCAGCTTCCAAGAGGAGGGCATGCACGAAGCAGATACCCCAGGAGCCTCCCACAGGAACTCAGCCCTATTGTCCCTTCGATGTCAGCCTGTGGAATCCAGCTAGGATCTCTTCTGACATGTGGGCTGCTGATTTGAATGTGAAATACCCCCATGATAAGTGCATATGTCCCCAGCTGGAGGTGCTGTTCTAGAAGGCTGTGGAACCTTTAGGGAAGGAGGATGGCAGAGGAGAGTCGGGGGCAGAGATGTTGCAGGTTATAGTTAGTTGTGTTTCTAGCACAAGTCTCTAGGTTGGACTGCGTGCCCACTCCTGTAGCCATGAGTTCTTGGTCACCATGCCTTCCTTGCCACGACGGACTTTACACCCAAAGCTTGATCTGAAATAAGCCTGACCTCCCTTCAGTTTGAGGTATTTTATCACAGCAATAAAACAATATGCTGCAGTGTTGAAAGATAATAAAGCCATGTCATGTGACTCCCTAAGCCTGCACAGCTTTGTTACAGTGAGACCCTGTCTCAAAAATAAATCACTATAACTATAATAATTAGAGAAAAAAGAGGTCATGAATTTGTGGGGAGGTGACACTGGAGGGACTGGAGGGGAGAATGATGTAAATACAGGACACAAATATGACGCTTCAAAATGAATTTTTAAAAAGAGAAAAATTAAAAATAGAAATAAATTAGAAAATAAACTCAGCTCAAATGCACTTGAATCGGAAAAAAGCAAAAGTGAAATAAAAATAATAATAAAAAGTTGAGAACCCAAATGTAACTAAATTTATTGACTAGCGTGACTTCAAGTCTACATCCAAGGCACTGGCTCTGGGTGCTACAGCCGGGTGCAGACATTCCGTGGGTGTCACCAGGGTTTGTTTCTGCAGCCTCTCAGCTTCCCTTTCTTCTCTCCGTGTTGGTGTGATGGTTAATCTTCACTGTCAACTTGACTGGATTTAGAATCACCATGGAAACACATCTCTGGGCATGTCTGTTAAGGTGTTTCCAGAGAGGTTTCACTGAGGAGGGAAGGCCTGTCTAGAGTCTGGGCAGCACCATTCCCTGGGCTTCCGCCCTGGACTTAATAAAAAGGAGAAAGTGAACTGAGCACTAGTATACCTCTCTCTCTCTTTCTCTCTCTCTCTCTCTCTCTCTCTCTCTCTCTCTCTCTCTCTCCTTCCTGACTTCAGCTGCTACATAAGCAGCTGCCTCACACTCCCGCCACCATGCCTTCCGCACCACAATAAACTGTACCCTCAAACTGCAAGCTGCAATAACCCCTTCCTTCCCTAAATTGCTTCCCATGAGGTATTTGATCACAGCAATAAGAGAAGTGACAAATACAATCAACTTTCTTTTGGGGCAGGTTCTGTCCATCTGGCAGACCTCAGAAAACTCACGCCCAGGAGCACCAGCTTAGCCACTCCTAGGAAAAGAACATGTCTTCAATAGTTCTAGAAGATTACTTTGGATTCTAGTTGGTTTCATGTGCCCATTCCAGATTCAGTCATGGAGGGGGGGAGCTCTGATTGGTTAGATCTGCGTCACCGACTCACGTGGATCGATCATACAGGCTCTTTAGAGCCACACAGGCTGACAATGAAGATAGCCTTAAACTCTGGACCCTTTGGCCTCTATTTCCCAGGTACTGGATCACATGTGTGCACCACCAAGTTCTGCACAGAACCTGATCCTGGTGGAGTTCTTTGACAAGGAGAGTAGGGAAAGCAAGAACAAATGGACACGTGAAGCAGGGCATGATGGCTCATGGGTAATCCCAGGACTTGTAAGACCGAGGCAGGAGGATTGCCTGGAGTTTGAGAGTGACATCGACTACATGAAACCAAAACAGTAAGCCAGGCGTCGATGGCACACGCCTTAATCCCATCATTCGGGAGGCAGAGGTAGGTGGAGCTCTGTGAGTTTGAAACCAGCCTGGTTTACAAATTGAGCTCCAGAACAGTCTGTCTCAGTGTGGGGAGTGGGGACAAAAACTGGGCTACATGAGACCCTCTCTCAGTCCATACCACTCCCTCCGAAACAAGAATCTGAACGAGGGAGAGACTGCAGCAAACTGAAGGATGCTCTGCAGGTCCCAGGTACACAAGGCAGTTACCTGCCTGAGGCTCCGCCTAGGGTGCCTGATAACTTGATTCATGTGATGGACACCTGAGATGAACACTTCTCTGATTGAACTAACAACAGAACAGGTGTCATTAGAGTTGAAGTTACATGTCCCCATCACAAAGTTGATCTTAGAAAGCCCAGTGGGGGATGGGACCCGCTTGATTCCCAGCTGGGTAACCTCACCATTTCTTTGGTTGACAGTTCAACCTCAGGCCCCTCTAGTCAGAGGGGAAACTCAGCCTTTTATCCCTTTCTGAGATTACTGGATGGCTCTTGGCTTTCTCGTCTTCTTTTTTAAGTTGAGAGAATTATTGTGTGTTCCAGAAGCATCGGAGAGTCAGCTCATAGCCAAATACACCCCCAGTGCAAAGCTGAAGGAAAAAAAAAACAAATAAATAAAAGATTGGGACATGACTGCCCCTAGGTGTGGTGGAGGAGACAGTTTATTATAGACATATGGGAACGCAGAAGCAGAGGCAGAGGGACCTCTGGGAGAGCCCAGAGTGGACGTGACCCTGAGCCATGGGGATGGGGGAGGGAAGAGAGGGACACCAGGTGCAGCAGCCAGAGGACCCAAGAGAGTAGACTAAAAAAAAAAAGCAGGTAGACAAAATGGTTGATTACATAGGGAAGGGCAGCCCAGGCCCTGGGATGGAGAAGTTTAGGGTATGGGGCAGGGTATACCAGCCAGGAAGGCGTGTAACAGGTAGGGATGAGGGAGAACTGGTGGCCGGATCGGTTTTGGTATATTAAATAGGCACCTCACCGGTTTGTCCTGGTTTGAAAGCTAACGAAAGCAAAGTATTCTCAGAAACTTTCTTCCCGGTGGGAGAATTTCCCCTAGGCAGCAATCCAGGACAGTGAGCAGGAAGGTGTGGCGCATGACCGGGCCCTGCTCAGATGGCAAGCGGATTCCAGGAGGTGTCTGCTTCTGGGCAATTATCCTTGGGGTTTCCTGCACTCCAGATCTCATAAAGAGGCTTCAAAGACCGCTTCTCTGGGGATGGTTTTATCAAAAGGGATTTAACATGAGGAAAAGCGTCTAGATCAAACTCAGCTACTAATTGAAACAGCAAGATCTGGAAAAAAAAATCTTAACAGCGAGTTCTTGAAGCAGCGGGGAGATGAGGTGGGGATGCCCATTGACCAGACGCCTAGAACAGTTGGTCCGCGCTGCGCTGCTGGCTGGAGGCAGTGAGAATGGGGACTGAGGGCTTGGAACCTAAACTCGGAGCGGGTGTGGGAAACACGGGGCGCCATCTGCTGTCTTTACAATTGAGTCACTCATATTCAGTGCAGCCCATTCATCATTTTCCAGAGAGCGATGACCACACACTCACTGCACACTGGGACTGAGTGGACACCTCAACTGGCCAGCCTCAATAGGGAGCACCTTGAGAGGAGGAGGAAGAGGAGGAGGAGGAAGGTTTCTTCTAGAAGCTTGCCTCCACCCCCATCTTAGCTGGAGGGGCCGCTCCCTCATCTCCCCATCCCTGCGGTTTTTCCAGGAAACACCACAGGTTTGTTTTAAGGGCATAGCTGCCTGGTTTCTGATGGGTTGGCTTTTCTCTCAGGTTAAATTGAAACCAAGAGTCTGAAACCCGAGTAGCTTGGTTGGTAGAGGGCTTGTCGGGGCACACGTGAGGCTCTAGATCCTGCCTTCAGCAACAGTAAACCGGATACTATGGTACATGCCAGCAGCAGTCCTGGGGTTTAGGAAGTGGAGGCAGGAAAACTAGGAGCGCAAGATCATCCTAGGTTACCTCGGGAATTTAAAACTGGCCTGGGATGCATGAGACCTTGATGTAAAAAATCAAAACCAGCAACAACAAGTCTATTCATGTGCTGGAGGGATGCCTTCCTACCCTGGCTCTCCCAATATCCACACAGGGATCAGATCTCCTGGACTCACACAAGCCGTGTACCTGTGAGCAGGCAGTTCATCCACATTTTTTTTCCAGCTTTCTTATATTTGAAACAGGATAGTGGAAATCTTCATTAACAAAAATGTGTGTGAGGGCAGGCAAGATGGCGCAACAGGTCACAGTGCTTGCCACCAAACCTGACAACCTGAATTCGAGCCCCCAGAAACCACATGGTAGAGAAAACCAGCTCCTGCAAGTTGTCCTCTGATCTCCACATACATGGCATGGCATGGCTGGCTACATCCTACGAATGCACACACATACCCCTCCCCCCACAGTACCACACACACACACACACACACACACACACACACACACGATATGTATAAAGTAAACAGATAATAAATACAATGTAATTCTTTATGTCTTAAAAAAGAAAAGAAAAGCTGGGAAGTGGTAGCACATACCTTTGGGAGGCAGAGGTAGGCGGATCTCTGTGAGTTTGAGGTCAGCCCAGTTTACAAGAGCTAGTTCCAGGATAGGTAGGACTGTTTCACAGAGAAACCCTGTCAAAAAAAAAAAAAAAAAAAAAAAAGGAAGGAAGGAAGGAAGGAAAAGAAAAATGTATGAGATGCTTAGACTATTACCAGGTGCGTGATAGACATTAAAATTAGATAGAGCATGGGGTTATTTTTCAGAGGGTAGCCTATCATGAGTTCTTGCATATCTGAGTGCTTACAGGCTTCTGTCTGCCTCTCCCAGGTAAATCATGAACTCCCACAGAGCCGTCTGACCCACCCCAATAACCCAAGCCTGACTCAGTGACTGTTTTTGTAATGATCTAAGGAATAAAAGACCCACTCCACAGTGCAGAGGGAAGAAAAGTGAGGGATGTTGGAGAGAGAGAGGTTTTTTTCAAACATCTCCAGCAGCTGCCTGTGCTTGAAGCCACCATAAAAAGCATCCTTAAATGAAGCAAGGAGAGCAGGAATTGGGAGAGCTCGACAGCCCAGCCTCAACCTCGGCTCTGTGCTGTAGCAAGCCTGGGGAAGAGTAGGAGCAAGCAGGCCAGCAGGGGCAGAAACCCACAGGAAGGCAGAGGCAAGGTGAGCAATCTGAGATGCTTGCATGGATACTTAGGAGGCAGAGACAGATAGCCAGGGACACTTCTGGTTGACAGAGACACGGGGCCAGCTGATGAAGCAAAGAGGGACAAGTGTTGGACCTGGCAGGGAATTCTCCAAGGGCTGACAGGCTCCAGCCAACTGATGATTTATGACCAGTGAGAGCTTGCTCACAGCCAGAGAAGGTGGCTGCAGTGGGACTCAGCAGCTCACAGAGCCAGGGAGATCCCATTGCATAGGTGGTCAGCCTTCCTGGCCCATCTCACATGCTTGGACTAGAGACCAGGGAGAGCAAGTTGGTGGCTCAGGCTTGGAATGCCAGCAGTTCAAGGCTAGCTTCGGCTACATAGGGAACACAAGGCGGGCTAGGCTCCTTGTCTAATTCACCGCCCCCTCTGCCCCTGTTCGAAATATTGAGGCCCACACAGGAAGTGCTGGCTCAAGATTGATAGTGTTACCTGGTCTCCACTTCTCCCCTTTCCTCCCCTCTCCTCTTCCTGCCTCCCCTTCTCTCCTCCCTTCTACTTCTTTCCTTCCTCCATCCTTATTCCTTTCCTCCCTCCTCCTTCTCCTCCTCTTTCCTTTTGAATTATTTAGCATACAGAAAGTACAAGGTAAGCAGGGCCACCGAGGATCCTACAAGACACGATTCAGACCCCTTTAAAGCATCCTCAGTGGCAGAGCGTGAGAGGAAAGGAGCAGTCATCCGGACAGTGGGTACCGCGAGGCATGGCTTAAAAACATCTGTGTTTGATTTTGTTTGTGTGCATTCCCGCGGTATGGGGGAGGGCCACGGAATGAGCCAGGCGACAATGACCGAATTTGCAACTGAAGCTGCTGGGGGGGGGGGGAGGATGAGAGGAGGAACCCGGAATGGAAACCGAGGGGTGTGTTTCATCTGGAAGCGAAGGAGATGGTTCTTGTGTTATTTTAGGGGGGCAGTAAGCTGACTCAGCGAATAAAAGAGCTTGCTGTCAAGCTTGAGCCCCACCCTGAGCTTGATACCCAGCACTTCCATCTGGCCAAAAGTTGTCCTCTGACTTCCACACAAGTATTGTGGTGGGGGTGGGGAGATACTCCCTCCTTTTCTAAATGAAAAGGAGGGCTGCCTAATGGTGTTTCAGGGCAGCTGTTCTTAGATGGCAGGCACCGTTCTCGTAAACACTAGTGTTGATGAGAAGAAGCTCAAGGAGCCGCGCTGTGGGCTGTGAGACAGTGAGATGCTTGTTCTTCCATCTTTATTCAAAATCAGGAGCCCCAAGGGCCAACCCGCCAAAGGCTGCAGTGAGGTGTGCCGCCCTCTCACAGCCCTGCATCTTTCTTCCCTTTGCTCACACTTCGTCTCACAGATTCTCCAGGACTGTTTCAAGCTGTTCCATGCTCAGCAAGATGCGACAAGGCCCTCCAGTGACTAACTGCCACACTACAGAGACTCCTCAGCCCGAGTGAGGCCTGCCAAGTGAGTGTTTACACCAACTCTCACACCTTCTGTTATAGGTGAGAGCAAGGGAGAACTGGGTATTTACACTAGATGCCAGCTCTACAGGGACATGGAGTGCCCTCCCTGCCTGTCTGTATTCGGTGTGACATGGCAAGTGTTTAAATCTTTTTTATTTATTTATCTTTTGAAACTAGGTAACCGTGGCTAGACTTGAACTTACTATGTAGCTGAGAGTGATCTTAAAACCCTGCTCCCGCTGCCTCTACCTCACAATTGCTGAGGTTGCAGACGTGTGCCCCTGTGCCTGGATCAAGTGTTTGGAGCTTTTAAAGGCCTTCGGCCCACATTTGTAAAACAGGAGTGATTTCTATCTCATTGCAATGTCATAATGAAAGACCCCCAGTGTGGGGAGACTCTCACTCAAGTCTTGGGATAACACGCCTCCCCACCCCCCCCAGTAACTCACGAGAGACCGTCCTTGCTGCAATCACACGAGGTTTATTTGACAGGCACCAGTGCATTGGGGCCGAGACTCATAACCCACGCAGGGGAGGAGTTCGACCCCGAGTAACTGGGAGAAGGGGTTTTTAAGGGAAGAAACCACAGCCCAGTAATCCCAAGGGGTAGGGAGGGCATCATAGAAAATTCCAAAAATACCAATGATAATCACAAGGGGGCAACTCCTTGTTTCTCAAGATTATTCTCAAGATTACAATCTAACTTTATCTTCAGCTAGTTCCTGAAACTGAACGGGCTAATCCTAGATTTCTGATTCTTCCCTCCCTGCTTAGATTTTTGGCTCTATTTTTTCCTGCTAGGGGGTCTGGATTTATCCAGGTCTTTCAATACATATTGAATGAGCTGTGTGCCTAAGAGCCTAGCCCATTTCACAGGGCAAGCAGCTATAAAAAAAATGCTTCCTGTTGGGGCCACAGTTGCTTTTGGGGACACTTTCTGTTTCCATTGGAGGACTCTGTCAGTAGGCCTAGCTGTGGAGGAATAGAAACTGTTGAGCGGAAGAAACAAAAGTCCTCAGAACTTCATGATGTCTAGGGTTCTTGCAGTATTTAGCCAGTGCTTTATAGACAGGCAGAGACAAATAGGGGTATTTTCCCCCACATTATAAAAGCACATTGGAGCCAGGCAAGTGCTGGCACACTCCTTTAATCCCAGCACTAGGAATGCAGAGGCAGGCGGATCTCTATGAGTTCAAGGTCAGTCTGGTCTACAAGAGCTAGTTCCAGGACAGGCTTCAAAGCTACAGAGAAACCCTGTCTCAAAAAACCAATTAGTAAGTAAGTAAATGAATAAATAAAAGCACATTGGCTCTGTGTGTGGTAGAATGGAACCTGCTTGCACTCAGTGTGGACAGCTAAGCACACATACTAACTAACGCTTTGCATGGTCTCAGTTTACCCCCAGGTGGTTCTGGGAGGTGTGCACGACTGATGTGGGCAGATACTAACCTCACTTAAAGCTACACAGAGACCAAATGAGGGAGAGGGTCACATGGGCAAGGTTGACCACCTGACCAAGGGGGCAGGGCTGAGCTCTGGAATGACCTGCTGGCTGGAGACGCAATGGAGGGCAGTTTCCTGGGGTGGGGCTCTGCTGCCTTCTCGGACCTGCAGCTCTCAAGGAAGTGCCACTTAGAAGTTCTGCTCACGGTGTTGGTGATGGCCGGCAGTCAGTCAAACCATCAGTGAGCAGCAGCCCAGATGTGAGCACTGTGTTTTTGAGGACAAGCATCAGAGGCAGATGAGGAATTGAAGCTCAGAGAGAGAGAGAGAGAGAGAGAGACAGACAGACAGACAGACAGACAGACAGGCTATGGGGTGTGCAGGAGGGAGTCAGAGATACAGGCTGCTCTGTGCATGGGGTTTCAACCCAGAATCTAAAGATGCCCCTTCAGCCTTTCCCACCAGGACTTCCAATACACTTCCCACAGGCTCCTAGTGGAACTGTAGCTAATCCTCAAGACCCAGTGATAGTTTACTCGAATTTCATCAGTTTGAAGCACTGGCTGGAGGCTGCCCCAAGGCCTAGCAGAGGCCAGTGAGGTCTTGCCAGGATCTCCAGTTTCAGCCTCTACCATCATCTATCTCAGAGACCATGTCAAGTCTGCTAGCTTCCTAGAACCATTCCTGGGCCTTCAGAATCCTGGCTCTGTGGATGCCCATGGAGACTGACCACAGCAGTCTTAGCAGAAACAGCAAGGCTGGCACAGACAGTGCCCAGGCAGAGCTGTGCCTCATAGCTGTTGGCTCCTAGTGACTGCGCTGAGGAGGCCTGAGAGTCAGCCTCTGTGGGAGAGTTCCCAAGCAGGCTGTACCCCCGGGGCCAGTGTTACCCAAAGGCTACCTTCAGCCATCTCTGTGTCCGCACAGGGATCACAGATGTGAGCTGCGGTTGCTTCCTCCGCTTGGAGTGCTCCATGACAGCCCTCATCAGGTGAAGGAAATGGCCAATCGATAACCGTAACAATGTACAGCCAGTGACCTGTTATTTAACCACAGAGTTCATTAGAGCGGTACCACAGTCATCATCATAGCAGTAGGCCTCCCTCGTGGTCTGCTGAGAGGAGGGGGCTGAGGGTGCCACAATGGTTTGATGGGCAGACAGGCATTCAGGGCTGTCAGTCTGTGACTGAGAGAAAGAAAATGAAAGAGGACCATAATGTCATAGTCAAAAGATCTGATGCCGTTACTGTAATGCATTAATTAATTAACTCAATCAATATCTTTGAGCACTGTCTTAGGGTTTCTATTGCTGTGCAGGGACACCATGACCACGGCAACTCTTATAAAGGAAAACATTTAACTGGGGTGGCTTACAGTTCTGATGTTTAGTCCATTATTATCATGGTGGGACATGGCAATGTGCAGGCAGACATGGTACTGGAGAAGGAGCTGAGAATTCTACATCTTGATCTGCAGGCAACAGGAAGTGAACTGAGACACTGGGCCTTGCTCGAGCATATATCTCATATATGCTCAAAGTCCACCCCATAGTGACACACTTCCTCCAACAAAGCCACACTGCCTAATAGTGCCACTCCCTGTGAGCTTATGGGGGTAATTACATTCAAACTACCTGCAAACACCAATGTGTGTCATGACCTGTCTTAGATGGCAAGGGCTAGGAGTTGGACAAGGTGTTCATCAGTGTGTTTGTTTTTGTTGTCTGTTATGTACGCATGTATGGTGTATGTTGCAGAATATTTGTTTACAGTGTTCAGGCATCTCTCTGCCTCTCTTCTTCCTAGCTATTGGCCAGTCAGCTTTTTAATAAACCAATAAGAAGGCATTGTAGGCAGAGAGATGCCAGCAGACTCAGAGCAAGTCGGATGTGCTGTACTGAGGAAAGGTAAAAGCCACATGGCAGAATGGAGATTAATAAAAGCAGGTTAATCTAGGGTATGAGCTAGTTGGGGGAAAGCCTAAGCTAAAGGCCAAGTTTTCATAATTAGTATTAAGTCTCTGTGTCGTTATTTGCAGGCTGGTGGTCCCAGTGAAAGTACTACTATAGGTGTGTGTGTGGGAGGTGTATCTATGCATATGTGTGATATGTGTACGTGTGTGTACGTGTGTGTATGTGTGGTATGCATATGTGTGGTATGTGTATGTGGTGCAGGAAAATTGTCTGTATTCTGTCAATTATATTGTAAATAAATGCTGATTGGCTGATAGCCAGGCAGGAAGTATAGGCAGGAAAACCAGACAGAAAGTAGAGGTAGGGCAATGAGAACAGGAGTATTCTGGGAAGAAGGAATCTTCCTGCAGTCCTGCCCAGATCATGGAAGAAGCAAGATGTGACCTACCCTGCTGAAAAGGGTACCAAGCCATGTGGCTAACATAGATAAGAATAATAAGTTAATATAAGTTATAAGAGCTAATATGAAGCCTGAGCTAATGGGCCAGTCAGTTTATAATTAATGCAGACTTTCTGTGTGATTATTTCAGGGCTAAGCTAGCCAGGTGGCGGGACACAGCCCACTCCTCGTACTACATGTTACGTGTGTGTATGTGTATGTGTGTTGAAAACTAGGGTCCTGTACATGCTTCCCATGCAGTCTATCCCAGAGCCACATCACTGCCCCCCCCTTTTTATCACTGTTTAATAAGCTCACCATGAACTCAGCAGGTTAGTGTGACACACATTTCTGATATCAGGAGTTTGGCATTTGTCCTCTCCAAGGCTGCCACTGCAAAGCCATGCCTGGGCTAGGAGAAGCTCAATGGTTAAATTGCTTGCTGTGCAAGCATCAGGAGCAGAGTTCGTATATGAAACCCACATAAGCGGTGGGTGGGTGTAGCGGCTGACCTCTCATTCCTGTTTATTTAGAATTCCTGAAGCAGCTGGCTGGTGACCCCAGCCATGCTGTCCAGCTCTGGGTTTGATTAAGAGACCTGCCTTGATGAGTAATGAGGAAGACTGATGGAGGATGACTCCTGACATCAGACATGGGCTTTCGCATGTGTGCATACTCATGTGCATGTGCACCCATACATATGTGCCCACACATGCACAAAATATATATGTGCAATACACACACACACACATGCACACTACACACGTGCGTGTGTGCGAAAAGAAAAAGAAAAACAAAATACCAACCCTGCCTGATGCCTCATTAGGAGTTTTTTTGACTGGAGAAGGATGACATCCTGTGTCACTAACAACAGACAAGTGTTCTGAGAAACCCATTAGTAAATGATTGGTTGTGAGAACAGTACAGAGTGTACTTGTACGAAACCACAAGGTAAAACATGTTACACACATCGGCTATGTGGTAAGTGTGTGCACAGATGCCTATCTGCCTTAGCTTATTGCTCCTGGGCCCAGGCCGAAGGAAACAACATTGAAATTCAATCAAGCCTAAGAGAGCATGGTGCAATCAAAGGCTATTGCAAACAGGAATTGCATAAGGCCAACTCACAGCACACCGTTTTACAGCAGCTTTCTTCCTTAATAAGTAGGGATATGGTCCAACAAAAAGTATAGTGTAAGTTGGATGGTGGCAGCATACACCTTTAATCCCAGCACTCAGGAGGCAAAGGCAGGTGGATCTCTGAGTTCGAGGCCCACCCAATCTACAGAGTGAGTTCCAGAACAGCCAGAGGAACACAGAGAAACCCTGTCTCAAAAAATCAAATAAATAAATAATATAAAAATTAAAAATATAGTGTAATAAATAGACAACAAACCATTAATGTATTAGACTATTTTGTGTTGCTATGACAAAATGCCTGAATCTGAATAACTTATACAATTAACAATGCATCCATGATGCTCAAGCCCATCAATCACATGTGTAAGCACAAATAAATGAGTAAATAAAAAATTGGAATAAAAGAATAAACGACAATGGCTGTGACACACTGGGCAATGGGAATCTCTCAGCTCCATAATAACCTCACAAGACCATTGTTGTATATGTGGTTCATTGTTAGGCATATGTCACTATAGTGTGTGACTTCACTACCACGTTTGTGTAGTTGTTAGTAGGGTTCAGGTCCTCATAGACTGGGAGACAAAGAACCAACTAGTTGTTGGCTGGAAGCCACCTCTGCTCCCTGCCTTGTGGCCATCTCCAACATGGTAACAGGCTTCCTGAGAGTCAGCAAAGGAGGTCACCTAGCAAGACACACACTGCCACCTTGCTCAACATAACCATGGAACTAATGCCAGTGTGGTGCATACGTGGATTCCCAGTGTTTGGGAGACCAAGGTAGGAGGCCTGTCGCTTCAAAACCAGCCTGACTATAAGGTGAGATCCAGTCTCCAAACAGCAAAAAGAGCTGTGGAGGTTGCTTGGTGTTAAACACTGGCTGTGCAAGCACAGGGACCCGCGTTTGGATCCCCAGGACCCACTTAACTGCTAAATGGGCTTGGTGATCTGCTCTTAATTCCAGCCTCGGAAGGCAAAAACAAGGGGTTTCCCAGAGTAGGCTGGCTAGTGAGACTAGCCATATTGGTGAGCGATGGGTTTGGCTAAAGAACCTTGCCTCATTGAATAAAGTGGAAGAGCAATCAAGGCTGATTCTGAACATCAACCTTAGGTTTCCATGTGCACACATGTGCATGCATGTGTACATGCACGAACACATGCACACGCACATGCGTGCACACACACGCACATACTTAAACATGTACACACACTCACACACATGAAAATGGAAAAGCAAAAACAAAACAAAAGCAACCAACAAAAAACATCCCACTACTTGGCTCTATTGGCAGAAATTTCAGTTCCTGGATCGCAGAAAGTGAGGCTCATGTGTGGGCGTGGGCACCAGGATTGCGATAATTGGTGTCTGTCTATTCGGTCTCTGCTGTCACTCAGTTTACCGGGAAGACAGCCGTAAAACATAATTACTGCAAAGTGTGATCCAGGCTATAAGAAGGGAAGAACTCAGGAGGAATATTAACTCATGGCAAATCAAATCCCCTGCAGAACTTTATAAACATCATATCCTGGGCCTGGAGAGACAGGTCAGCAGCTAGGAATGTTTGCCACTCGGGTGGCAAGGGACCCAGGTCTAGTTTTCAGTACCCACACTGGATAGCTCATAACCTTCTGTAACTTCAGTTTTAAGGGATCAGTGCTCTCTTCTGGTCTCTGTGAGCACCTGTTCATGTGCATGCGTGCGAGCACTCACACACACACACACACATATGTATGTGCGCGTGAGTACAATTAAAACATAAAGTAGCCCTTAAAAACAAAACAAAAATTGTCATGTATTAGTCAAGTCTGATGGCACATGCCTGTAATTCCAGCACTCAGGAGTTGAAGGCAGGAGGATCAGAAGTTCGAGGCCAGACTGTGTTACGGAGTGAATTAGAGGCCAGTCAAGGCTTCAAGAGACCCCATCTCTTTAAAGAAAACAAACAAACAAACCAAAATCACATCCAGGTATCATGCAGAGACACTACTGGTTCTCTAGGACTGGGTTTCTTTCCTTGTGATCAAGACAAAAACAACGTAAGGGGGGATGTTCTAGTTTTGTTCTGTTGCTGTGATATAAAAAAAAAACCAACGCTCTGGCCAAAAGCAACATCTGGGGGGAAAGGGTTAATATGGATGATGATCCTTCCAGATCACACTCCAGCACTGATGGAAGTCTGGGCAGGGACTCAAGAAGGACCTTACAGCAGAAATCATGGAGGACGATGCTTGCTGGTTCTCAGGCTCCTGCTTGTCTAGACTTCTTGTACATGCCAGGACTGTTTGCTCGTGGAGGATGCTGCCTACCATATGCCAGACCTTTCTGCATCCATTGGCAACTCCCTACAGACATGCCACGGGCCAAAATGATCTGGGCAATGCCTCAATGGAGACCCCCTTCTTAGGTGACTCCGGCTGCAATAGCTAAAACAATTTAGGGCAGGAGGGCAGTGGCACTTGGGTAACTGCCTGTTCACAAGGCAGCAAACAGGAAGCAGTAGGGAGGGGCAACACCAGGCCCAGACCCCAGCTTAAAGGCCCGGATGCAGCTTAAAGGCTCTATCTACAGCCTTCAAAAATAGTGCCACCAGCTGAGGAGCAAGTGCTTAAAACATGAGTCTGTGGCGGGCATTTCTGATTCAAACCAAAGCAGACTCCTTTCTCCCGTCTTGACAAAGAAGGGCAGTTATGTCAAAATCCCCTCTGTGGCGGACAATCCTCAGATCCTGTGTGTCTTAGATTGTAACCCCCCTGTCCAGCCACTGAACAACTCCTGCAGTCTTCGAGGGCTGTGCTCAGACAGAGCAAGGCTGGCTGGAAGATGCTTTCAAACATGCCCTTTTCCAGGACATCTACTGCCCGTCGGAGCAGGGAGAAGTTCACTCAGCAGTAACCAGCTCTGGCTGCGTTTAATCTATGGTGTGCTTATTAGAATTAGGGTTTTAATTAAAATTGACATTTCAAAGACTACCTCTGAGGAAGCCCTGTGTTCACTGAAAGCCCATCATGGTGGCAGAAGTGTTCCTCCCTCATGATAGTCGGTGGCAGCGGACTCATTGCTCTGTCTCTCTTCCTGGTGTGGATGTAGCTTTTGACAGGGCAGCGTCAGTGAGGACTGGCACATGAAGCAGAGGTGGCTCTGTCCTGCCCTCTGGGGATCAGGACTGCCCCGTGGCTCTGGACTTTGTGCCGAGCCTTCTGAGTCTCAGTTTTCTCACAGAAAATAGACTGCTCGCTGCCTACTTTTGTTGGGGGCGGGTATTTTATTTTTAATTATGTCTATGTCTCTCTCTTTCTCTGTGTATGTGTGTGTGTGAGAGAGTGTATGTCTGTGACAGAGGGGGAGAGATAAAGTACATCCTGATGAATGGATGGCTGGGGCTGACTAAATTGCTTCTCCATGAACCCAGGAGCTGACTTTTCTCCCCTATAGCGCCCACAGCTAGTATGAAAGGCTGTTCTTCTCAGACATCTCAAGGGATGCTGCTGTCCCCCGTCCTTCAGGAACAAGGAGTAAGGTGGCAAATTGAGCTGGAATCTGAAAGCAGAGGTATCGCAAGAATCTCTTCTCCACCCTTTCTTTTGAGATATTTATTCCACTGAGCCTCATGTCCTTGGTGAAGAATCCAAGTGTCATGCTGTCAAAGCCACCACCCACTGTCACCTGCATTATCCAAGGAGGTGGGAAGAGCCTTCTTCAGAAGTGTTCTCAAAGCCGGGCGGTGGTGGGGCATGCCTTTAACCCCAGCACTCAGGAGGCAGAGGCAGGGGGATCTCTGTGAGTTTGAGGCCAGCCTGGTCTACAATGTGAGTTACAGGATAGTGAGGACTGTTACACAGAGAAACCCTTCCTAGAAAAATTAATAAATAAAAAAGTAAATGTCCTCTAAAAGAATGAGGAAGAGTCAGGCTTCACCAGGAGAGGATGGAAAACTCAGGTAGCAGGAGACTGGGCTCGTAGGCAGCATAGGACAGGACTCATCAGAGACATCATCCTCACCTCGGGAGGAGAGCCTGTCACCCACCCACAAGGTACTGAGGAGGAACCAAGCCCCGCCACCTTCCTCCCTGAATCACTCAGCTGAGAAGCCAGGATTAAAAATGAAGTAGAGACCAAGGCCAGAAAAGTCACATATGCACTATCTTTGGCACAAGACCTTAGGAATGTTCTGGAGTCTCTGTTGAGCGGATAACTAAAAAGGAAGAGAAGGGATAGAGATCTTCAAGAAGTCAAGAGGCTGGAGGTCCTTCCTTAGCCCTCAAGGACCTTTCTGGGAAATCAGCAAGCAGTCCGGTTATGCCACGGCCTGGAGGAAGTCACAGGTCCTGGAGAAGGTGTGGGTAGCTCCAGAACCATAGTTCAGAGCTGACAAGTCAGTCCAGAACTAAGGTCAAAGCCCCCTCCCTTTGCCAGCTCCATGCCCGGAGCTCTTTCTGAAGACAACAGGCTGGTCTGGGCCCAGAGGAGGGGCGAACTCCCAGAAACATTACGGAGTGCCTAATGCGACTTGGCTGGACGAGCCGGGAAAGCTCCCCCAGATTAACTGGCTAATTAATGAACTTGCCAAACATTTAGTATTCATCAGACGCTCTGCCAAGCATTATTTGTTCTCTTTGCAAACACGTGCCGCGGAAAGCACAATAGGACCCGTGCTCCAGATGGGCCCAACTGCTGGGGCGAGCCAGTCCCATCAGCTCAGGATTTGTAGCTTCTGCTTCTGAAGGCTTAGCCTCGGGACGTTCCAGTCACCCTTCAGGACCCAGTCCAGCCAGCTGCCCATCCCTAGAAAGCCGCCACCCTGATCCTCCAAGAAGACCACTGTCCAAACTGCTTCCCCACTCCCTCCTCCTCTGGACACTTCACATGCAGGGATGGCTCGGTGGATTCATTGCCGTATCTGTCTCTTCCACTTGCCTGGGATCTCCACGGAGGCCAGGACCACCTTCGTGGTGCGGTTCTATCTATGGTTCCCGGCATGCATCGCGTGCTCAGTGTGTCTGAACCAGAGCGACCATACTCTGGTTCACTTGCTCCTGCAGACCGCCCTATGGTCCGGCTCCAGACTGGTTCTTTATCCCAGCTACTGACTGTGGTTTCAGACCTGAGCCACATCATTAACTAGCAATAATGAGTCCCTGGGCCAGCTTGGGAGCATTGTAAATGATACTGGGTTGGGAGGCGGTGGGAGGGGGATTTCAATGAGGCTGGAGTGGCTGTTGAGACCGAGGATGTTGGTTCAGTCTCCTCTGATGGAGACATACAACAGCTTCAGATTCAGTTCTGCAGTTCTGTATCTCAGTCCCTGTTATTCTGTAGTGACCAGGGAGAACTAGGGCCATAAGCCAAATGTAGTCACCCAAAGTTACCCACATCCTCATCTCTGCGAGCACCTTCCACAGCAGAGGATTGCCTAGTTAAGGAAGTCAGGATGGAGAAAATGTTTCTGAGCCCACGTGTGGATCAGCAGGGTCCTCATGAGAGGTGCAGGGGGGCTGGCGACAGCGAAGCCAGGAAGAGGACAAGGCTGACCGTAGAGGGGTGGATCGCTGTGACTTGTTCAGAGGAACAGGAGGCCATCAGAGGCTGGAAAGAGCTCCCAGAGGAGTCTTCTGCCAACACTCAGACTTTAGCCTCGTAAACCTGATCTCAGACTCTTGTCTCCGTGTGTGTGTGTGTGTGTGTGTGTGTGTGTGAGAGAGAGAGAGAGAGAGAGAGACAGAGACAGAGACAGAGACAGAGACAGAGACAGATACAGAGAGACTATGTTTGAGAAAGCGTGTCATATAACCTGGGTTGTCCTCAAATGCACGTGTATCAGAGAATGACCTTGAACTTCCAGTTCTCCTGTCTCTTCTTCCTGAATGCTGAGATTACCTGTGTGACACCAAGATTCCATTTGGATCTTTTATCTGAAGGCTCTAGAGTCATGGAAGACTTTGATCCAATAAACTTGTTCTCTCTCTCTCTCTCTCTCTCTCTCTCTCTCTCTCTCTCTCACACACACACACACACACACACACACGCGCGCGCGCATGCATGCACACACACATACACACACACACAACATTTGCATACACACATGCACACACACGAATGCCTTGTTTATGAGGTGCTGGCAATCAGACCCAGCTAGGCAAGCACTATGGCAGCTGAATTGCCCCCTGTGTTTTAGACCCTAAAGGGTAGAGTAGTTACACCACTAAGCTGACGCAATATTTCTGGTCAGCTCCAACTGCTGTCAGAGTTGGAAACAGAGAGTGGAACTTGGCTGCATCCCTGAATAGGTCCAGATATCCTCCAGCCAATGAGATGTGGGAGCTGAGAGACGGGAAATGACTGTCCGTGGTGAGGCAGGCAAGCCTAGGGACAGCTCGGCAGTTTGAGACTCCACTTGGCTTGGGTTAAACCCACGCTCATTGATTTTCTCAATGTCCCTGATGATCAAGCCCCTCCCATTACATCAAGCTGTACATACACTCCACTTCAAACAGTGGAGTGAGCCTCCTCTCCCTTCTGCAGCTTAGTCTTCCCCCTGGGTCAGCTCCTCCAAAGCCCGAGTTGACAGCAGAGGGCAGCTACACTAGGGACAGCATTCCCATTTAGACAGAGCTGACCTACAAGACCCATGCCTGCCGAACCTGAAGCCACGGCCATTTGAAGACATCGTTCTGCTGAGGCCTTTGTCTGGTTCCCCACACTGTCTGTTCCCTCCTGGAAGGCCAGGCTCTGAGACAAAGCAGGCAATATTCCTGGAGGCTTGTGACAGACTCTGCCTGCCCTCGGCGGACTTATTCGTCAAGGCTCTGGTGTGGGTTCCTGCTACCCTTGCCAGCTAGCAACTTACCTGGGGCTCTTCATCCTTTGTGCTAATCCCTCCCAGGGGAAAGCTGAGCTTGTGACAGGAGACTTGTGGGGTAGTTGAGAGGCAGTATGCTGAGACATAGGCTCCCATGGCAGGTGGGCAGTTACGGCAGACAGGCCCTGTGCCTATGAGTCTGGGAGGCAAGGATCCACCACGCAGGGCTAAGCAGGTCGCGTACTCCTCGAGGGCTCTCGCTGCTTGCAGAGATGTGCTTGGACTGCCCTGGTGTGGTCTAATCGGGCTGCATCCTTCCTTTCTGGTCATCCCTCTTTCTTCTGTTATTTAGCCAATCTCACTGCTCTTGAAGAATGAACTGTTCTTGTGGCATTAAGGCCATCATGAGAGTGCCTAGGTCCTGTCTTCCAACATAAACAGGCAGGAAACATAACATGGAGACACAAAGTCCTTTGTTCACGTTGCAGACTTGACTTTTATGACGCTAGAGCACCATGTGGGCAAGCCCCATTATTTGCTCCGTGTGGCCGTGGACTGTGTGCTGGGGACAGACTTGGCTGTTGAGTTGGGAGACCTGAGTTTTGCTTTTCTCTCTGTTCTAAACAGACTGGGTGGCTTTGAGCAGTCCCCTTACTCTATTCTATGTCACTTCGGTTCTGTACTGGACAAGGAATGGACAACATTGGTCTTTAAGATCCCATGGAAGCCTAGAAAACCTCTGTGAGCTCCAGTGGGGAAGAGGTGTCCCAGAGGTGAGGATACTCTGAGGTCCAAAGTCTTCCTGGAGCTGGGGAAACTGGGTTGGCCTGGTGAGGAACAACCAAGTCCAGGAGTGGCTGAGGAGGAGAAGTTTCAGAAAACAGGGATACTGTGAAGAGAAAACAGGGCCGTGGTCCTAGGTCAAGTATAGAGTCTGCTATGGGGTTTGCTAAGGAGAGGGCGGGACATCACACCCTGTGCCTCTGAACAAACTGTGGGACCATGGAGCCGGCCAGATGAAAAGGGTTCTGGGTATTAAACAGAATGACTGGAGTCCCATAGAAGACCAACATTTTAGCAGTCAGTAACCACACCAGAGGTTGGAGGAAGGAAGGGAGTCAGAGACTAGCTAGAATCCTGAGCAGAGGGGGGGGACTAGAATAAGGGCTGGACCTAGAACATAGGGCAGCCGTTTTGTAACCAGGGGGAGAAACAGAGATGGGGAAAGGCATTCATCTGTCTTGTCTTGACAAAGGAATGCTGTGAGGGGGGTGTGTGTGACTCAAGACCTTCAAGAGAAGAGACTGAAGCTACAGGATCTGAAGAGCTGTAGGTGGGGTGGGGTGGAGAACCAAGAGCAGGTGAAGAAAGAAGCCGGAGAGCAGCACAGGAGAAAGGGCAATAAACCCTCACTGAAAGCTTCCTACAGGGCTTAGCCTCAGTGTTCTCACCTGTAAAACGGACTAATAATGTTCTCATCTATAAAACGGACTAATAGTGTTCTCATCTATAAAACGGACTAATAATGTTCTCATCTATAAAACGGACTAATAATGTTCTCATCTATAAAATGGACTAATAATAACTGAGGGCTAATACAATAATGTGTGGTACTGCCAGCACGGCACAGCTTAGCATGGAGTTCCTCTCACATGCGGGATGTTTAACAAATAAAGATTCTAGTCTGTTTTCGGGTTGCTATAGCAATATATCAGAGGTGTATTTATTTAATATATCTTTATGACAGGAAAGGCTTATTTGACTCCAAATTTTGGAGGCTGAAAATCCTAGATTGTGTGGTGAGTTCTTTCATCTTGACTGTTAACTTGGTAGGATCTGGAGTTGCCTAGGAGATCCATCTCCACATATGTCTGTGAGGAAGTTTCTAGATTAGGTTTGTTGAAGTGAGAAGACTCCCCATCTCATGGGCTGGAGTCCTAGCCCAAGTCAAGGGCGAAGGTGAGCTGAGCACCAGCGTTCACTTCTCTCTGCTTCCGGACTGAGACTTACCGGACAGCTGCCTCACTGCCACCCGCTGACTTCCCTGCCCTGACTGACTGTGTCCTGTGAAAACAAAACTAAACAAAACAAAACCCTTCCTTAAGCTGCTTCTTGTCAGGTGCTTGTCCTAGCAATGGAGAGTAACTGAGGCAGGTGGCTTCCTCTGCTTGGCTACTGGTGAGGTCTCCTTCTGACCTCTCAAATTTGGCAAAGAAGGAAACAGAATGACTATATATAGAACAGGCCAGACACTCTCAGAACTAACCTGGGTCCCTCAAGCACGGCATTAATCCCTTATGAGGGTGAGACCTTCTAGGGACCTAACCACGCTTCACTAAGTCCCACCTCCTAAGATCCCTCATCACCACTGGGAGCTCGCCTCCAAGGCATGACTCTCTGGGAGACACACTCGCTCCCAGTCAAACCATGACAATCACCTTCATTATCATTACTCATTCACATAATAATATTCATAGAGTGCCTTCTTGTGCCACCTTGTGCCCTAGGTGCTTGGGCATATCAGTGAGCAAACAGACAAGTTCCGCGCCCCTGTGGCATTTCACACTCACAGGCCTGTGAGGACGGTCCGATGCACTCCTGTATGGAGGTCTGCTGGACTCTGGGAAGCCAAGCAACTTACGAGGGTGTGAAGCTAGTGAGCAGCAGGGGTGGGGTTTGAACCCAAGTCTGCAAAGCATGCTGGAGCCTCTGAAAGACAACACAGAATTAGCTGTTGTCTGCATGGCTAGCTCTTACATATTGTCAAGGTCGGCTCCCTTTGTGTGTCGGTACAGATTCTATTTCAAGCAATTAGTTTTAACTAACTAAGATTTTTGAGACGATGTTTACTGTGTATCCCAGGCTGGCCTTGGATTCATGATCCTCCGGCCTCAGCCTCCTGAGTGCAGGAATGACAACTCTGCCCAGGAGTGGACCTGATTTTGAAGTCCGTCACACGAGGCCTTAGGGTGGGAAGATGAGTTGGGGAGGGCTCACTAAAGAAAGCTGGAGAAAGGAAAGGAAAGTTAAGGAGAGGATTGGGGTGGCTTAACAGAAATCTCGAGTAGGTGATTGTACACCAGGTATCCCTGTGTGCAGGAATGGTCTATGTGTGCCCTGCTGCAGCCACAAGTATTTACTGAATAGCTAAGCTACCAGACACTGTACTGGGCGGCAGAGAATCACAGCAAAGGTGTGCTGGGTTCTTGTCTCACAGAGCTTATGATGAGTGTATGCGTGTTTACATGTGTGTGCATGTGTGTGTGCACATGTATGCGTGTGCCTGTGTATTGAAGGATGGGACAACAGCCATCAGTCACCAAGGTTTTATTTTTATGTCAACAGAGGACACTTTGCTCTCATCTTTCTCCCCAGCCTTGTCTTTTGGTGCCATGCCAGTTTTCTGCCCAGGAGAGGGGCTGGCCCACACAAGCTCCTGGAAGCCCCGTTGGCTCAGGAAATCCCAGACACTGCAGTGGAGACTGGGCTCAGAGCACAATACTTGGCTCAGACTCTCTTTCCCCTGTGCTCTGTGCAGGCAATCAATGCTAATCCAATCTTCTGGGACCAAATGAAACAGCCGTATGCAAAGGGTCTGGGCTCGCTTTTCTGATTCGCAAATGACCTACATAATCGCCTCACCCCAGCTGCCTGGGAGGGCAGGACTGCCTGCACAGCCCCAGCAAGCGCTTCCCTGCTGGGTGCTGGCTAGGGTTTCTTCTGATCTTGCCAAGTAGAAGGGAGAAGCCTGGCCAAGGGTTCCCCGTGGCCTTATTTTCAATTCAGACTTAAATTAGCTCCCTGTGGGACCACCCCCAGTCTGACTTTCTCTGTGTGGGACATAAAGAGGTCAAGGCAAAACATCCCTAAGTTCTTCTCAGTGGCGTACGGTGGTGGCATAAACCTGTCATTCCAGGCTTGGGATGTGGCAGCAAGACAAGCAGAAGCCAGCCTCGGCTACATAGCAAATTTGAGGCCAGCCTAGGATACATGGACTACTGCCTAAAATAAAACAAACAAGCAAAAAACAAATAAGCAAACAAATAAGAACCTCTACAGAAAGTCTGGAGAGCTGGCTCAGCCATTAAGAGTACTTGCTGCTCTTACATGGGAACCTGGGTTCAGGTCCCAGCACCCATGTTGGGCAGCTCACAACCACCTGTAACTCCAGTTCCAGGGGATCTGACACCTCCTGGTCTCCAATGCACCCGCACACATATGTGTATGCCCACACATATACACGTTTTATAAGAAAAAGAAGTCTTTGCTGGGCAGTAGTGGCTCACACCTTTAATCCTAGCACACTGGAGGCAGAAGCAGACAGATCTCTGTGAGTTTGAAGCCAACCTGGTCTACAGAGTGAGTTCCAGGACAGCCAGAGCTACACAGAGAAACCCTGTCTCAACAAACAAGATACAGAAACAAACAAAAAGAGAAAACCCCCGCAGAAAACCAAAAATCCAGACAACAACAAAATAAACAACTAAGTGAAGTCTCAAACTGAAAAACACAAAAGTAAAAGAAAGATTTCCCTCTCCACAGCCGTTCAGCTTAGTCTCCCAGCCTGAAAATGTCTTTGGACACTGATCACTGTGGGGCTGGATTTCTATTTAACAAGGGTGAGCCAGAACAGCGTCACTGTGAGTGGGCTGTGGAGCGGTCTCAGGTTGGTGTCCACTGGACGATACCACATATGCATACGAACCGCATACACAAAGGGTGAACACACCCTAAAAAAAACATCTGAACATCACTGGACAGGTAAACAACCGTACACAAGCACACATGGTTTTTTGGTAATGTGGGCTTTGGGGATTGAATTCAGGTTCCAGGGTTTGGGGGCAAGCAAGTCCCTCACTGAGCTCTCTCTCCCCTTAACAAAAGTCACAAGGAGCCTCCTGGGTGCAAAGGAGAATTGTAGTTTAGCAGGGAGGGTCTGCACTCTCTGCAGTACTGGCAAGAAGTTTCTTTGATTCCTCTGGAACGAAGCCAGATCCCTAGTGGAGCCACTCTCACTGGAGACCCTGTCTGGATGACAGTGACACCACAAGAGAAGGTCTTTGACAAGCTTTGGGATGCCACACAAGATGGAGCTCAACAGAGATGATCACTCAGACACAGTTTATAGTCAGCTCAAAGTCTGTTTCAAATGCCTGGGAATACACTCTGGTGTACGGGACCAAGAATGTAGCCCCCAGCATTTAGATCAGTGGTTCTCAACCTTCCTAATGCTAGGACCCTTTAATACAGTTCCTCATGTAGTGGTGACTCCCAACCATAGAAGTATTTTCATTGCTACTTCATAACTATATTTTTGCTACTGTTGTGAATTGTAATATAAATGTCTATGTTTTCTGATGGTCCTAAGTGATCCCGGTAAAAGAGTCATTCAACCCCAGAGACCTACGGCGTGAGAACTGCTGATTTAGAACAAGAGACTTTTAAAGGCAAAAGCCACACCCTGGTATCTTGCTCTGCAGCTGCAGGGGGAGTGTGTGTGTGTGCACACACGTGTACACATGTGCAAGCAAGCTGTGTGACCTAAGCTAAATTAGCTGGGGCATCCTGATTTCGGGTTTCTAGAATAGAGTTGGGCCATTTTCCACAGGATTCTCCATCAAGGAGATTTAATATGTATGTGTGTGTATACATGTATGTATGTGTGTGTATGTATGTATATATATATGTATGTATATTTGTTTTTCAAGACAGGGTTTCACTGTTTAGTTCTGGCTGTTCTGGAACTCACTTTGCAGACTATGCTGGCCTCCAACTCATAGAGATCTGCCTGCCTCTGCCTCCTGAGTGTTGGGATTAAAGGTATGCACCATCACCGCCCTGCAAGGAGATCAATTTTTAGTTAAACCTAAAATGACGTCAGCAAGAATACAAGATGGAGGACCCTCTGCACTATCTTGCCCCGACACAATGTCGTCAGCTAGATCTTTGCTAACTGCTTTTTATCAATCATCCCTCAGCTGAGAGAGCCTTTCTGAAAATGTTTCTGTTATCCCGAGCTGCCATCTTGTTACTCTATTTTATTTTTGTTTCTTTTACTTGGTTACTTTCTGACACAGGATCTTACTGTGTAACCCAGGCTGGCTGGGAATCCTCCTGCTTCAGCCTCCTGAGTGCTAGGGCGCCAGGTGAATTGTTCCACCCAGCTCTGTTCATAACTATTACCGCACTTGTTGGTGCGTGGTGCAATCATCCTTAGAGAGCTGTCTCCAGGCTTACTGCTCTGCCTGGTCCCCAGAGCTAGTGAGTAATTGTTGAGTGGATGGGCCTCTGCGAATCCAGTACTCCTACCTCCTCCCCTCAACCGGCTCTCTCTGCTTCTCTCCCTTAAAACAACTGCTCTTCCAGCATGCTGGCATGCCTCTCTGCTGTCCTCAGAACCCAACTGCAGCTGCCAGCTTCCCTCCCGCCGTCCCCCTCAGGGAGCTCTTCTTGGTCCCCTCCATGCCTCCTCCTCCCCCTCTGCTGGGAACCCTCCTGAAAGCTTGCTTCCTCTTCCTGCCCCCCTGGCCTCTGTTGCCCAAAGGCTCCTGCTGTGGTTTTGGATATGAAATGTTCCTCACAGGCTTATGTGTTTGAACTCTTGATTCCCAGAACGCCTCTGTTTTGGGAGGTTGTGGAGCATTTGGGTGGGATGCCCAGCTGGGGGAAGTGGGTCCCTGGGCGCCTTGCAGCCCAGCCCTTCTTCCTATCTTGTCTCTGCTTCTGCTTTCCCATTACACCCAGATGTGAGGAGGCCAGCAGTTCCAGCCCTGCCTGAACCTGGTCTTTCTGCCCCTGGTGAACCCCAAGCCCCCCCGACTGTTATCCCAAATAAATCCTCTTTTCTCTAAGATGCTTGTGTGGAGTGGCTTGTTCACCGTGACAAGAAAAGCAACTCATCGAGACAATCCCACCCTACCAAGTCCAGCTCAAGGACCACTCTGCTAACCCACCACTCTGTGACTTCTTTTGACCAATAGAAGTTGAGGTTTTTGGGTTTCATCGTTGTTTTAATTTTTATTTTGAGGAAAACCAACTTGTTCCTATTTATCTTATGGTAATTGCCGTGCCCTGATGAACAAATCTTTGCTGGCTTCTGGGTTCCAGTTGGATAGCGTGTCTTTTCAGATCGTTTTACTTTCCTATTCTGTGCCTTTATATTTTTTTATTTTCTTGTTTATTCATGAGCTTGTGTGTGCTGTGATATACGTGCAAAGGTCACAGAATAACTTGTGAGATTCAGTTCTTTGCTTCCACCATGCAGGTCCCAGGCATCAAACAGGTTGTCAGGCTTGGTGGCAAATGCTTTTACCCACTGAACCATCTTGCCAGGCCTGTACTCTCTCTTCCTTCCTTCCTTCCTTCCTTCCTTCCCTCCTTTCTTCCTTCCTTCCTTCCCTCCCTCCCTCCCCTTTCCCTTCCTCCTCCTCACCCCCCATTTTTTTTCAAGACAAGGTTTCTCTGTGTAACAGCCCTGTCTTTCCTGGAACTCACTTTATAGACCAGGCTGGCCTTGAACTCACAGAGATCCACGTACCTTTGCCTCCTGAGTGCTGGGATTAAAGACTCGTGCCACCATGCCCGGCTAAAGAGGACTTAAAAAAAGAAAGACAGTATATAGCTTTCAAGACTTTCCAGGTCTTGAGCTTTATTTCTTAAAACAACCCTGAATTTTTGGAGTGTTTTTGGTCCATCTAAATTTAATGGAAAGCCCTGGAATTATTGATATTTTTAGCTTGGAATCTGTCATCTCCTTGTCTTACATCTGTGTCCCCTTTGCCTTCACACACTCACTTGAATTGCTTTCAATATTTCATCATCTCTCTTCTTTTGGTTTTTTGGTGTTCCTCCTTGTTTAAGGTTTAATGGACGATCTGTGGAAACAATATGCATATTCGACCGACTACAGTCTACTTGCAGTTACTATCATATCAGCTCACTGGGAGGCATAGTGAGCACGAGGGGAAGCAGGAATGTTAAACACACAGGGCTATCCCTTCAATGGGATGGATGTATAGCCTGTCTTCTGCTGAGAAGGCGAAGAGTGGCTGTGCTTCATAGCCTGGGGACCTTCGCGCCATCTGGGCGAGTACACTGTATCCTCCCCCAGACCCACGACATGAGCTTGTCCATCTAGAGAACCTACCTTTTATGTACGATGTCACATGTACTTTACAAAGAGCCCCAATGTCTTAAATACACAGGATCGAGCTCACTATCGCCAGGAAACTTTTCACCAAATTGTGCTGTGCTTACATCTGCCTAAAATAAACTCCTTGGGGCCAGACTCCTGCAGTGGAACCAACACTGGCTACCGAGTTGTGTTGAGCCTAACTACTTTCTTGCCTTCCTCGGATCCTAACTCTGCTGGTCACGGTTGGTTGCAGAGATCCCTGCAAACTCACACAATGGGAAACAAGACATGAAGCTCAGAATATTCCAATTCATACCCACCCATCATTTCTTAGGGGCATTTTCCTTCTATATGAGTTGTACATTCTACATGATGTTATTACTTTTGCTTTAAACTATCAATTATTTTTAAAATTCAGAAACAAGGCAAGGAGCTGGAGAAACAATTTATTGGCTAAGAGCAAATACTGCTCTTGTAAAAAAAAACTCAAGTTTGTTTGCCAGCACTTGTGTCGGGCAGCTCACAACTGCCTACAACTCCAGCTCCAGGGAATGCGATGCCCTCTTCTGGCGTCTGTGGGCACTGCACTCATGTGTGCATGTACATTTTGCCTCTATTAGGAAAGCCCTTGCCCTAGACCTACAATTCTAGATGGATCAGTGTTGTCTTATTTATTCTCTCTCAGCACTTAAATTTCCTTCTTGCCTATTACACATTATTTCTAATCAAAAGTGCATGGTTCCCTCTGTTCTCCAGAGTGTAATGTATTCTTTGGTTCATTCTGCACCGACACTGAGTAGCTCTGTTTACTTTTAAAATAACTGGGGAGGGGGCAGTTTCGATTTAAGCAATTTCAACGTGACATGCTTACATGTTGTTTGTGTTTGTTCACTTTACGTTGTTGTGATACAACATTCTGACCAAAAGCAACTTGGGGAAGAAAGTGTTTATTTGGCTTACAGGTTACAGTCTCTCAGGGAGGGAAGAATCAAGGAAGGAACTCAAGGCAGGAACCTGGAGGCAGGGATTAAAGCAGCTGCCATGGAGGAACACTAGTTAGTGGCTCGATCCTCACGACTTGCTCAGCCTGATTTCTTATATAACCCGTGACCATCTGCCTCGGGGCGGCACTGCCCACAGTGAGCTACATCAGTCATCAACAGAGAAAATGCTCCCACAGACACTCTCGCGGGCCAAGCTGCTGCAAGCAATTCCTCACTTCGAGTTTCTTCTCAGGCTCCAGGCTCCAGTTTGTGTCAAGTGGACAAAAGCAAACCATCGCATACCATTCCTGGACAGATCCCAGGAGGGCCCTGGACCAACACACCACAGAGATACTAGCATATCCAGGTTTATCGCTCATGGACAACATTCAAGAAATGGAACCAGCCTTGATGGCCATCAACAGACAAATGGATAATACAATATGACATGGTACACAGAGACAGTCAAACTATAGAGCCAGAAATCTTTATGTGAAGCAAAACAGGCAAACAAAGCCTCTTTCTCCTTGCATTTTATATTCCCTCTGGTGCTGGGATTAAAAGTGAGGCTCCCTAGTATTGGGATTAAAGGTGAGGCACCACCACCTGGATTTGTTCTTGCAATGATTTTACATTGCCCAGGGTGGCCTTGAACTTACAGAGATTCATCTGCCTCTGGGATTAAAGGTGTGTGTCACTGTTACCTGACCTCTAGTGGCATAACTTTGCCTCTAGTCTTCAGGTAAGATTTATTTATTAGGATACAAATAATATACCACTATATGAGTACTTTTTCAAAATATTAAAAGCTACTTGTCCACCTTCTCTGTGGACTGTAGAAAGATCCACTGGCGTGTTTTGCTACAGGTTATTGACCTGCTTTGGCTTCAGTTTTAAGCTCTTTAAATGTCAGCTGTACGGACTCTGCCGTGTTTGAGCATTCCTGCCGGCTCCTCATTTGTCTTTCCTCTTTGACTGTAAAGTCTTCAGCCTTGTGGACGGCCTGTGAATTAATCCGATTACCCACGTGTTCCTATTGCATGAGGGACTTTGAGCTGTGGTTAGGAGCACTGCCTCCTTTCCTGGGTTGTAGAGTTTAGCAGTACTTTCTTCTAGTATTTCTGTTTCTGCATTTCAATGTCTCATGGTGAGTGATACAAGGATTGGGTCCAGCTCTATATTTTCTTTATGTAACTCTAATTTTCTAAGTACTCTTTCTCTGACTGGTTCCATCTGTCGCTTTTGTAACATGTTAAATTCACATATGCGATTAGGTGGTTTTCTGACTTTCCCATTCTGTTTTGTTCCAGCTGCTGGTGCTGTGTAGCAGGTTCCAGCACCGGGAAGCCTGGGCCTCTCTGTTCCATTGTGATTTTCCACGCTGTTCTTGTTTGTGTTTCTTCTCATTGAGTTTCTAATCAATGTGTTTAGCTATGGGAAAAGATCTGATGGTAGTTTTTATATGAACTGCTTAGGGCTTATACATTAGCTTAGGGCAATGATCGTGTTTATGATGTTAATTTTTTCTATCCAACAAGGTGTCAGGTGCCATTGTGTGTATGTGTGGGTGGGTTGGGGAGGTGGGGGTATGTGCATGCTCACCAACATAGGCATATGTGGAGGCCAAAGGTTAATATCAGGTATCTTCCTTAATTGCTTTTCTTCTTCTTCTTCTTCTTCTTCTTCTTCTTCTTCTTCTTCTTATTATTATTATTATTATTATTATTATTATTATTATTATTATTATTATGTCTTTCAGGTGTTTTGGCTACAAGGCCCTGTCTCTGCCCCCCAGTTCTGTGGTTACACATGCCCTCTCCTGCACCTGGTTTTTACATGGGTCCTGGAGATCTGAACTTGGGTTCTCATGCTTGTATCTTGCCTGCCATTCTTCTCTGTGTGATCTGAGAATCACCGGGTCTCAGAAGCTCTGTTCTTATGCTGCTCCCTCCAGGGAACTTGCCTTGTTTTCATCTGTGGTCCACATTCATGCATCTCACTTGACTTTCATCCATACACATGTGTCTGTCCCACTCCCCTTCTGGGCTAATAGATTTCAGGGAACTGGGTGTGCATTATAATTCTTATCTCTGGTGATCCTAAGCTCAGGTCAAGCAAGGTTCTGAGCTGGACCCTTCACAGGGACTACCTCACAATCCTCCCTGGAATCCAGCAACTAACTCGGGATAGGCAAATCTAGCCCACAAGATTTCCAGCATAGAAATCTTCTTTCTTTCTTTCTTTCTTTCTTTCTTTCTTTCTTTCTTTCTTTCTTTCTTTCTTTCTTTCTTTCTTTCTTTCTTTCTTTCTTTCTT
>JABTXL010002307.1:3286800-3332467 GCA_025134845.1 Neodon shergylaensis | reverse complement strand
CTTTCTTTCTTTCTTTCTTTCTTTCTTTCTTTCTTTCTTTCTTTCTTAGACAGGGTCTCATTATGTAGCTCTGGCTGTCCTGGAACTCACTGTGTAGACCACACTGGCCTCAAACTCACAGAGATCCACCTCCCTCTGCCGTCTGAGTGCTGGGATCAAAGGCACTCACCACTAAGCTTGGCTCAGCATAAAAATCTTTACAAAATTGAATTAGTTGCTAGCATTTAACCATGAAGAGGCATCACATACCGATACAGATTTTCTGAGGGGCAGAAGCTGTGGTGGACTGGCATGTGGCTCCTTTGGTGGAACACTTGCCCAGCATGCACAACGCTACTGGGTTTGATCCTTAGCACCACATAAAACCAGGCATGATGGCACATGCTGATAACCATAGCAACTCAGGAAGCAGAGGATGGAAATCAGAAGTTCAAGGTCATCAGGAGTTACAGAACAAGTTGGAAGCTAGCCTGGGCTATATAAGACCCTATTGTCCCTCCTCTTTGCTTCTTTTCCCTCCTTGGGCTCTGAAGGAATTTGAATCTATTTCTCCATAAAGCCACCAAAAAAGACAAATTAAATCCCAGTACCTGTCAAATACCTGCAACATTAATTAGTTCCCTCTTAATGATCAGTTCTTGAGAGTTAGGCTGACTTGGTAGAGGTCATGTGATCAGTGCAGGGCAGAGAGAGGCATCTAGAGGTGCTTGGTTGGCTGCACAGCCAAGGCTGGGTGTCTGATAGCTGTCCAAGTGCTTGCCCACACATGCCTTCTCCCTATTAGCTGGCTAATGGTGGCAGACTTGGGCTCAGGCCCTAATGATCTTGGTTGCTCTCCTATGGAACATTAGCACTCGCCTCATTACCACAGCCCCTTGGGAAAGAGGCCGCAGGCTCCATGGAGAACGGCTCTGCCCTGACTATAGCTCTTTTCTTCTTGGTTCTCTTCCCACGGAGTTTCCCCCAGGCCTTGTCAAATCTGCTGACAGCTGGCACCCAGGGACTGTGGGAAGGCAGGAGGAAGGTTGCCCTGGGCAAGATGTAGGTCTGCACACATGGCTCAGAGCTACTCTGCATCTGTTAAAAATAATTTTTATGTGATGTGTGTGTATATGTGTGCAAGTGTGTGTGCGTGTGTGTATGTTGGTGCCCTTGGAGACCGGAAGAGGGCTGTTGGATCCCCTGGAGCTGGAGCTAAAGATGCAGTGGTTGTGAGCTGTCCTGTGTGGATACGAGGAAGCAAGTTATGGTTCTCTGCAAGGGCAGTAGCAAGTGCCTTTATCCACTGAGCATCCTTCTGGGCCCACGCTTTGTCTCTTTAGAGGGAGAAGAGGGCACACAAGGGTCACATTCCTTCGGGACTCAGGATGATCACCAGATAATGGCCCTGAGAGCTGCATCAGCCACTGTGCAGTCCCTGCGTTATCTGGGAGATGAGACAACCATTTGCAGGGACAGAGCACTATAATGTGAAGGTGGTAGCTGTGGGAGTACTTGGCTAAGGTAGGCGTTCAGCAAGGGTTCCAATGGAGACCCAGGGAGGGAAGGAGAGAAACCCAGGGAGATAGAGGTGCAGCATAGTGCACTAGTGTCCTGGAAGAGACCTGGCAATGTGGAAAGCAGGCCGAGCAGCTGGTGAGTACATGGCTGTGACATCTTTGCACAGTGGGATACAGGGCAATGCATCCTTTATCCAGGCACAGGGTCCGAGGCAGACGATCCAGGGAGCTGTTTTCAGTGGTCAAACTCGCCACTGTCCAGAGAGCAGTAGAGTCCTGCCATCCCTTGCCAGCCCAGGGTTCCTTTCACACTGCTGCAAACTAAGGAGGGTGGGATGGAGTGCGGCTTAACTGGTGGCCTGCAGGAAGCCTTGAAGGCCTGGGTTCAATCAGTCCCCAGCACCGTACAAACCAGGTGTGGTGGCACAGACCTGTAACCCAAGCACCCCAGAGGTAGACAAAGGAGCGCCAGGTGTTCAGTTATTCTTGGTTACATAGAAAGTTTGATGCCATCCTGGACTACATAGGACCCTGTTTAGGAAAGAAGAAAGGAAGGAAAGAAAGAAGGAAGGAAGGAAGGAAGGAAGGAAGGAAGGAAGGAAAGAAGGAAAGAAGGAAAAAGAAGGAAGAAAGGAAAAGAATGCAAACTAAAAAGAACAAACTGAAAACAAATTTAAAGGTAAAGAAACTAAAAAAAAGAGGCAGAGGTGAGGGCTATGGGGAGCGCGTTCCTGGAGGACCTTCCTTTCTTCCATTCCACCTACAGCTGATGAAGAGTCAAGGCATCAGGGGAGGGGCCGGAAGGCCCTGGGAATCTTTCCAGCACTGTGGGGTTCTGCAAGAAGCAGGGACTGACAGACCACACTCAGCTGCATGACAGCTGTCTTCAGCACCTCCACGGGGACTGAGTGTGGCTACCTGGCTAATCCCATAGGTTCTTTGCTCAGCATGGTCCCCAAGTCTAGGGCTGGAGTGACCGTGACAAAAAACTGGTCCCCTCTTTCTTCTCTCCCTCCCTGATACTAGGGATTGAACTGCTGAGCCTCACCCCTAGCCTAAGAGGAGGTCTTACTTGTAAGTCAGAGGACAGCTTGTGACCGTCGGTCTTCTCCTTCTACCATGTGCATCTTGGGGATTGATCTCAGGTCATCAGGCTTGGTGGCAAGCAGCTTTGCCCACAGAACCATCTTGCCAACCCGACAGCATTTTAAGTTGGACTAGACTTTCAATGAGCAGAATGTTCTAGCCTCTGCTGTAGTCATTGTCACCAAATAAGGATGGTAGTGGATGTTGGGGACAATTGGAGGCAGAAAATCAAAGAATATCAAGGACTGTATTTATGGCTCTGCAAATCAGATCCTCATCTGCCACATCTCTGTATCTGTAGAACAGCCTAGAAGACAGCTGCATTAGTCTCTCAATTTTAGAGATGACAAAGGAAGATCCAGGAGATGGAGAACTCAGTCATGATAAGCAGCTGACCCCAGAGAGAATGCCCACGGGCAGGCCTGTGGCTCAGTCCAGAGCAACGGGGCTTCCCAGGGGAATGCAGAACAGGCACCCCCCTCTCAGTGACTGTCTGAAGCAGGGTGGGCAACTTACCACCTGTCTGCTTTCTTGTTCCCTTGTCGGGTGGCTGCTGAAAAAATAACCAGTTACATTTCTACCTGGTATTGTGGTCCACACATTCAGCCCTTACTCCATACAAATGTATGGGGCACTCTACCCTGTGCCAAGGCCAGGGCAAGATGTCTGTGTTCCCATCCGTTCTGAGACAAGCATTCAGTGTGTTATATAACTATGGGTCTGAGCCTAGGGCACCTGATACAGTATCCAGTTTTTTATGCCACATGGCAAATTGGTCCAGACACAACATAGTCAGAAACAGAAATAGACATAGCTGATTAAGACAAGTGCTGAGTGTAAAATGTCCTCCATAGTCTCATGTGTTTGAAAATTTGGTCCCCAACTGGTGGCACTGTTTGGGGGAGGTTATGGAACCTTGGGTGATGGAGCCTTGCTGGAGGAAATGGACCACTGGAGGTCAGGCTTTGAGGTTGATAAGCTCACCTCGGTTCCTGTTCCTTCCCTGTTTCCTGGGTGTGGATGAACTGTGATCAGTCAGCTTCGGTCACTGTTATCATGCCTTGCCACCGTGAGAGGCTCTGTCCCTCTTGAACATAAAGTCAAAATAAACCCTTTCTCCCCTAAGTTGCTTCCTGGAAGGGTGTGCTATCCAGAGAGACTCCAATACCACAGAAAAGCCCCACTGAGAGCCTGAGTGGACTGTGCAACAGGAAAAAGCATTTTCTCAAAAGTCTCAAAAGCGCTGGGTATTGGCCCTTTAAGCCATCTGTGTTTCTTTGTTGTTGTTTTGCTTTTCCAGACATGGTTTCTCTGTGTAGCCCTGGATGTCCTGGAACTCTCTGTATAGACCAGGCTGGCCTGAAACTCAGAGAGATCTGCCTGTCTCTGCCTCCCGAGTGCTGGGATTAAAGGTGTGAGCCATTACACCTGTGATGTGGGATTCCCCTCTGTATGCTGTGAATATGTTTTATAACCATTACTTAGTAAAGAAGTTGCTTTGGGCCTATGGCAGAGGAGAATAAAGCCAGGTGGGAAATCTAAGTAGAGACATAGAGAGAAAGTAGGCAGAGTCAGAGAGATGCCATGTAGCTGCCAAAGGAGACAGTTGCAGGAACCTTACCTGCTAAGCCACAGCCTTGTGGCGATACACAGAATAATAGAAATGGGTTAATTTAAGATGTAAGAGTTAGTTAGCAAGGAGTCTAAGCTAATAGGCCACACAGTATTTTAATTAATATAGTTTCTGCGTGATTATTTCAGGTCTATGTGGCCGAGAAACGAACAAGTAGTCTTTGCCTACACACCTGGCTCCTTTAGGCCATCTGTACAGTACTTGCCTCTCTGACATGTGTGTATCTCAGGCTTTTCTCATGCGTGCACTGGTCATTCCATTCATTCCTGGGATGAAGCACAGGTGGGGAAAGACTTGGCGTCTTTCTTTGTGTACTGACCTCTTCTGTGTGTTAACCTGCTGCTGTGGTCTCCAGCCCCCACTCTCGGGCACAGCCAGACAGCTCTGCACATGAGATAAGGGAGGTTAAAAGAAAGATTGACTGCTCGAGCAGGGGAGGTGATACAGTGGGGTAGAGGCACTTGCTGCCAAGCTTGGTGACCTGAGTTCAGTGTCTGGGACCCTCATGATAGAAAGACGGAAACTGACTTGCTGGGGGGCAATATTTTAAGATGGGTCACGTTCGTTTCATGGAACATTTGTTTAATGATGCGAAAATGTGTTGCATTCTTTTATGTTGCATTTGTTTAACTCTGTAGAGCTGTGTTACTTTGCCTGTCTACACTGATTGGTCTAATAAAGAGCTGAGTGGCTGACAGGTAGGCAGGGGAGGATAGGAAGGGCTGACAGGTAGAGAGAATAAATAGGAGAAGTCTGGGAAGAGAAATCAAGGAACAGGATAAGAAGAAGGGCTCCAGGGGCCAGCCACCCAGCTATACAGCACACCACAGAGTAAGAAATAAATACAGGTACATAGACTAGAGAAAGATAAAAAGATAGACGAGATGATTTGTAAAGAAAAGCTGGCCAAGAAGGAAGCCAAGCTAAGGTTGGACGTTCATAAGAAAGAATAAGACTTTGTGTGATTTATCTGAGTTGGGTGGTGGACCTCACAAGGAGCCAAAGAATAAAGAGTTTTAAAAAAATCCACGACACTGACTCTCTCAAGTTGTCTTCTGATTCCCATACATGGGTTGTGGTTTACACACACACACACACACACACACACCAGTAAATAAAAATGGAAAAGGAAAAAAGGATTACTGACTAGCTTAAGGTCACACACAGCCAAGGACATACCGTCAACATCACACCAAAATGCTTCTCTCTGTGTGCCAGGCCAGTACTTTTCCACTACCCAGTGATTCCCTCCTATTTTCCTTCCTGGAGTCCTTACTTCCTGCAGGGAGTCTGGCCAGAGGATCAATTCTTTCTGCCTGAAGCCAACCTTGAAGTGTGATTCAGGAAAAGGCTTGAGCCTTAGAGATAAACAGAATTTGACGTATTTCTCTAGTCTGGGCACATTACACCCACTGCTGCAGGAGAGGTGAGGGCCCCTTATTAATATGCCATCTTTTATAAATAACTGAGAAAGGTGCTGTCTGAATGCAGCGAGTCTCTGCTTCTTTTGTCTTTACTGCATGGCATGGACTTTGGGGTCTACAGCTTCTGACTTCTAGGCGGACTCAGAGTGCCGAGCTTGGCGGAAGGGTCCCATGGCTCCCGGCTCTGTGCTTTGTGATATGGGTGAGCTGCTCAATTTGAAAGCCGTGTCTATCCTGCAGTCTACATTCTGGCTTGGAAAACAAACATTTAATAAAGGAAGTCACCCATATGTGAATGTCAGGGGCTGTGGGGAGAACTCTGTGGTTTAGTGCTTGCCGTGCAAGCAAGAGGACCTGAGTTGTATCCCTAGCATTTGTCTAGAAGACCTGTGTGGGGGCTCCTTTCTGTAATCCTGGTGCTTACGGAGGCAGAGACAGGAGGAAAGGGCTGTGCCAGTTGCCTAGCTTCAGATTTAATGCAGGAGAATTCAGGAAAAACAAAACCAACCAACCACCACCAACAACAACCAAAGGCAGAAAAAAAAACAAACAAAAAACAGCAGGCATCAACCTCTGGTTTCCACATGTGAAGGCATAGGTGGTTAAGAGCACTGGTTGCTCTTCCAGAAGACACAAACCTGGTTCTCAGCACCCATGTCTGGTGTGCCATCTAGTTCCATCTGCAGGGGATCTGATGCCCTATCGTGGTCTTTGTGGGCACTCATACGCACGTGGCATACATACAGGGAGACATGCTCATACACATAGATACAAATGAAAACCATGTTAAAGAGTAAAGATTAATAAATTGCAACATCACGGCAGTGATCAACTTGCTTTCTCTGCTCTTGTGCAATCCAGAATCCCCTGAACAGAGGATGGAGCCACCCACAGAGGGTGAATCTTCCTATTAAGTCAAAACAATTCCTGACAGACGTGCCCAAAAGTCAACCTAATCTAGACAATCTCTCATTGAGACTCCAGGGAACCACAGATGTGTAAAGTAGACTGCTAAAACTAACTATTTTAGTTGGGTGTAGGCGGCACATGCCTTTAACCTCAGGACTCTGGAGGCAGAGACAGGCATATCTCTGAGAATTCAAGGTCAGTATGGTCTCTAGATTGAGTTCTGGAACAGTCAGAACTACATAGAGAGACCCTGTCTCAGAAAAACAAAAACGAGTACAAACAAACAACAACAATAATTAAAAAAAAAAAACCAAACTGTCTGTCTTAGGATTTCTGTTGCCATGAAGAGACACCATGACCATGGCATCTCTTATAAAGGAGAAACATTTAATTGAGGTGACAGCTTACAGTTTCAGAGGTTCAATCCATTATCATCATGGCAGGGAGCACGGCAGCATGATACAGCAGAAGGAGCTGCTACATGCTGACATGCAGGCAACAGGAAGTAGACTGGGTATGGCTTGAGCCTATATGAGACCTCAAAGCCCGCCTCTACAGTGACACACTTCCTCCAATAAGACCACACCCCTCAAACAAGACCGCACCTCCTAATAGTGCCACTCCCTTTGAGGAGGCATTTTCTTTCAAATCACCATACCACCTCAGGGTTTATTTTGGCTAACATTTTGAGGGTACAGTCCACCATAATGGGGAGGCATGAAGATAATAGTAGCTGAGATAGCTGGTCATGTTACATCCACAGTCAGGAAACAGAAAGGGACGAATGATGGGGCTCAACTCCCTTTCTCTTTCTCATTCAGTCCAGGCATCACACACAGTTGGGGTGGATTTTCCCACCTCAATTACCCCAGCCTAGAAACTCAGATGTGTCCAGAGGCTTGTTTCCGCGGCAACTCGAGCTCCTGTCAAATTGATATGACTCTCCATACTCATCATCACAAAGGACTTGTGAATCAAGGAGGCTTCAGAGGTAGGGCATCCTTGTGTTGGGGGCAGGGATCTTTATCGTCCCAGCACTGTCTTCTGTCTCCTTTTCTGGTGGGAACCTCCCAATGAACGTCGCTCTTCTGTAACTGGTTAATTATAAGCAAGCAATGGCTTCTCTTCTGCAAAGAGATGGGGTGAGAGGCAATTCGAAGAGAGATGGGCAAGCAGAAGTTGTCAATGAACCCTGGTTCTAGGAACGTGCTTTCGGGTTTGGGGATCAGGGAATGGGTATCTTGGGGAGGCCATCATTACTACACTGTGAGGCATTTGGATGGGATAACAACCCTGAGGAGGAACTAGGAGCACTGTATTGACTTATGCTGGCATACCTCTTGCCTCTCAGGGTAGATACAGCTAGGGACCCAGCACTTAGCTTTGAGTGATTCCCAAGCAAGCCTAGGCTGGGGCTTCCATGAAATTACTCTCTGTCTGTGGGTGTCCCATCTCCCCACCCCCGAAGGAACAGAAGTCTGGCTTCTGAGGCCTTCCCCTCTGTTCTCTGCCTTTCCATAATAGATCCCTTGCTTCTGCACCTTCTAAGGGAGCTGGAATTCAATCTCCAGATCCTTCAAGTCAGACCTGCTTGCCCCTCACCTCATTTTCCTTTGAGAGGTTGTTTGAAAACTCAGTTTGGTAGAAAATAAAAGCTGGGCAGTGGGTGGTTCACACCTTTAATCCCAGCACTTGGGAGGCAGAGACAGGTGGATCCCTGTGAGGTTGAGGCCAGCCTGGTCTACAGTGAGTTCCAGGACAGCCAGGTCTACACAGGGAAACCCTGTCTTGATAAAAAGCAAGCAAAAAACCCCCCCCTAAAAACTAAACTAAATAGAACACACACACACACGGGAGTGGGCAGTAGGAGGTGGCATGGAGGAGTGTTCATATGATCTCAGGGCTGGGCTGATAAGCCTGCCTTTCCAGGGGGCTGAGTGCTATGTGGGGAAGAAGTAATGGAGACGCTTGGTGACTCTTTCCCCAGAGTTGAATTAAGAGACTTGCTCTTAATTCTGTATTTGACGGCTATTCAAGCATGGTCTCCTGACAGCTACTGAGCGGAGAAGGTGGGGGACATAGTCTTCCCTTTTTTGCCAAACAGAAAAGCCTGCCCTAGCAGTTTGATGGGCTTTATTTTTTTTTCCAGTAGTCAAGAGTTGTTTTCCCCCTGCTTGGGAGCTCCTCATCCTCCATCTTCTCCCCTAGATAGCCTCTCATTGATGTGACCATTTACTTCATCCAGCTTCTTACATGGCATAGTACTCACAGTACATATTTCATCGGATAAATGCTCATTTCACACATATTTTATATCATGTGCTGTGACAGACAATGGGAAAAACATACCAAGCAGAAAATAAACCCCCAAAACCAAGAGCTCTGACCTACGGGGCGGATATTGACAAAGGAGGCAGGTAATCAAAACTTTCAGCCCCAAACACAGCTCTCACCTCAAAGGGAGGGAATAATTGACAACTTATTCTGAGCCAGATGTGAGTGACCATGGCCACAGGACACACGGACTCAGGTTGTTCCAAATAACAGTTCCAATGTGGAAATAATTAGATTAACTTTCATGGTCATAGAACCAAAGCATGATGGGGAATTTAGACCTTCTGGTCTTCAGAGTATTCTGGTGCTCAGTCACTCTTTGGGTAATGGAGGAGGGTCATCTGTCTATCTTTTGCTTTCATTGGTTATTTAATAAAGAAACTGCTTGGCCTGATAGGTTAGAACATAGGTAGGTGGGGAAGACAGAACAGAATACTGGGAGAAAGAAAGCTGAGTCAAGCAGATGCCATGCCTCTCCTCTCTGAGACAGAAGCAGGTTAAGATCTTCCTGGTAAGCCACCACCTCGTGATGCTACACACCTTAATAGAAATGGGTTAATCAAGATGTGAGAGTTAGCCAAAAGAAGCTAATTGGGCTAGGCAGTATTTAAATGAATACAATTTGTGTGTTGTTATTTTGGGTGTAAAGCTAGCCATGCAGGAGCCGGGTGGGGTGAAAAGCAGGCCAGCTCGCCCCATCACTACATACGGGAGCTGGAGTTAGTTGAGGACCAAGTGTGTTTCCTTCTTTAAGAAGTCATGGAGGTGGGCTGGAGAGATGGCTCAGTGGTTAAGAGCACTGCCTGCTCTTCCAAAGGTCCTGAGTTCAGTTCCCGGCAACCACATGGTGGCTTACAACCATCTGTAATGAGGTCTGGTGCCCTCTTCTAGCCTGCAGGCATAAACACAGACGGAATATTGTATACATAATAAAATAAATAAATAAATTAAAAAAAAGAAGTCATGGAGGCTGCTGGGAAGGGAGCAATCACACAGGACATCCACAGGAAAGTGGCAGCATCTGATCAGGAGGGCAGGACAGCAAGGTTATCTTCACCTCCAGGGTGTCTGGGGAGCAAACACAGCCACCTTCCCTGCCCTCTGCCCCAGTGAAGGGACTCGGAGGTGCCGCTTCTTGTATTAATCTAGCTGTAAGCATTTTTACTTCAGCTGTCCTCTCACATCCCCTGGCCCCTAAGGAACAAGGCACAGAGCCTTGCAACATCGTTAAAATGCTGTCTGGAAAGAGGCTCCGCTGAGCCTGGAAAGTGAGAAGGTAAGAACCATAGGAGCAAAGTGGAGACAGGAGCACTAGGCAGACAGGCCAGGCAGGCACCAGTTCCCACTGGCTCTGCACCAGCCTGGAGAACAATCCTGAATGAACCCCCTCTCTTCCCAGCTTCTGTAGCCCAGGCTGACCTCCTGCTCAGTGTGCAGCTGAGGATGGTCCTCTTGCCTCTGCCTCTGCTGTGATTACAGGTGTACACTGCATACTTGATTTCAGTTTCAATGACCTCTGATGACATATACACCTGGACAGTTAGTTAACATTGCTTCTATAAGCAAAGGTGTGGAGAAATGGCCCAAATGCCCTATCCATGGGTGGGAAGAAGGCTTTTATTATAGATATGAGAGAGAGAAGAGTCAGAGGTCTTTGGGGGAAGCCCAAAGCAGCCATGGCCACCTCTTGGGGCAGAGAAGAGAGGGGTAGACTGATAAGGGCCAGGGCTACCTCTTTTGGGAGCAGAGAGGAAAGGAAACATGGAAAAAACCTCATGGGTAATTAAGAAAACTTGTAGTCACAGGATGGTGGTGGTGGTGGTGGTGGGGTATTTCTGGGAACTGGAACAGCCTGGAAATTTAGGGTGGCGGGGGAGGGGGCTTATGGGCCTGGTGGCTTTGGCATACACCATAGGTGCATGGCAATAGGGAAGAAACCAGTTTCTCAGGTTCATGGTGAGAGTGGGCTTCTCTACCAGTAATCCTCCAGTTCAGCCTGAGCGGGGCCCAGACTCATCTTGCCCCTTTTTTGGGGTGCTTGGCGCCTTTCCCTTTGGACCTGACAGCTTCTCTTCCTCGCCCCCATCTCTCTCCAATCTCCAGATGATAGTAAGCTAATCATTTAAACTCCCCCGGCTCTGTCTTCTCTGCCTGTCCTCTCTACCCTCACATCCACACAAAACAGAGTCCTCCCAAAGGAATAAGAGTCTATCAGCAACCATAGCCTGGACATGCAGATTCCAGTTGCCTCAAGTGATTTGTTCTCTGCAGAACATGGACCATGAGTCAAGGGATCCCTCAAATACATTGATGGAGACCCTGGATAGGCAAGCCTCAGCTAAATGGGGGAGTCTTCTGCTGGAGGCAAAGGTCTAACCTGACAGTCAAAGAAGGCTGGACACAAACAGAGGTGAGTAATGGCTATTGAGACCTTGTGAAAGTATCACAAGGTAATTTGAATTCTGGATATGTGAAAGGTTTCCATACCCCGATATTAACCCTCTCCGCCAATGCTGTAATCCAAATCTGTAGTAGGAGTGTTGGGTGGTGTCCCGCCACCCGGCTAGCTTTACACCCAAAATAATTACACGGAAACTGTATCGCCATTCTGTTGAAGGAGCAGCGGGCTGCGTTTCCACCGCCTGGCCGCCCGGTTAGTTTTTACCCAAAATAAGTACATGGAAACTGTATTCTTTTAAACACTGCCTGGCCTATTAGTTCTAGTCTCTTATTGGCTAACTCTCAGATCTTGATTAATCCATTTCTAATAATGTGTGTAGCACCACGAGGTGGTGGCTTACCAGGAAGGATCTTAACCTGCGTCCATCTTGGAGAGGAGAGCTATATTGTCTGCCTCACTGCCTTCTTCCTCCCAGCATTCTGTTCTGTCTACTCCAACCTATCTAAGTTCTGCCCTATCAGGCCAAGCAGTTTTCTGAAGAATGACCTCTGGCTTCCACATTGGTGCACACATATACATGCACCTGCTCCATATGAACTTACACACATATGTCATATATGTGTGTGGATACACACACACACACACACACACACACACACACACACGACTGAATGACACTGTGTAGCACAAATTGAAGAAATGGCTGCTCCCAAGCTTCTTTCTCTCAAGCTAATGCTTGGAGATAGCCATGGGCTGAGACCCTTCCCAACCTTTCTGCAAGCCCATAGAACACACCCAAAGCCCAGCAGGTATCAAGACTGGGCTCCAGGGTGACCACGGGCTTCCTGGCAGTAGCAGTGCCCTTCCTGGGGTAGATTTACCAAATGTCATTTAGTTTAGTGGTTTTACAAGGGTCCAGAAAGAATAATCCTTAGTACAATATAATGACAGTGTCGGATATAATCTCCCTTGGGGTTAAATACTCGAGTTTTAGCATATTTTAAGCTAATAATGTAGTTTATTTTTAAAAGAACACAGCAAACAGATGAAAAGTCTACAGTATTTCTTACCGGTAGGACCTGAGGCATCGCAGGCTCTAAGGAAACCTTGCCACCTCACTCATCCACTTCTGGGGTGCACCCCCCACCCTGGGGGGGTGTTTGATGTTGCCCTCTGAAATCTCCCATTTGGACTGAATTCTCAACTTCCATTTTCTTCACTTTAAATTCTGGTGCAAACCCTCAGGGTCCGTGCAGCCTCCAAGTCGGTGGAGGTAGGCTCCGCCCACTGGGAAACCTCTGGGCTCCATTCTGAGAGCCTTGTTAGCTTCGGCAAGCACTGTTGGTGAATGGCTTCAGTAAGCCTCCTTCCCACTTTGGCGGGAGGTGAAGCCTCGCTTCTCCCGCTGGGGAAGACTCTAGCTTATCAGCCTTAGCCCCAGCAACTCATGCGGGAGGCTGGTGGGGGGCTTCAGAATTTCAGAATTCCACCCCCCCCCAATTGCTTCCTCTCAAAGGTGTTTGCATTTAAACAAGAGTTGGCTCCCCCCCCACCCCCACCCCGTTTCTCCCTCCTTTGATTCCATTGCTGAGGCAGCCCCCGCTGCTGGCTTGTTAGTGTCTGGAGGGCTCCATGGCAACAGCCTGGGAGTTGAATGGTGTGAACCTCACCTCTTTTTCTTTGTGCAGACTGCTTGGCAAGGCAGACCATTTAGGAGAACTGTCAAGGAAGTGGAAACGGAACTCTTTGTCACCTTGCTATCTCCCCGGCTTGCTGTAAAAACCTGTGGATAGATTGCAGAGGCGGGCAGAGCTGGCGGAGGGTGATGGACAAGAGTCAGCGAATGAAGCTCTTTCCCCAGTGGTTCTGAGGAGCCCGCCAGACTTGATGATTGCTTAACTGATGTCCAGAGAGACTGTCGGTTGCTACGACAAAGCCACTCTGACTGTAAGCGACTTAGGGGAGGAAGGGGTTTATTTGGCTGACACTTTCAGGTCACATTCATCACTGAGGGGAGTCAGGGCAGGAACTCAAGCAAGATCCTGAAGCAGAAACCGTGGAGGAATGCTGTTTGCTGGCCTCCTCACTGACTCATGTTTTCCTATACAGTTTTCCTATACAGCCCAGGAATTCCTGCTTGGGGAATGGTGTTACTCACAGCGGACTGAGCTTGAACTCAGTCAAGGGTTGAGACAATCCCGCCCCCCCACCCAGACACGCCCAGAGGCCAGTATGGTTTCATCAATCCTTCAAGGGAAGACTTCCTTCTCAGATGACTCTAAGCTGTCAAACTGACAGTGACAGCCGACAGTGAAAATACAGTTGTGGGGTGGGTATTCCTCTGGATGAAACACTGGAGTGAAGTGGGAGGCTCGCAGGATCCAGGAAGTTCCTGAAACTTACAGGCTTGGGAAGCTGAGAAAGTTACAAGAGTCACAAAGGCTGGTCCTCAAGATTACACAAGTAGTAGCAGCAGCTGGCAGAAGGGAGACTGTCAGGAGGGACTGCCAGCTGGGTGCTGGAGGCCATCGATGCTGCCTGGTCCACCATGGCAGCTAGAGATGCCAGGTGTTGTTTAGCAACCTTGGATGATGTAGCAATCTGAGGAAGGGCCACTGTAGACTTGATCACATGCCCCTGTAGCTTTGGGCTGCCACAGAGTCACAGCTTGGGCAGAGAGAGAGAATGAGGGGGGTACTTTCTCCTGCCCATGCAGCTCATGCTGGGTAGTAAGCCAAAGACACATTTCTGCATGTGGTTAAGGTAGCCTGCCTTTCTAATCCTCAGGTCGTGACTGGAGCTGCAGCGCTTACTGTGGTTCAGCGACTCCTGGTGTCTAGTGTGTTAACGGGGGCACCGACAAGGCAATGGCCGACTCATAGTCATGACCTTGGGCTGAATCAAGGGGTGTGCTGTGGTTTTGGGGGTGGTTTTGCTTGTCCCCTTAGGTCCATTGTCATAAAAGTCTTGCTTAGTCCCCAGGGAAGAACCACTGGGCAGTTCTTTTTGTTGTTTTGGCGTGTGTGCACGTTTATATGCACATCTGTGTTTGGATGCATATGTGGGAGTGTGTAGAAGCCAGAGGTGGACCTTCCATGTCTTCTTAGGCACTCTCCACCTTGTTTGTGGACCGGCCCTTTCACTTTTCCCTGGAGCATATCGACCTGGCTAGGCTGAATAGTCAGTAAGCCCCAAAGGTCCTCCTGCCTCTGCTTTCCACTCCCGGGCTTACAAGCCTATACTACCATATCTAGCCTTTCTTTGCAGACTGTGAGGATTGAACTAAGGTCACTGTGTTTGCGTTTTTGACTTCAGGTATTACACTGGTTATGGAGTAGGGCAAGTGTTCTCATGTTCTTTGCATCTTATTCAGTGTATTGAAGTAAGTGCACACAAATTTGAAGAGTAGCAAGGAAACTATTCAGAGCCAAGTGATCGCATAGATCAGCAACGTGCTGTCAAGAGTGACAGCAGGCCACATGAATGAGGGGGACTCAAGAGTCCTGATTATTGTTTGGGCTTTTATCTTATGAAGTTCAAAAGAAGAAGGTGTTTGGTTGTTAGGGGCATACGGTGGTTTTCTATTTTTTAAAATATTTAGTTTATGATTAATTATGAAAGTGTGTGAGCAAATGTATACGAGTACAGGTGCCCTTAGAGGTCAGAAGAATGTGTCAGATCCCCTAAAAATGGAGTCACAGGTGCTTTTGAGCTACCCAATGTGCATGCAATGATCTGAATTCAGATCCTTTGTAAGAAAAGCATGTGCTCTTAACTGCCCAGCCATTTCTCCAGCCCCAAGGTTCTCTATTTTGATTGACAGATTTTTAAGTTTGTAATCTATGGTGTATGTCCTGTCTCATAATGCATCTGATTTTAATCATAAACACACCCAATTATGCATAGAAAGGCATAAGGTGTAAAGTAAAGGTTCTCCTTAAAAGTGCGCTTTGAGAACCGATTGCTTCATTGTGTATGCATCTAAAACCCACCTATCCTTGTACCTGAATGAATTAAGAATATGTTTGGATAGAAACTGTCCAAATTTGATGGCCATTAAGGAGAAGAGAAACGCATCCCATTGTTCTGAGTGGGGCGTGTGTTCTGAGTGCATTGTTCGTTCGAGAGGGCTGTCTGTGCATGGCATGTACAGGCGAGGCTCTCAGGCTGCCTTGGAAGGGGATGTGTGCAGAGACCAAACCAAGCGTAGTCCCAGGGTACCACACTATTCCCTGTGCTTGCCTCCCTCACAGGGACATCGAATCAATGGATTTTTGGCTGACCAAATGGGCACAGCACTTGAGATAGCTCAATAAGACTCAAATCTGAAGATTCTGCTGGGATCTTAGAAGCATGGTGTCCTTTCTGTGGAGGTGGCTAAGCTGGGAGAATGTCATGTTCCTGCAGCTGGCAGTTCTTTTGCTCCTCTCAAGGAACAGAGTCTGCCTGCGGTCAGGTGCATTGCTGAAGACAGAATGATGGGGAAATGGAGAGAGAGTACTACTCTACCCCTAGGTCAGCCCATGCCCATGGTCCTGTCTCAGTTTCACATACACACAAGCCCTGTATTTCTGCTTAAGAAGCTCTGTACCACTTGTGTAGGATATCCTTATTCTCCAAGTCTTTGGATGCAGTGGCTGCGTGTCTCTTTACACATGACATCCTCAGATGAGTGACAAGGACCATGCTCTCTCACACGTACTCCAATCACTCTCTCCTGGCCATCCGATCAGCCAGGAGATGACCAGAGATAAGGCTGGGCTCTCTATCTGCTAACTCGTTTTCCAGTCTTCCCCCTTTCGGATTCCATAACATAAACTATTATTTCTGCTAGTAGCAGGCTTGGTCCCCAAGTGGAGGCTCAATAAAGCACATGATGTGGATCAGGTGTGGTCCTCGGCGGCTTGCACAGGACAGTGGGGAGCATGTGGGTGCTCATGAGTGGGATGACTAGAATGTTGATCCGGGTTTGAATAACCATGAGGTCCCAGATCCTTGAGGTGGGTGGGTGGCTGATTGGCTCTCAAACTGTGAACCGATTCTGGGAGCTCCTACCTAGGCTTCCAGTTCAGACTCTATGCAAACCCAGTTTGGAGCAGCGGGTGGTATGACTGGTAGGCAGGCAAGCAGGGGGGTGGTACCCAAACTTCTAACAAGCCGTGGGCTTTCTGCAGGGAGTGGAGAATGAAAGCTGCATATGGGAGAGGTTTTGTTCTTAGCTGGATTACACTATTCCATTGCCTGTTCAATATTCTCCAAGCATTGGAAGTTAAGGAGGGATTTTTGCATCATTTCTTGCTAAAGTCTTAGCTTTTACCAGTTTAGCATCCATCTTCCCAATCCCCGCCCTCTCCCTGCTTTCCTGGCGCGGCGGAATTCTCGGGACGCTGTCCAAAGTGCTGACAAGTAGTTTTCTTAGCAGTAGTCTCAGTTTTGCCAAGCGGCTGTACGGCATACCATCAGGGTCTAGGGCTGGGGTCCCAGGATGCAAGTATTGGTAAAGAGAGGGGACCGCTGGCTATCCCAAGTCACTTCCTTCCAGCAATATGTCTTCTGGAAAGTGGTGTTTATCTTGGCTTTCTCTCAGCTTCTAGGATTCACACACAACCAGGTGGACAGTCAGCGTCCAGATGGTAAGTGCCTTTTCCTAATGCTCAGCTAGGATGGCAGACAGACAGCAGAATCGGAACTCATTCTCTTCAGTAGCTGCCACTATTATACACTGGCTGTGCGCCAGACATCACACTATGTCCTCAGCGCACATTTTCTCAAGCAGTTCTCAGCATCGCTCAATATGGTAGGCACTGTTATTTTTTCTGTGTTATAGCTAGGAAGGGTACAACCTAAAAGGCAGATGGAAAATCTGTGAGAGAGCTCGGCAGGCCAGGGCACTTGCTGCCAAGGCTGATAACCCGAGATTGTTCCCCAGAACCCACATAGTGGAAGGATCGCTCATGCAAGTTGTCCTCTGACTTACCCGCCCTCCCACCATGGCACATGGATAGCCCTTTCCAAATAAATGAATGTAACTAATGAAAAAAAGATAAATGGTTTGACTGAGTACAAGAGGTAAGGTTTGGCTGGGTCATCCTGATGACCCAGATCCCACCCTCAAACCATCTAGCTACCCATTGTGAATAAGCCCAGGAATGTAGTCTAGACTTGGGCAGTCAGCCCTCTGCTCAAGAGGTAACTTAAAAAGAGCCACTTCTCAGGCTAGAGAGATGGTTTGGTGGGTAAAGCATTTGCCACGCAAGCACGAGGGCCCAAGTTTGGATCCTTAGAAGCCATGTAAAGCTGGGTGCACTGGTGTTTCTCTAATTCTCACACTGAGAGAGGAAAGCTGGAGACGGAATTCCTGGAAGTGGTGGGGCAGCTGGCCTGTTGCAGGCAGCAATGAAGAAACAAGAGGTCTTATGGAGGGAAGGAAGGACTGACACCCAGGGTGTCCTCTGACCTCCACAGACACACTCTGGCACATGTGTGCCCCCACCCAGCTCTCTCTGCAGACCTGTGAACTCCCCAGCTGTAGATGTAATAGGTTGTCTGTTCTCCTGCCTGTCACCAGGTCAATCTGGTTGAGCAAATGAGCCCTCTGCCATGGGACATGGGCTTGAGTCCACATGTGTAGTGTGAGGGACTTCTTCTGGGGAGACATGATGTATACTCACATCTACTCAGCCCTGAGGGAGAACCCACGAGAGACCAAAGTAACAGCTGCGCCAAAGTACAACATGGCAAACAAATGCATTTTACTGGGGATACTTACAGCAGTTGGCACTATTTAAGAGCAGCGACATCACTGAAGAGCCCACTCCAACATGGGTGAAGAGCAATGGCCTGGACCTCACTGCACAGCTTGCGGGCAGCTTGACAGGTCTGAGCATTTCCTGCCCTACCCTGGGCAGCTGTTTATGGTAGAAAAAATAAAGCTGGGTCGGGGGGGGGCTCTCCTGACTCTTTTAGGGTTCAGTGCTCCAGAACATGTGCTCTTTGTCTTTGTTCACCCCCTGGGTCTCATGCATTTCCTCCCAACTCCTGGATGAAAGGTTTAAATCTATTCTACACTAACACAGCAGCCGCAGGAGGGCTCCGATTTTAAGATCGTGAGCTGGCTTCATATGACGTTTGCCACCGTTTGCCTGTGACGTTCTGATGCCAGCTTATTTTCTGCCTTCCTCCTGAAGGTGTGGCTTCTCTGAACACGGGAACGCGGGCTGGGAAAGGCCCAAATTATTGCAGGAGCGAGCTTTGTTGCTGACGTGGCCTTGTCTTCAGCAGGCACCAGATTTCCCTACCTTTAGCAGGGATTTCACTTCACAGAGCACTTGAACGCCCATTGAGGATGTCGGTTTCTTATTTGTGGAAATGTCAGGCACCAAAGGGCAAGTACCACTTAACATGTCAAGGAGCAGTGCAGCTGGCAGACACACTTCGATGTGAAAACCCACCTTCGGCTCTGCCTCTGGGAACTGAGGTAAGACGTACTGAGAGCAGTCAGATGTGAGGACCACATTCAGTCTGAGGACAGGGTTGAACCATTGTGCATGCAGCCTGCCCTTCCTGCAGGTTATCCCTCCCTGCCTTCACCTGTCAGCCCTGTGTTCCTGGTCTTCATTCAGAAAGCCTTAATATCCCAGTGTTGTTCTTCATTGCTCATCCATCAACACTTTTTGGGTTTTCCCTTTGACTGTTCCACCATGTCCTCATTGGTCAAGAAATAATGTTCTGCCGGGCGGTGGTGGCGCACGCCTTTAATCCCAGCACTCGGGAGGCAGAGGCAGGTGGATCTCTGTGAGTTCGAGACCAGCCTGGTCTACAAGAGCTAGTTCCAGGACAGGCTCCAAAACCACAGAGAAACCCTGTCTCAAAAAACCAAAAAAAAAAAAATGGGGCTGGAGAGATGGCTCAGCGGTTAAGAGCATTGCCTGCTCTTCCAAAGGTCCTGAGTTCAATTCCCAGCAACCACATGGTGGCTCACAACCATCTGTAATGCGGTCTGGTGCCCTCTTCTGACCTGAAGGCATACACATAAAAATAATATTGTATCCATATTAAATAAATAAATATTTAAAAAAAAACAAAAAAGAAAGAAAGAAAGAAAGAAAGAAAGAAAGAAATAATGTTCTGCCTACCTTTCTGCCTCTCACTTCTTCCTCCCACAGTCCATTCTGTGAGTTAGTGACCATTGGGAGATGTAGATGGACAGACACAGCCTCCTCGCATGCGACGTTTCTATGGTTTCCTACTTTCTCTTTCTTTTTTTCTTTTTCCTTTTTTATTTTTATTTGTTGCTTGTGTAGAAGTGTACTGGCAGGAGGGTCAGAAGTTCAAGGTTATCCTTGAATTCTAACTCACCGATTTGGCCAGACTGGCTGTTCATCACCTCCCAGAAATCCTGTCTCCACTCCCTGCCCCAGTGCTGGGATTACAGATGAACACCGTGGAGTCTGGCTTTTTAGGTGGGTGCTCGGGATCTGAACTCAGGTCTGCACACTTGCATGACAATTACAGGTAATCTACAGACTGAGCTGTGTTCCTAGCCCTAGTTTCCTGAGTGCTTGGATTATAGCCATGAGCCACCATGACTGGATTATATGGTGCTGGCAACTGAACCCAGGACTTCATGTAAGCTACACGGGTGCTCTACCAAATGAGTTATATCCCACCCAACAGGTATTTATTCTATTTGGAATACTGTCATAGCTACTGCTTTATTTCTATGAAAAGACATCACGACCAAGGCAATTTATAAAAAAAAGCATTTAATTGGGGGCTTGCTTATAGTTTCAGAAGATTAGTCCATGACCATCAAGACAGGAAGCATGGTACTAAGCAGGCAGCCAGGTATAGTGCTGGAGTAGCTGTAGCTGAGAGCTTATATTCTGATCTGCAGGCAGCAGGCAGAGAGAAAGACTGGGCTTGCCATGGGCTTTTAAAAGCACAAAGCCCATCCCCAGTAACACACCTCCTCTAACAGGGTCACACCTACTAATCCTTCTCAAGTAGTTCCACCGGGGGAGGTGGGGAGCCAAAAGGCAAGGCAGCCTTGGCCCTAGTCATGCTGCAGCTTAGCATTTTAAGAAGAGTTCCAGGACAGAAAAGGATTTCACATACACAATAGGACAGATTCAAACATAAAAGACCTCTAAATGAAACACAGTTTGTTTAAAAAAATGACGTAGGCTTGGGAGAGAGAAGGAAAAAAGTAGAGACAGTAAATATGATATAAAAGAGTGCAGACAGTCATAAATTAAAAGAGCAAAGATAATAAATAATAAACTTGTAGAAAAGGTAAGAGAGTAAGAAAAATAAGCCTCATAAAGATGGAATACACACAGAGAGTCTGTATTATACATATTATTGTGTTTTCTTTTAATTTTTTGACTGTTAAAGAGCTATGTAACAAGAGACATTTTATTGTATGGACCGCTAAGTTAAATCAACATAAAGGCATCTTGACTTCAGAATTTGGGTTTAAGGATTTGTTGCATTGGAGAAGAAGTTCTACTTTTGTTTCCATAGAAGATGAGAACCTGTGGAATCTTTCCAGACCAATATGGTTTGATGGACCAATATCCCCTGAAAAGTTGCTGCAAACATCCCCCCAAAATTACTTTGTCCAAAAAAAGCAGGAAGCAGTTTAGAGAGAATTATGCTCAAATTCCCAAATATTATCTATACATGTTTGTTTACATTTAAAGAGGAATATGCTATAGAGATTTGCATTGGTATGGATCTTGCTTTATTGATAAAAATTTAAGATCAATTTAGTTATATGTATATTTCTGCTTTTGATTAAGGTATTGTGTTTTCGCAGCTCATTTAAAAATGTATAATTAAGAAATATAGGTTAGCCGGACGATGGTGGCGCACGCCTTTAATCCCAGCACTTGGGAGGCAGAGGCAGGCAGATCTCTGTGAGTTTGAGACCAGCCTGGTCTACAGAGCTAGTTCCAGGACAGGCTCCAAAGCCACAGAGAAACCCTGTCTCGAAAATAAAATAAAATAAAATAAAATAAAGAAATATAGGTTAATAGATCTATAATAGCCAAGCTTGTAATCATGTTAGTTAGGTTTTTTAGATATATAGAGATATATTTTAGTTAGATATTCTTCAAATCTTTCAGAGACCTACATAATATGGCATTTAAAATGTTTTAAGAGCTTAAGACTTTTCATGACATGAGACACATCTGCTCCTGGCAGCACAAATCTATGACAAGAGGAAGATGGGTATCAACGAGGCTCCTTATTGAGTTTGCTAGCCATTTGGGCAAGAAACTTATCTTGCCTGGACTGCTTAAAGGTATGCTGTATGAACTGGATGTGCAGGACCCACAGAGAAATGACTGCTGAACTTGCCTAAAGGTGAGACTGTCCTTCAGGGTTCCTGCTTCATAAAAGAGTCTGGAAGACATTCTATAGGATATAGAAGAAAGTGACTGACAAGCTACCAATATAGGCATAACTGCCTTTGAAATTTCCTGCCTCATGGGAAAATCTGCTGGATAATATGGGCCTGTAGACTGAAGATAAATGCTCCAACAATACAGAAGAACTTTGGGTGACTGTCCAGGTAGCAAGATGTCTCTGTCAAGAGTTTTATAAGTTGCTTACAATGTACTTCCTTTTTACTTAGGTAATATTATATCCTTCTGGAGTCTTCGATGGGGTTGAAGAATAGATAGTTATAGTTTTTTAATTATGATAAAAGATGAAGTAGATATAAATATTGTAACTAATTCTTGATACCTGTTTTGTTATATGTAGTTTTACTATGTTAAAGTTAAAAGCCTTCCTTTTTATTTAAACAAAAAAGGGGAAATGGTGTGGGAAGTCCTTCTGTATATGTGTTGCTTTTATTGGTTAATGAATAAAGAAGCTGTTTCCATTAGTGGCTTAGCAGAATAGAGCTAGGCAGGGAAAATGGAACTGAATGCTGGGAGAAAAATGGTGGAGTGAGGGAGACACTATGGAACCACCAGTGGAGAAAGATGCAAGTTGCCTATTGAAACCTTGCTGCTAGGCCATAAGCCTAGTGGTAAAATATAGAATAATAAAAATGGGTTAATTTAAGAGATAAGATTGAGCTAGAAATATACATAAGCTCATAGGCCAAGCAGTGATTTAATTAATACAGTTTCTGTGTGGTTATTTCGGGGCTGAGCAGCCAGGAACAAACAAGTGGCCTCCTACAACACACAGGTGTGAATATAACTGTGCTACCACAGAAGACTGAGGGCACAGATTCATCAATGAATGTGTCGAGGGGAGACTTCAGGTAAAACACTTAGTGTGGTGCTTGCGAACATTCAGCACAGACTTATCGTATCTGTGTAGTTCTTAATTTGAGAGGATTAGATGAAGGTTTGAAAATGAATGTCCTTTAAAACTGCTCTTGGCTCAAAGAGTCTAAGATGATAAAAAGAAAGTCCTCATTAATCAGACTGTGTATTTAATAGTAGAAGACAGAGCTGTGTTCCCCAGCCTTGATTTAGTTTCTCCATTTAATCCAAATTGTACAGAAGGCATCTCGGGTAAGGTAATAATGAGTGCCGAGATACTTGAGGCAAAATTCAGGGCAGTGAGGAACCACAAGCACCTGCCGATTTCACACAGCATCCCCATGGGGGTCAGAACCCTACAATCAAGAGCTATGGACCAGTTTCTGATCATCTTGCCCTTCTGCTCAAGAGATCTGGCACTGCCAGGCAGTGGTGGCACACACCTTTAATCCCAGCACTTGGGAGGCAGAGGCAGGCAGAACTCTGTGAGTTTGAGGCCAGCCTTGGTCTACAGAATAAGTTCCAAGACAGCAGGGGTACATACTGAAACTCTGTCTCAAAAAAACAAACAAACAAACAAACAAAACGATCTGGCATGAACATATCCCCATAAGTGAAAATCAATGTGGCTCTGTTAATCTCTGTTAACTTGACTGGGTTTAGAGCCATCTGGGAGACACAGCTCTGGGCCTCTCTGTGAGGGAGTCTCCAGAAAGGAGACTGAGTTTAACTGAGGAGGAAAAATCTGCTCTGAATGTGGATAGCACGATTTTGTGGGCTTTTGTTCTGGGTTGGTTAAATAAGAAAAAGTGGGTGAGCCCCAGCAGCCATCTCTCTCTGCTTCCTGACTGTGGGTGCCACGTGACCAGCTGCCTCCCGTGGCTGATGCTGTGACTTCCCTACCATCGTGGACTGTACCTCAAACTGTAAGCCAAAGTAGACCTGTCTTTCCTTGTGCTCCTTTCACCAGGCATTTTGTTGCAGCAACGAGGGAGTCACTAACACAGCTTCCATATTCCCTTCTGCCCACTGCAGTGGAACCTTGGGGAGAAGAGGGCACAGACGGTTTACAATGACTGCTTGTAGGTGGGTAAGTCTGAAGAAAGGCGTTTCTCACTGAGAAGAGACTCCTCTCAGGCCACGCTATGCGCCCCTTCCGGTTTTCTAGGACCCATTGTGGAAAAGCCCAGAATAGTGCCGAAGCATGCCTGACCCTGGACAAAACTCCAGGATGGAGGGGTCACCTGGCTCTGGGAGACATGCTGGGCTTGAGTGCTGTCAACCTGGGGTGATGCTTGCACTTGGCAGTGGGAAATGGCACCCAGGGACACCTGGACACACACTCATGCTCCCACCCACACAAAACCTGAGTTCTTTACCAAGTTTCATAGGCCACCAGGAGTTGGGAACATGACTAGATGACTGTTCCCAATGGCAGTGTGAGGTCACAGCACTTGGTCAGGTAGCGCCTGTTCTCTGGATCTCAAATGTGTGCCTCCTTGATAGCACGTGTTGATCCGAATGTAAAATATCCCTCTAGCTTTGTGTGTTTGAGTGCTCAGTCTCTAGCTAGTGACATGGCTTTGGAAGGCTGTGGAACCTTTAGAAGGTAGAGTCTTTAGGAGGAAGCGAGTCACTGGAGGTGTGTCTTGAGATTTCATAAACTGTCCCCAATAAGGAACCAACAAGTTTACTGGGTTTCTGTGGTGGTCTGAAGGAAAATGACCCCTAAAGGGAGTGGCACTATTAGGTGGTGTGGCTTTGTTCGAGTAGGTTTGGCCTTCTTAGAAGAAGTCTACTTGCACTGGGGTCACTGCCCACCTGTAATCCTGGCACTGGGGTCACTGCCCACATGTAATCCTAGCACTGGGGTCACCACCCACCTGTAATCCCAGCTCTGGGGTCATTGCCCACCCATAATCCACCAGAGACAGGCTGGGTTCCAGGCCAGTGAGAGACTCTGTCTCAAAAAGAAGGTACATGGCTACTGAGGAATGATGCCTAAAGCCTCCTCTGTGATGGTTTGAGCGAGAAATGTCCCCCACAGGATTTGAATACTTGATCCCCAGATGGTGGCAGTATTTGGGGGAGGGTTAGGACACGCAGCCTTCTTGAGGGAAGTGTGTCAGCTGATGTGGGCCTTGAGAGTGAGAGCCTCCTGCTGCACCTGGCTCTCTCTGTCTGCTTCATGCTTGCAGTTGAGGATATGAGGGCTCAGCTTCCAGCTTTGGACACCAGGCCTGCGTCCATGCCTCCCCCACAATAATGTACTCTTTTTCCCTCTGGAACTATAAGCCAGTATAATCCTTCCTTCTATAAGTTGCCTTGGTCATGGTTTTTATCACAGCAACAGAAAATTAACACAACTTTTGACCTACATACACTCTTAATTAAAAAAAGAAAAGAAAAAGGAAAAAAAGGAAAAAAAAACACCCCATACAAGCTGTGGCCCACTGCAGCTTCATGGCAGGCAGCCAGGGAGACTGTTCTGTTGCGGCTAGCTTTCTGGTTAGGCTATCTGTGAAGGCTAGTCTCTCTCCCCTGTGTTTATAAAGGTCTTTCCTGGCAGAGGAAAACGACAGTCTAGTTCCTGAAATCTAATCTGGGGGCAGAGGCTGTCAGGCAGGCGGCAAGAGTCATGATAAAGCAGCGGTGCATGCAACACGTGTCTGATCGATTGCGGCTGGGGAGGGTGACCTGGTGCCGAGGGCAGGGGGCTCTCCAGGGTGTGGAGACCACATACGTGCTTCTTTGGTGATGCGGTGGACTCCTAGTTAATGAATTCAGAGGTGCGGACGAGGGCTTAGCGGAGCCTGCTTCTATGTGGGTAGCTCCTAGAGAACCTTTATTGGAATCGTGTCTTAGATCTGCCCTCTGTGATCAAATTAATGAGGAGAAGCACACACACAAAGCCCCTTGGTGCGGGATAAAAAAAGACATCAGGCTCAAAAAAGGGTGAGAGCAGAGAGTGCCTGAAGGGTTCCTGGACCCTGCTGCCTGGCAGAGGCTTCACAGAGCCGGCTTCTTCTCTTCTCTGGCTCAGGAGATTCCAGGGGAGTGAGGGAAGGCTGCCTTTTCACGGAGCCCCACTAATGTGGCGGTAGGTGCTGTGTAAAGTCCTCCCCAGCTTTCCTGCACACCCCAGTTCCTCCAGTCAGGAAGACTGACTTATTCCTGGCTTAGTTTTAGGAGGGGAAACGAGCTTGGCAGAAAGCTAGGGGTGCAAGGGAGGGTCTGGGTGGGTTGGGGGCTGTGTCTGTGCTCTGAAAGTGAGAACAGAGGATGAGCCCCTAAAGTGATTCCCATGACATGGTGTCTGGGGCTGGGGCTCAGTGGCAGACCACCTGCTTAGCATCCATAAAGTCCTGAGTTCAATCCTCAACTCTGAAAAAAACAAACAATAGAAAACAAACAAAACACAAAGACATAGGTTGTCTTTATAACAACAACAAAGCAGGCAGCCTCAGTAGTACCTACAGCCCTACTACTTAGGAGGCTGAAGCTCCTGTCTGTCTTTCTCCTGCTGAACTCTTGTGTTTTCCTGAGGCTCCAGGAGAGGATGAACTGGAAATAGAGTTGCAGAGAAAAAGACCTGGGTTCAAAGCCTGTCTCTATCTCTACCCAGCTCTGTGAGTTTACCTCCCAGAATCTCAACCTTCCCCTCTACAAAATGGGAATGAGCCCCTTGTCCTTGTTAAGCTTGCCTTGGAGTTAACAGTGCTAACAGCCTTCTGAGTCTTGACTTCTCCATATGAACCAGGGTTTAAACTTTTCCCACTTATGACCCTTTACGCCCAAGACATTTTTTATGTGATCAAGAGAATGCAGGTGTACAGAACAGGCACACAAGAGGACAATCACTCACAATAATGAAACGTGCAGAAACTTATTTGATTCTTTTACATTAAAAATTTATTGCATTTTGTGTGTGTGTGTGTATACACACATGCATGGCACAGCATGTAGGGTCCTGGGGATTGAACTTAGGTCATCAAGCTTGACATCAAGCCCTTTTGCTATTGAGCTACCTGACCAGCCTAAGAAATTTATTTTAAAGCAATTCTTTGGTATATTTATATATATATCAAAGAATAGATACACACACACTTTCAGAATTTATTACAGAAAGAATCCATTTGCATACTGATGAGATGTGTGTGCTGGTTTGTGTTTACATATATAATTCATGTTGGGTTGAATGTTTGATGCTGCAGGAACATCTTCAGTGGTCTTCAGAGCTGGCAGGTGTTTTGATTTTATAATCAGCAGGGCCGAGAAGGGCTGATTCACATGACTCTGTGGTACATACCGATGACAGAAGTGTGTTTGGAGCCATTTCAGAAACTGTCGGAAATCCTGGTTAATCCCAAGCCAGCATCTGCTTAATGATCTTTTAATAATGCTCAAGTCACAACCCAAACAGCAATTTTAAAGTCAAACATTCTAATACAATACATTCCAAACGTATACTAATTTGATACATGCCGAGGAATGATAGAATATGCTAAGTCTTTGTTTTTCATGATTAGATCATTATCTTTCTACCAGAACTGAAAACTTTGCATGAATAGTAAGACATCACAGTTTGGAACATATCACAGCCTTGAATCTGGGCTGAGGTTAGTGAGGCAGCACTTTTCTTTTCTTTCTTTTTTTTAAAGATGTATTTGTTTATTTTGTGTTCATCAGTGTTTTGCCTGCATGTATGTATATCTGTGTGAGGGTGTCGGATTCCCTGGAACAGACAGGTGTGAATTGTCGTGTGGTTGCTGGGAATTGAACCCAGGTCCTCTGAAAGAGCAGAGAGTGCTCTTAATTGTTGAGTTGGGTCATCTCTCCAGCCCCTTCAAGATAGCATTCTTTTTGTTTGTTGTTTTTCGAGACAGGGTTTCTCAGTGCAGCTTTGGAGCTCGTCCTGGAACTCGATCTGTAGACCAGGCTGGCCTTGAACTCACAGAGATCCACCTGCCTCTGCCTCCTGAGTGCTGGGATCAAAGGTGTGCACCGCCGCCACCACCACCCGGCTAAGGTGTGTGTGTGTGTGTGTGTGTGTGTGTGTGTGTGTAGCAGCATTCTTTAATATCCAGTGGCTGACAGAGTGAAAGATGCAGACTACCTGGGTTGTATATTCAGCACCAAGGCTGCAGCAAAGTCACAGGATATAACACAGAACCCAGGCACTGCCAGAAACAGGAATTCATTGTGTGTGTGTTAACCTTTATTTTTATATTATGTCAAGGTGTTTTGCCTGACATACTTGGTTTTGAATTACTTTTTGGTTATTTTATATTCAGAAATTTTATGCTAAAATTTTCACAACCCTCACCTTCAGTTACATGACTCCACGGAGACATGATCCACTATTTAAGCAGCTGTGAGCAACAAGAGAAGGAATAATAGGATAAAGAGATGGTGCAATGGTTAAGAGCAGTGACTGCTCTTCCAGAAGACCTGGGTTCAACACCCAGCACCCACATGGTGACTCATAGCTTTCTGTAACTCCAGTTCCAGGAGATCTGACAGCCTCACACAGACATACATACAAGGCAAAACACCAATGAACATAAAATAAAAATAAGTAATTAAAAAAAAAGATAAATGAACTAAATTGTGATGATTACTGTTTCTCAGGAGTGGTGTGGAAGCTTAAAGAGCTAAACTGTGATTGGCAGCCTGGTTGCAGCGTTTGCTGAGACCTAGGTGTTAGGAAAACAGGCATTATGCAGGCCTGACAGGATACACTTAGGCAGTACCCTGGCCAGCCCAGGGTCCTATGGCTGCTATGTCACTATGTAGTCTGTATGCAGATTCGAAAGGTTCCTTTAAAAGATAAGCTCCGCCCATTCTTGCTCTCTTCCTGCTGTTCTTTTGAAGGCTAGCAGGTGTTTGCCCCCCCTTCCCTCCCTCACCCCCCCTTCTCCTTCCCTCCCCTTCCCCCTTTTCTCAATAAATTCTCCTAAATTCTCCACCTAAGCTCTCTGCGTGGCATATTTGTCTCTCATTTGTCTTGAGACTTCTGGGCTCTCACCCCCGTCAAGGTCCCTGTCCACCAAATCATTAAATTGCTGCCAAGACCCTGCCAGGCTCTCCCCATGGTCCCTCCTACCTGCAGGCAGGTAGCATGAGGCATGTGGGGACTCTGAACGACCTAGACCAACAGCCCACTTTCCAACTACTCGTCCACTGGGATACTCCATGCAACAACGGCCATGATTGGAGAGATCCCCTCCTCCCAGCCGGCTTTCGCCCAGCGCCCTGGGCCCCACCTTCACTGAGCAGCTCCTTCGTTTCTTGGACCTAAGGGTCCTTGGGGCTCAGCCCTTCAGCCTTCGTGCCTTCCTTCTTGGATTCTGTATCCTTCGGGCCCAGCGCCCAGACCTGCCTTCAGTGAGCATCCTTTGGGCTCAACCCCTGGGCTTCTGTGCCTTCCTGTCTTTCAGACTCACACCCTTTGAGCTCCGTCCTGTCAGCCCTCATTCTTTCAGTTGCCCAACCATAGAAGAACTTGCGCCAGCAGTGTTGACCCGTCTGCCTCACACATGGGAAACAAGCCACCCAAAAAGTCCAAGCCCACCCACTCCTCAGGGATGCCTTCTCCTCACTCATCTCTGTACTAATATCCCCTAGGTAACAACTCAGATTGACTGCCTAACAGCTCTTTAGATCCCAAGATCTTACAGGACCTTTCTAACTTCTGCCAGCGGATGGGTAAATGGAAGGAGTTACAACATTGCAGGTAGGCACGGTCTTTGCTAAAGGCAGGTCAGATGATCTAACTGCCATCTTCACTAAGAGCAACCACGTGACCACTGCCATTTTGTTTAAGGTTAGAAGAGATACTTCACCGCCATCTTGACTAAGGGCAAGATAGACAGGTCAAATGACCTAGTCACTATCTTTACTAAGGATGCTCTTTGCCTAGTCTCTCGCCTTTCACTTACATTTTTGTCTCTTAATTCCCTGTTCCCCTGACTCTTGTGTGTGGCATGTTTGCACAGTGGCATGCTTTGTGGCAGGGTTGGCCAGAGTACCCACTTCACACAGGGACCCCACCCACCTGTTCTACCTGCAGCAGATCTGCTTTTTTCTACCTGCAATGAATCTGCTTTATGACTTTTGATTTAATACATGTGTGTATACATGCATGTGATTTGGGCCTAACTTTGTAAGTGTAAATGTAAGCTACCTTTAACTCTGTGTGTGTGCATGCACATGTGCGTGTATGTGTGTGTGCGCACGTGTGTGTAGCTGTTATCTAAGAAAAATGCTTTAAATAGTCCTAATGAGCTCTGTTCATTGTATCTCCTTCTAGACTAGAAAACAAGTCTCAAGTACTTTAAATTGGCATGTACTTTTTAATGTACTTATAGATGATGATAAAATATATGGTTAGGTCTGTTACAACATACTGTATTTAACTCTGTGATTTAACTCTGCTTTAAAATATATTCTATATAGTGATAAAAATTTTTAAGGTTAAAAGATCTATCTCAGATTAGCAAAAGCTAACTTAGAGATTTATGCCCCAGTCCTTCCTGTAAGTTGTTTACAAGAGTGACCTAAAAAGCAAAATTAAATTAAATCAGGTGTAAACTAAACTTAGATTATTCCTTCCCATATTCTGTGGCCTTCACTATTGTCAGGTTTTAATGGTAAACTTCTATTGCAAAAGGGAATTTTTCTTTACTTTTTTGTCCTTTACAAGCACAAACCTGACCTGCTAAGTTAAAACCCGTTACAGTGAAGCTAGAGGACTCTGGGTAAAACATTCCCCCACAGCCTCTTGTCTTGGATCCAGCTCTTCAGGAAGATCCTGTGTTATTGTCATTGTAGTCATAACTCAGATGTACCCAATAGACAGCCCTCAAATGCTCAGAGAGCTAGAGAATATGGCATTTAAAATCTTTAATTGGAAAGGCTTTTTGTAATAGAAAAATAGGTCAGCTCCTGGTACCACCTCTGTTTCCACCAAAGAAGATAGAAGGGAACAGAAGAACCTTCACCTGGAGCTTACTTCACAAGTGAAACACTAGCCACTGAGCAAAACTACCTTTCACCTCAACTGCTGCAAAGACCCTCTTCAGACCATGGATGATGGGGCACTGGAAGCAAGTGCCTCATATTACTTAAGCAACAGGTAGGCTGGTCTTCCTGTAAGCTTCTAATCCATAGGATCTCATGAAGCCTGACAGGCCTAGCCCTAGCCCTCACAGAAGACTGATGTTGCTCTTAGTGACCATGGAGGACCCTGGGGAGTGACTGTCCAGGCAGCCATCAAGTAAGTCTCTGTTTTTGTTTGGTTTGGTTTGGTTTGGTTTTTTGGGACAGCATTTCTTTGTAGCTTTAGAGCCTGTCCTGGAACTCGCTCTTGTAGAGCAGGCTGGCCTCAAACTCACAGGGATTCGCCTACCTCTGCCTCCTGAAGGCTAGGATTAAAGGTGTGCACCCCCACTGCCCAGCAAGTCTCTGTCATTTTAGTCATTAACTCAGGTAAAATTTACCCTTCTCAAGATCTCTGATGCAGTTTAATAACTGATATCTTTGCCAGCGTAGCAGCAGCGACCAAGGCTTCAACTGCGTTCACGTTCTCATTTCTCTGTGTAAAATTCAGGTCACAGGCCTACTAAGTCTAGACACGATTTACCTTGCTACCAGACTCAGAAAAGAGATAAACTCACAAAACAGATTTCAGTATAACTTCTTAACATTCTTTTGTTTAAATAAAAGGTGTTTTAAGATGCAAACCTTAAGCTGTGAGGATCTGAGAATGTTTCAGGATCTAAGAAGGTGTTTTAAGATGTGCAAATGCAAGTTATAAAGGTCTGAGGAAAAGGCTTAAGTGCTGATAATCTTCACATTAATCAATAAAATCCTAATTAGCTATTAACCCAGCTCTGACAGAGTACTGAACACCACACTATACCAGAGTCATCATAGCCACAAACTCAAGATTTTAAATCCCATTTGGTTGTTTTCTAACTGTTGGACCTCCAAGATACTTTTCATTGTGTGAAAGACATCTGTCACAATCATTTCTGGCATGAATACTGCCGTTTCTACAATGTAAATTTCAATACAGACTATAAACAGTGGAAATGTTAATGTATCTAAAAATGTATCTTTTTGCAAACTCAAAGAATTCTTCTAAGTACCAGGAAGTCGACTTGGATTAACCTCAAACAGGTCAGATGTATTCCTCCTCCGATTACCAGGACCTAAACGGCCTAAGCCTTCCCACCTTTCTCTGGTCTTGACAAACACTGCTTTTAAGACTGGTGTTCTCCAAGGAGAGGATTTGGGATTGCCTGCATAGCTAAAAAACTGTCTCATTTTTGCTCATTTATCCCTCCCAGATCTGTCTAATGGCATTTGACAATTTAAGATACTGTTAATTTATTGTTTCATCCATGACATTTAATGAAGTTTCCTGCTAAAATACAGACAGGTATGCCTCTTTAACAGGCTTCATAGTCCAGGATTAACAGATTTCAGGTATATCTTCAGAGGTTCAGCTATGTAAATCTGTTCCAGTTCTCTTACAGGTTCCTAGAAAGTTCTACTGCTGTATCAAAAATCAGGACTGGTAAAAAAACTAACAGTCTCCAGAGACTTTTGCTAACCCCAGCCAGTTTCAAGCATATTTTATAGGTCACTCCTGATGCCTGGGCCAAAACCAACCTACAAAGTGCTCCCCAGACAATGCGAAAGACCTGCACCAGCTCCTGGGACTTCACCATTGGTACCAATTCTTCTGGATCAAGGATACCTGCTAACTACAATCTGGTTTTATTTGCTGTTGTATCCCATTTCATAGGTCCATAATAACAATATTTTTTCCTTCTAGCCACCTGCCTTCTCATCTCCCTCAAAAAGCAGCTGCCTGAGGACTCCAGGATGACAGCAAACCAGATGCACCCCCAGCCACACCTCTCTCTGAGTGTGAGGGCACCAACTCCCAGCCCCCACTTCTCCCATGTTGCCTTATGCCCACAGGAAGTAGCTAGACTTGAGCCAATGCCCCTATATCCAAGGACTCTGGGATGTTTGATTAAAAGTGAGACCCCAGCCCTCTAACACCCCTATATCCAGAGTCTGGAATGTGATATTAACTTGGGAGCGTCCCCCCAGCCCCTGGGTATCGTTGTCTCTGAATGAGCAAACAGAGTCTACTGACGAGAGGAACTCCGGGGGCCCCGGTAGAATAATTGTGAACAAGGAAATGTCAAGGAACTTATTTTCTCCTGGTAAATGTCCTGCACCAACCTGGTCCTGTTTGATTTAAAGGCAGTAAGTGCAGATGACACACACACACCCACACCCCTTGAGAACTCATCCTCTCACTGTCTCGGCTGGAGGCCAGGAGGGGAGGCGTGGGGTGGGGGCTGCTGGTTTGGCCTTCCCCACCGTGTTAGAACGGGCAGCTCGAGCAAGTCTACATGAAAATCTCGTGAATTCCAGGCCTGGAGAAACAATCCAGATGCCAGCGAATGCTAGAAATGATTTAATACAAACTCCCTCACTCAAGAGAGGGAACCTGAGCTCAGTGAAAAGACCATTAGCTCCACAGCTGGGAGGAAAGTAAGGCCATGAGACTCCTGGGCACATGCGCGTGGGAGGGGGTGGAGGTGGGGGGGGGGGGAGAATGCAGGGGTGGGGGAGTCAGGGGTCCCTACCTCTGCATTTCGGCTACAGTCCTGTTTGCTTTGTGCCACACTTACACACCATCTGGTCTGTTATTGTCCTGGTTTCCTTAATACTTGCATCGATTCCGTCTTTTATTCCTAAATAAATTAATTTTGAAAGGCAACTGCCGTAAAGGGAAGGCAGGGATCATTCGCCTCCGCCGCAGTCAACTGCAGAACTAATGCTGTGGAAGGCAGTCAGCTGTGGGCAAGACACCTGTGTGGGCTGAGGGTGTCTCCGGTGGTGGAGGGCCTTCCTGGTGTGCATGGGGTCCTGGGCTTGCTGCCTCACTGTGTAACATGGGTGCGGTGGTACACACCTGAATCCCTGAAGTCAGTAGGTGGAGGCAGGAGGAATAGTGGCTTGAGGTTGTGCTCGGCTATATAAGACCCTGACTTAAAGGAAAAAACAAACAAATAAACAAAAAACCGAGATGCTCCCCACCACATGAAGAGATCGCACTCTCACTGCTAAGAGAGTTGTCCCGTTGAACAGAACTTGGGAACAGCTTTCAAAGAAGCCATCAAGATGATTAGGAAAAAAAACAAACAAACAAACAAACAAAAACTTCCATGTGAAAATTCCTAGAAGTTTAATCTGAGGCTCAGGAATCTTCCCTGTGCCACTTTGGCAGTGCTGGACCTCAAGTGATAGTATGTGTTGTAGGACTCAACCATGATAAGCTTAATAGGAGCAGACCACCCAAAGGAAGTTCTTAACTTCCAACCATTATCACCTACCAGCATAGGACCCAGTCATGATAAGCCTAATGGAGTCCTGAGTCTCAGGAGTTTACCCTGAAGCAATACCTGGTTGCAGGAAGAACCACAAACTGAGATTATCCAGGCACCACCCAGTAACAAACCATCCAAAGAAAATTCCTAAGTTCCAACCATTGTAGATAGGATCACCTGCCAGCACACATTCACCAGGACACCCCTAGACAAATGTCAGCCAAGCAGGGGTCCTGAACCTCAGAAATCCCTCACCCCACCTTTACTACTATGAAAAGCTAACTCTAACTGAGCTCGGGGGCTCTCCAATCCTTCCAATACATTAGACACATGGAGAGTCTGAGTTTGCAAACTTATATAGAATAAAGGCTCTTTGATTTTACATACGGGATTCGATCTCCTTGTTGGTTTTTGGGGAACTTCGCGGTTCTGTCATGGAAGTTGTCACGATCACTAAGTAAGGTGCACGTCCAGAAGCCCTTTGAGCAGCAGATAGCATAGAAGGCACTTAGCAGAATCGGGTATTGTAATTATCATTGCTAAAACATAGTGAGCCAGCCAAGGTGGAACAGGACTGTATAATCCCTGCACTCAGGAGGCAGAGGCAGGAGGATGTCTACAAGTTCAGAGTTCTAAGCTAGCCAGGGATGCATAGCAAGGTTCTGCCAGAATAACTCACTGACAAACACATAAAACAGGCTGGGAGATGGCTCAGGGTTAAGAGTACTTGCTGCTCTTGCAGAGGACATAGGTTTGGTCTTGAACATCCAAGTTGAGTGGCTCAAAGTTGCCTGTAACTACAACTGCAGAGAATCTGATGCCCTCTTCTGGTCCCTGCAGGCACCTATACTCGCCATATGCATTCACAAAGACGCACACCTATCATTTTTTTGTTTGTTTTTCCGAGATAGGGTTTCTCTGTGTAACAGCCATGGCTGCCCTGGAACTTGCTCTATAGATCAGGCTCGCCCTGAATTCAGAGATCCACCTGCCTTTGCCTCCAGAGTACTAAGATTAAACATGTGGGTCACCACAGCCCAGCATATAGACATAATTTTAAACAATGAATAAATACATTAATAAAATAAATAAATAAAAATTCCATCTTTACCACATTACCAAAAACAAGAAATAAATTAGGTCTAGTGGCATATAGCAAGTGAATGTGGTTAAGCTCCAGCGAAGCTCTGCTCACACAAACAGCTGCCCGTCTGGCTTTGATTGGCAGGCTGTGGTTTGTGTAGTTGAGGAAAACAAAGCAAGCCGAATGCTTTGCAGATACTATGAATAAAGTCCCCGTCCACGTGATTGACAGGAACAGACCCTCTCCTACAACCCAAACCCCAAACTTCTGAATTCAGTTCCATGCACATGAAATGCAGACTTTACCCTTAAAACTGTAGTTTTGCTAGCTGCTGCCGTCTTAACCGGCCCCATCAGTTCCCTGTGGGAACGGCTTCTGATGAAGGGAAGTTAGAAGATGGGTTGGGGGCTGGGGACCTGGCTCAGGGGTGGGGGAGGGGAACAACAAAGTGCTTGTTGTGCAACTTGAGGACCTGAGTTTGATCTCCAGAATCCAACCAGAAAGCCAGCCTGGTGTTCCAAGTTTGTAATCACAGCACTGTGGAGGGGAAGACCATGGGATCCCTGAGGCTTGTTGGTCAGCCAGTTTAACCCAGTCAGTGAGCCCCAGGTCCCAGTGAAAGACCTGTCTCAAAACAAGTAGACGGCTCCTGAGGACCAACACCCTACGTTATCCTTTGGCTTGCACACATACACACAGACGCATGCACCTGCACACGTGCGTACACGGACACATGCCCATCTCTCACACGCAAAGATACGTTGAGAGAACAACTTGAGTTGTTATTTTCTTTCTGCACAGGAAGAAATGGCAGCTTAACAGAATGGTGTGAGTTGCTCAGTGTTAGGCAACCAGCAGCCCGACAGCAGCCCCAGGAACAAAAGGCCCAGGGCCAGCTGCACGCCTTCAGCAGCTTCCCCTTCCAGTTTCTAATTTCCATGATAAAGAAGGAGAGCGCCGGAGAGGGTCTCCTAGTGGAAAATGATGCTGACGGCTCAGGACTCGGTGCCAGCTCAAGAGGGAAAAGAACGGAGTCCTCAGAAGCCATAAAATAGAATGGGATGGGTAAAGAGCCACCTGCTCCTGTCATTACGGTACAGCCTCAGTGAGGGCCTGGCCTGCCTTTCTCTTCTCTGTACCTCAGTGTCCCCAAACGTAATCCGGCAAAGCAGCTGTTGGGCTCCTGCGCATGCGTCTTCAATACCTGAATTTTATCCGCTCCTCACAATGGGGTTGAAGTACTCTACCCACTGTAGGGATGAGCAAGGAAAGTATAGTAAGGTCGCTTCAATCCCTGAAGTGACGGAATTAGTGAGGCGTGTAGCTGGGATTGAATGAGAGTCTGAGGTTTATCCAATAAGAAAACAGCTCTCAAATGCTCTGTGTTCACGCCTCGGTGAGCTCTGAAATATGGATGCCCTGTGGTCTGCAGAGCTCTTGACTTGAGTTCCTTCATGGCTCTTCTTGTCTTAAGGAGGCAAAGAATTGTGACATGGGGAAGAACTTGGTGTGGGCACACTGATGGGGACGCAGAGGTCAGCCTTGGGTGTTATTCCTCGGGAGCTGGACATCTTTGTGGTTGTTTGGGCTCCACCCCCACCCCCATTCAGAAGACTGAACCCAGTCAACTGAATGCCAGCCAAGTACCCTGCCATCGAGCTATATCCTCCATCTGCGGCATCTCTCACTGTCCTGGACTTTGCCTATGTGGCAAGGCTGGCTGCTTCCCCCTCCCCAGCACTGGGACTATAGTGCTTGCTAACTCTGGTATTTTTGTGAGGGTTGGGAGGATCTGCTGTAAGATTATTCCCCTCTCTGAAGAGATGGAAACAACATCTACCCCTTCCTCATAATGTCTTCATGACAGACCAAAGTTTGATTCCCCCAAAATTCACCTGGAGGAACCAGTAAGCTTATTGGGCATCTGTGGTAGTTTGAAGGAAAATGGCCCCCAAAGGGAATGACACTATTAGGTGGTGTGGCTTTGTTGGAGTAGGTGTGACCTTGTTAGAGGAAGAGTGTCACTGTGAGAGTGGGCTTTGAGTTCTCCTATGCTCAAGCTACTCCTGGTGTCACAATTGATTTCCTGTTGCCTTCTGATCAAGATATAACCAGCACCATGTCTGCTTGCACTCCGCTATGTTCTCTGCAATGATAATGGACTGAACCTCTGAAACTGTAAGCGAGCTACCCCAATTAAATGTTTTCCTTGTAAGGGTTGCCATGGTCATGGTGTCTCTTCACAGCAATCGAACCCCTAACTAAGACAGCTTCCTTACAGAGGGTGGGTGAGAAATAGCCAACTGAAGCATGGGGGCCCCAAAGCCACAGTGCTGCAAAGTCCTCACGTTAAGGAATGAGGACCTCCTCATGGCCACAAAGAAGGAGTTCCCTAGTTAAATGTCCCAACCTACATATTCTAGCTCCTTCCGGGATACCCTGTCCCAGGCTATGTGCAAATACAGCAAAGTTGCACACAAACGGCTAGGAGGGGTATCTGAGTACTCAGCTGAGGGCCCAGGTCTTTTCCTTTTATAGGGAATATCTAGTCCACAGGACTGATAGCAATGGGATCTTGCAAGGAGGCACCGGTGATCTCATGAAAATGGTGTAGTCTTGCTCAGAGAAGTGTTCTACAAGCTGGAAGGCATCTGATCCTCATGCCTGCAACTGCGGGTACTTCACGGACTGTGCCTTTGCCCCAGCTCTGAAGAGCTCTAACAGGCTGGCACAGGCACCATTTCCCATCGTGATTAATGTTCGGTGGCAGCGAGGCACCAGGCATTCGGTGCTTGAGGGTTTTCTGAAGGGGTCAATCTAATCACTGGGGCAGGCGGGGGCGGGGAGGGGCAGGGAGCAACAGTGAAGGACAGGCAGCCTGGGTCCCTCCTCCCCTTAGATTGCAGGCACTAGATGGAAAAGGAGATGGATTATAGAGTGCGCTGAGGAAATGGAGATAAATGACTTTAGATTCAACATGATAAGAAGAAAAGGATTCCTTAGAGCCAGAAGAGACCACAAGCTGTATCAGGAAATGGCTTGAAATCGCAGAACTTTGAGCTCAGGGCTAGAATCGCAGGTGGGTAATGTTGGCTGTCTTCCTTGTAGATTTGGAGCGCGCCAGGAGGATTCTGTGCTTCGGAATTCCCAGAATTCAACATCAAGGTCTTTCCTTTCTGAGTAAAGTCCACTCCTCTAAGAAAGCGGTTTAAAAAATAACCCTGAAAACCCGAGTTCCATCTCCAAGAGAACTGGTTCCAAAAAGCAGCCCTCTGCCTAGTGCGCGTAAGACCGGGTATGTGAACGCAAGGAACTGTGGGATCAGTCCAGTCCGCGTCAGCCGTAGACACAGAGGGTGCTGGGAAGGGGAGTCTCCATACAAACATAACAGAGAGAATCTGTAGGAGGTGCTTTTCTGCCCCGCCCCCCGAAAGAAGGTACGACAGCGTGGGGCCTGCTTAAGGGTTACCCAGTAGTTAAAGAGTCCTGGTGGGGCGAAGTGCCCCCACCGCAGCCTTGACTGAGTCACGCTTCAGGTCAACCATGCTGGAAGGAATGGCAAGGTCATCCAAGCCAGAGTGGCAACAGGCAAACTGGGGGTCAGGATATGGGGGTGCTGAGGCTGGCTTGGCCAGTGGGAGTCCATGACATCTGTGTCACAATCTTCCAACCAGAAAGTTTTACTGAAATTAGGTGCTCACGAAGGCATTCTGCAGCCGGCAAACCAAAAGCCGTTCTACACGGTGTCACTGAGTGAGTCTTGATGTGCCCAAGTGGGTAGCTTATAGCTAAGAGGCTCTTGATTGGAGAGCGGGTGTCCCAGCCACCATCTCTCTCTCTTTCCACATTCGCCTTTCCTTTCACTTTAATTCTCTCGATGATCAAGGCAGTTTTTAGCCTTTATTAGCCCTCTCTCTCTCTCTCTCTCTCTCAAATCTGGGGGTGGGAGTAGAAAAAGGTGAGTTAACAAGAAGGGAGTGGCTGGACAATGGTTGGACGATGACTCTCTTGGGCCGTGGGGAGTGGATCTAACTTTGCCAAGAGAGAGCCGGGGAAACCCAGTCCTCCAGACGATCAGTCACAGCAAGAGGACATTTCTGTTCAGAGATGGCCTGTGGACTGGCTGCAAAGCCTGAGGAAACCAGCTGGGGAGGAGGCCAAGGTGGTCACCTCTCAGAGCTTTGGGACTCTCTCCTCTTCGTCGTCCTTCTTTTGGAGACAGGGTTTCTCTGTGTAGCTCTGGTTGGCCAGGAACTTACTTTGTAGACCAGGCTAGCCAGGAACTCAGAGATCCACCTGCCCTGCCTCCCAAATGCTGGGATTAAAGGCGAGCGCTACTATTGCCCAATGGACTCTCACTTTTTTTTTCTCTCCCTGCCCCTGACTTCCTGGTACTGGGATTGCAGGAGTAGGCAACTACATTGGGGCCAGTCATAGATTCTTTTTTTAAAATTGTTTTTATTGAGCTATACATTTTCCCCACTCCCCTTTCTTCCTCCCCTCTCTCCTTCTATCCTCTGCCTGCTTCCCATGCTCCTAATTTACTCACAAGATCTTGTCTTTTTCTCCTTCCTAGGTGGATCCATGCACGTCTATCTTAAGGTCCTCTTTGTTGTCTAGGTTTTATGGAGTTGTGGATTGTAGGCTGGTTATCCTTTGCTCTATGTCTAATATCCACTTATGAGTGAGTATGTATTATATTTGTTTTTCTGGGTCTAGGTTACCTCACTTGGTATGGTTTTTTCTAGTTCCATCCATTTATCTGTAAATTCCAAGATGGCATTTTTTTAACCACTGATTAGTACTCCATTGCGTAACTGTACCACATTTTCCTTATCCATTCTTCAGTTAAGGGGCATCTAGGTTACTTTCAGGTTCTACCTATTACAAATAATGCTGCTATGAACATAGTTGAACAACTGGCTTTATGGTATGATTGAGCACCCTTTGGGTATATGTCCAGGAGTGGTATTGATGGGTCTTGAGGTAGATTGTTTCCTAATTTTCTGAAAAATCGCCATACTGATTTCCAAAGTGGCTGTACAAGTTTGTACAGCAGTGGAGGAGTGTTCCCCTTACTCCACATCTTCTCCAACATAAGCTGTCATCAGTGTTTTTTATCTTGGCAATTTTGACAGGTGCAAGATGGTATCTCAGAGTTGTTTTTGATTTGCATTTCTCTGATAGCTAAGGATGTTGAACATTTTCTTAAGTGTCTTCTGGCCCTTTGGGATTCGTCTGTTGAGAATTTTCTTTTTAGGTCTGTATCCCATTGTGGGACTCTCAGGATATCCCTGCTCAGGATAACCATAGAACTTTTGGTTATCTATCTATCTATCTATCTATCTATCTATCTATCTATCTATCTATCTACCTATCTATCATCTATCTATGTGTATGTGTACCATATGTGTGCAGTGTCTACAAGAGCCAGAAGTGGGCACCAGATCTCCTGGAACAGGAGTTACCAGTGGTTGTAATATGCCCAGAGTGGGTGCCGGAACCAGCTGTAGTCCTCGGCAAATACACCAGCACTCCCAACCTACAGCCCAGGACAAACTGCTGTTTAATGAGTCCACCAGGCTGAGGGCTTCAGTCTTAACAAACTTCCAAGGGAAAGGCTGAATTCATTTTATGGCAGGAAAATCAACAACTCACAGAAGACAAAGGTGTGGTAAAGCCAGGTGGCATTTCGCTGGTCCTTCCGGCCCACTCCACAGCCTGTGGTGCAGAGGACAGGAAAGGGGGCTGACTGCCTGGGTCTATAACTCCTTACTTAGAGTTACTTAACAGAAGCGAGTTTCATTTCTTTTGTTGAGATAATGGGAGAGTAGAATAGGCTTCAGCCCATTGATTTTTCAGGTGGATTAAATGAAATTAAGTTTGCAATGGGTTTCTGAGCCCATGGTGAGGGTTTTGGATGTTTAGCTAATAGTCTTAAACTATATGCAAATTATATGCAAATGAACCCGTGGCCCCCTTATTCTGCAGCCAGGAAAATGGTTCAGATAAGATCTAGTCTGGCAGGTGGCATCAGCAGTATTGGTGGTGGTGATGGTGGTGGCAGCGGAGGTGGCTGTGGTGCAGCAGGCTCCTTTAATCCTTAATCCAGGCACTTAGGTGGCATAGGCAGGGGCGCATCTCTGTGGGTTCAAGGCCAACCTGGTCTACAGAGTAAGTTCCAGGACAGGCTCCATAGCTACACAGAGAAACCCTGTCTGGAAAAACAAAACAAAAACAAAAACAAAAAGACCTAGTAAGTGAAAGCTAAAACATCACCCCCATATCAGGGCACTTGGATGCCTCCCAGAATGTTATCAGCGTCCCAGTCCCTTGATTAGCATTATACATGAGACACAGGTGTGGGGATCACCCTTTTCAAGCAGTCAAGTCTTGAGTTGCAAGCAGCCCAGAAGTGGGACAACAGCTTGTCTGCTTGTTTTAAGTTCCTAAGTCCAGAACGTTTTTGCACCACGTTGTCATAAAGAACAAAGGCGGATGAGCTTCAGGAGAACTGGGGCTGCAGCTGTCTGCATGTATTTGCGCCCGTGCAAGCTAGGAGTCAGGGAAGACAGAGCCCGGAGACATTCGGGGGCATGAAGCCTTCAGGCCGGGGGTCCTGCCTGCCTGTGCCCTCTGTAGTTCTTGGGAATTTGTTTTCTGGATGTCAGCTTCACATGCTCACTCTAACTCCAGTCCTGGACTGTATCTTCCTGGAGCTGGCCAGATTCCCTCTTTCCCCAGGAGTTGGTGTCTGTCCGCACATTGTGGATTTGTTGAAATGGCCTCACCCTGGTACCTCCCCTGCAAAAAGCGTACTGGATATGGGTTACAGCTGATCTCCAGAAATCTGCACCCCCACCAAGCTCTTGGAGATGATAATAAACACACATCCGTACCCCAGCTGGGCCTGGCTGGTGGCTGTGCCACTGCCTGCTGTTTTCCACCAAGGAGTGGGAACAGCTGACTGATTGCTAAGAGCCATGTGCCCCGTGTCCGATCAATGACACCACAGCAGCCTCTGCTGGCTGCCCCCGGAACTACAGGAAGTTTGGTTTGGGTTTTCTTTATTCCATTCGCTGTTGAGACTTGTGGATCAGGCATAGTAGTTTGTTTGACATGCTGTGGCTTTATCAGTGAGAACAAAAATCCTGGCTTTCATTAAGTCTATGCTTTAGCATGTGTGGGGCTGGAAGCCAGATACACATATGTGTCAACACGTGATGGATGGCTGGATCTATGGAAAAAGTGAAGTGGAAGTGAGGGATTCAGAGGGGAGGAGCGGAGCAATTGTTTGTGAGTGTGTGTGTGTATGTGTGTGTGTGCATGCGTGCATGTGTGTCCATCCAGGGGATGTCATCAGGAATCCTGCTCTACAACTCTCTGATATATTCCCTTGAGGTACGGTCTTCCTCTGAACCCAGAACTAAAGCTAGTCTGGGAGCCATAGAGCCCAAGTCATCCTGCTATCTCTGCTTCCTAACAGCGCTATGTTTGAGCCAGACCAAGCCCAGTTTCCTACGTGGATGCTAAGGATCTAACTCAGGTCCTCATGCTTGCCGCAGCCAGGGTTCTCACCACTGAGCCACCTGGACAGGCTGAAAGGTAGTGATTTTAAAAAGGTATCAGAGAAGCGTCACATGATAAGGTGACTTTAGAGGCTGCAGGTGGGGATCCTAAGGCAGAAGAAACAGCAAAGAAACACTGTGAGGGTGTCTGGCTTGGTTTAGAGGAAACATTATCGGTGTATCTGGCATAAATCGAGCCAGTGGAGGGAGAAAAAGATGCTGTCAGAGAAGTGGTAGGGCAGGCTGTGCCAGGGAGTGGGCCCTGCTATGGTTCCCAGTTCAGGAGCACTAGTATCCCCAGGGGACCTGACAGAACACAGATGACCAAGCCTTGTGTAGACCTAGCGAGTTAGACTGGCGGCAGTGGGGCAGAGCTGAAGTTCAAGAACTGCCAATTAAAGGAGGTGCCAGAATGGTGGCTTTTATTCAAGGACCAGAAACCACCTAAGTTTCTAGGCAGGGGGAGGTGGTGACTTGACTTGCAGAAGCAGACACACCCATGCCAGCTTTTGATTGGTCTGAGATGATCTGGGCTCTGCAATTTCTACAGCTCTCCACGGGTTTCCAGTGTGTAGCCAGTGGTGAGGTCATGCTGACTTCTGAGTGGGGAGAGACTGATGGGGTCATGGGAAGGAGCGGGGAGCTGAGCCAGAGTGTTGTCAGATTGGAAAGCCCTGAGGTGGCTTGGTGGCAGCAGTGAGGAGACATGGGTCTGAGGGGTTCTGGCTCTAACAAGAGACTGAAACAGACTTTCACAGCCGATCTGCCCAAGAGAGACAGGATTCTGAATGGCTCCTATGCTTACCCTGAGCTACTGGAAGGGCTTTTCCCACTCTGGAAGACAGAGGGATACAGAAGGGTCAGGAGTTTGATTTTAAATACGTTATGCTTGTAATGTTTAGTTTTGTTGAGGCAGGGTCTCACTATGTGTAGAGGCCTGAAAATGTGAGTCTATTTCTGCATTGACCAAAGGTCAGAGAGTTGGAACTTAGCTCTAGTTCCTTCAAGGTTATTACGCTCCTACCTCAAACAAAGGTCCCACCTAGCTGTTGAGCAGAGAGTTCTGCTCTCTCAAGGTGATTGGTATGTTCATTTCCTTGTATCATGTTAATGCAGTCTTTTGTCTTACTCCTACCTTTTGGGTTCAGGGGTATTTTAAGCAGTTGGAAATTAAACACGGGTGAATTACTCACTGGGATCCCTCCCGATACTATGCTCTATGTTTCTCCGTTCTATGGTTTTCATTCACCTCTTCGTATTCTTCACTATATTTCTAATCCCCACGCCCTTACCCTGGTGGGAGGTATTTTTGTCGAGGCTGGTCCCCGACAACTATGAAGCTCAGCTGTTCTGGAACTCACTTTGTAGACTAGGTTGGCCTCGAACTCACAGAGACCTGCCTGCCTCTGCCTCCCGAGTGATGGGACTAAAGGCGTGTGTCACCATGCCCCAGCCGAAATGCCCTGAGACACAACTGGAGATGCTGTCTGGGCCTCAGTCAGGGAAGGTGACCAGGCTGGACTTGGCAGGAGCCTTAGGTGACAGATGGTGTTAAATGACTTAAGGTCAGATGAGGTCAGTTAGGAGAAAAGAACAAACAACAGACTCCCCGTATTTCTGAGACAGCCCTTGGGGAACTCTACTATAGGAAGGGGGGTAGTTGCCTCAGGGATTCAAGAAAAAACTGTTGTACAGAGAAGAGTGGGTCACTGGTCAGAAGTTGATCAGCAAGACAGAGAACAGGCCACAGGGTTCAATGGCACAGAAGCTCAGCGAACCACAGGGATATAAATGTTAGCCGAGGGATGACGCAAACGGCAGAGGCCCCTCTGGAGTGGGAGGAGGGAAACTGGAGACGAGCAGTCATTGGAAAGTTAATTTTTTTTTTTAATATGAAAGAACCTAAGCTTTTCTCTTTGTTGAAAGAGCCTCTGATGCCGGGAAATGAGTTGGTATTTTAATAAGAACAAATGTTTATTAAGCGTATTTTTATACTCGGCACTGTTTAATGCTGCGCATGAATTATGTTCCTCTAAACACTTCTTTCTCTTCATAGAGCTCTGGAAAGTTATACTGTTGTCTGTAATTTACCGACAAAGGAGTCTGAGCTCTGGAGATCGAGTTTTCGTTCCTACAGACACAGAGAGATGGGAGAGCAGAAGTCACCCTAGAGCCGGGGGCGCCAACAGCAGAGATCCTCCCCCTACCCAAAGAGCCAGAGACTGTAGTCCTTGTGCCAGCCTGGAGACGTTGACAATGCCCCAGAAGGTGAAATGGATTAATTAAAAATGCTGCAGGATCCCCGGCGGCTGTAGGGGCAGAAACACTGCAGGTCCCCGAGTGGGGGCAGACAGTGGGCCCCAGAGGAGCCAGTCCCAGGCAGGGACGGCACACCAGGCTACACCGCAGGTCTCTAGAAGGCAGCTGGTCCCAGGCAGCGGGAGATGGAAAAGGAAGATCTGCCTGCCTCAGTGGACAGGGGAGGGAGTGGGCGTGGCTTGTCTCTTACAGAGACAGAACAGATCATTACAGAAGGAACACAATAGTAATTGACAATTAGTTAAAGCAATCGTGATCATGGCATGTTGTACAGATCCCCATGGCTCACACAAGCTTCCCAGGTTACCCGACTCTGCTGTGTTATCCCGGTACTGTGTAGCTGTATGCAGGCCTGCTTACTGCCCGCATCATCCCCTGTGCTCCCATACAGCACTGCAGGGGGCAGATGTTTAATCCATGAAAAACACATGGATGCTCAGACACCCTCCTCTACCCCTGACCACGAGTTGTTCCAGGCTGCAGGTCTTTCCAGAATTGCAGACACATTGCTGTGACAGTCTGTATCCTCAGTAGAAGCAAATGGAAATAGTATGTGTATTGAGTTGAATAGTATCCCCCTAACTTGGAGTCTCAGCAAGGGCTTCACTAGTGTAAATGTGGATAAGGGTGGGCCATATTCCAAGGACTGGTCCCCTCCCTCCCTCCCTCCCTCCCTCCCTCCCTCCCTCCCTCCCTCCCTCCCTC
>JABTXL010002307.1:3266074-3284258 GCA_025134845.1 Neodon shergylaensis | reverse complement strand
AGAGAGAGAGAGAGAGAGAGAGAGAGAGAGAGAGAGAGAGAGAGAGAAATGAGGTAACATTTGTATAAAATAAAGACATATTTCAGGGGAATCTATGTTGAAAGATGGGAAAGGACAGAGAGGAAATTTCTGGGTGTGTAAAATGCTGTTACTATGTAAAGCATAAATGGGGAGCAGGTGGGAAATGAAGAATCGATTGTTTCTTCCTTAACCTGAAATTCTTCTGCACTTTTGATATGTGCTTGCATTACACTGTATTACAATTTAAACCCTTTTTAAAAATAATAAGAAAGGAGAGGGTATATGGCTCGTTGTTAACACCACTGGAGTCTGGGAAGAGATCACAGAAAAGCTATGCAAGCTTATTTCCGTATGTGTGCTCTGACCTCATGGAAAGCTTGTTTTTTAGCAGAATTGATATGGATATGTGCTAACTCAAGATGTTCGGAATAGACCAGACATAGCAGCACGGACTGTGTTCAAAAGCTGTTAGAGGGCAGCCCGTCACAGGGCCCAAATGTTGGGCAGATGGAGGTGTAAGACGCCTACCAGCATGTTAGAACATGCCAAAGAGCACAGAGAAATGTTCTGTTCTGTGTAGCTTGAGTTCTTCATTTATAAGGGGTTTCTTCTCCTTCCTCCTCTTTCTTCTTCTTCCCCTTCTTCTCTTTCTTTTTGTTCTTTTTAGAGACATTAATTTCTTAATTATTTCTCCTGCTGCAGTGGTCTAATATATATATATATCATTAGTTCTTAAGCTAAGGATTACCAAAATATCTCTGATACTTGCTGTTGGTTCTTTCTGTGCCAGACGCACAAACCCTTAACCTGGTGAGGTAGCACTCCCACAAACAGTCAATCTGATCTTTAGAGAAGTGACGGCATCTGCTCTTGGCCCTTGGCCAGTAGGTGGAGGAGCCTCCATTCTGCTTCCGGATGGCTAAAGTTGTACGCCTCGACATTCTGACAGGGTGTCACATAAAGGCCATGCCAAGTGACTCTGGACCTCAGGAAGCCATGCTGAGTGCTTGTTCTTGCTTAAACAAACTTCTCCATAGTCGTGCAGTAGCTCAAACAGTGGTGACGAGGTCCCCACTAACTACAGATCCTTTCTGAGACCGGTATTCCCCACACCTGAATGTACACGGTTTGGTTTTTGCCCTTTTCTAATTTCCGAGGGCCATTAGTTCCAGTCTGTGGTCAGTGGGCCAAGTGGGCCACATGGTGTCATTTACCTTCGTCTACACAGGGGTACTGGTGACTGTGCTCTCCTCCTTCATGTTCTGAAGAGCCTAACCAGATCATGTCAATCTCAGAGGGAAGACGCATCCCTAGCGATGGCTGGCAGAGGCATGGATGTGCTGTCTGGCATTGGCCCATTGGGGAGCACTGTCAGGAGTCATGCTTGGCTGTTTGGTCATTCCACAGGCAGGGACACCCCAACCCATCCCTGATTCCTACCCTCAACTTGTATGGAGGTATGAATCAGCTGAATAACCATTTCATTTTCTGCAGAGTCCCTGATGGCTTTTTTTTTTTTTTGAGACAGGGTTGCCTGTAGCTCAGACTAGCCTTGAATTCCCTGCACAGCTGAAGATGACCTTGAACTCCGGATCTTCCCGCCTCCAACTCCAAACTGGGGTCACAAGCCTGTGCCACCCAGTCCAGCTGATATGGTGCTGGGACTGAACCAAGGGCCTTGTGCATGCTAATCAGGCTACTTCTGGTCCCTGCTGGTGAACTTTGGAGACGCTGGTCACACATGTACTTACTTGATCATTCTGGGGTTTGGAAGACCAGGGACCACATGTGATCTTGTCTATCACTCTGAAGATGATCATCTTCAGGCACCCTGGCATTTATTGACGCCTTTGGTGGGGCTTGGAGTGTACCCCTTTAGTCCCAGCACTGTGGAGGCAGAGACAGGCAGATCTCTGTGAGGTCCAGGCCAGTCAGGGTGACAGGGACAGACCCTTGCTCAAATAAAATCCTTAAAAGCAAAAGAAAAAAAAAATTCTTTCTCCATTTTGCCACTTTGAAGTGGCTCTCTGTCTACACATTCCAGTACTTTCTTTCAATACTTCCTAAGGTCTTCTGCATTTCCATTTATCTCAATTCCCCTGTATTCTAGACGCTAAGTAGTATACTACCTTCCTCTTCATCAGGTAAAGGGATAAAGGGAGGCAGAGACGCTAACTAATTTCCTTAAGCCTCGACAGTCAGTTTTCACCCATCTGTCTCTGTCCATGAAAGGCTACAGTGAATGATTGCCAGTTTGGTGTCAGGCTGTCTTCCAACTGCTGGAAAAGGAGGTGAGGTGGGTAAGGGCTCTGCCTTCGTGGAGCCGATGTTCAGGCGAGGGAAGCAGACAGTCCTTGCCCTGCCCCATGTGTGCAGCAGGCTAGCGGGACTCTGGGCTCCTGGACAGTCACTGGTTCTTCTGTCTCTGCTGCTGTGTGCTCTAGGGTAATGGCGCTTCTCTCTCTGCCTCCAACCTTGTCACAGGAACCCTGGAGTTTACAGATTTGGGCTACTGTGCCCAGCTTTGTGTGGCTTCTGGGGACATAAACTCAGGTCTTCATGCTTTCCCCATAGGGTTTCACCCACTGTAGGCCTCCAGGCCCCAGAACTGGATTTCTTTTCCTGCTGGGACAATAGGCCATTGTGGAAGACTTCTGAGTTTAGTGGTGAGGTTGGCAATCTTCCTTCCACACCATGGCTTGGTTGAACTTCCATGTTTAGCTTGAATCTTATCCTGGCCTGGCAGCAGTGCTGTTTTCTGTCACACTTGCTTTTCCTGTCAGCTCTTGTGCCTGGATTACCCCGTGCTGAGCCATTTAGCACTCAGTATGCAGGTGGCTTATCATATGAATATGGTATTGGGGGCTTACAATTTCAGAGGGTGAATCCATGACCATCATGGTGGCCGGCAGGCAGGCAGGCAGGCATGGTGCTGGAGCAGAAGCTGAGGGTTATCCCCAGGCAGCAGACAGAGAGAGAAAGCCTGGGCTTGGCATGGGCTTTTGAAACTTCAAGGTTCACCCCTAGTGACACACCTCCTCCAACAAGGCCACACCTCCAAATCTTTCTCTAACACTTCCACCAGCTAAGGACCAAGAGCATTCAAATATAAGCCTAAGGAGTCATTCTCATTCAGACCCAAGCCCCAAGTTGAAGCACCATTAATAAAAGCTAGGCTCAGAAATTGGGGTTCAACCTGAAGATCTGAAAAGCAAAGCAGCCAGCCATTGGCTCTTACCTCGACTTCAGAATAAAATGGTGATCTTGCCTCCAGGAATCTCAGAGTGAGACTGTCTGAGAGCTGCGCCCCCCCCCCCCCCGTCTTATATACCTTTCTAGGGCTGGGATTAAAGGTGTGCACCACCCGATTTCTATAGCAACTAGTGTGGCTACTGGGATTAAAGGTGCATGTCATTGTGGTTACTGGGATTAAAGGTGTGTTGTTACCATAACCTGGTCTGTGAGGCTGACCGGTGGGACTGTTTTACTCTCAGCTCTTCAGGCAGTCTTTATTTATTAAAATATACTTGAAATGCCACTACACTAAGTGATTCTTATTACTTTTTCAGCAAACTCTTTTCCTAATGCCAAAGGACTCAGACCCTTTTGATCCAGGTTATCTCTCCATTTCCTTTCCGACATCTCCGTGTTTAACCTAGTCACCCTCTGTGACTGGTTTGTCTGTCTTCTTACAGCCTAGAAGAACAGAGACGCCTCTGGTTTTGCTCACGGTCTTGTTCCCAGTGTGTGTGCAAGCTTCCATTGGCAAGTGTTAGAAGCCACAACAGAGGGCTGCTCAGGCCACACCGCCAGCAGCTACCCCTCCCCTCTCCCAGCCATACAGGAGAGCACTGTATGTGACCCTCTAGCTAACCGGATCTCCAAGTGCCTGCACTTCTCACCTGGGGCAGGAAGTCTGCAGGCTCCGAGGTATTGAAGAGCCACTGCAGCTGTTGGCGTCCCTCCCTTTCCCTTCCTTACTCCTTTCCCTGTCTCCTGCTTGGGAATCAGAAGGCCTGGTTGCAGGCTTATGCAGAAAGTGTCCTCCTTCCTCAGAGACCTTTGAGAAGGAACCCTGATTCCTCTTCAGGACTGCTGCCATGCTGTCGGTCTGCAGCACTGAAGCCTGAGATCTCAGAGCCCCTGGCACGTTGTGAGCTCTCTGTCCATACATAGCATCAGTTACCCTTACAGTAAGCTTATCTCCAGTATTCTGTCTCAGGGGCTTTGAATACTACACCTGAGGTGTTCGAGAGACCCAAAGTATAGCCCCAGATGTTCCAGATGTCGGGGTAGAGGAGCCTCAGGAATGGTTTGCTTGAGGTCTCCGAAAGAGCAATGCATTTCACAGATACCAACCATGCAGGGAGTTCTTCCAGATATTTCCATTCTCTTAGGGACAAACCGTTTCCCAGAGAGACTCCTAGAGGCTGATTCACTGGTCCTTCCCGAACGGCAGAGCTGGAGGCAAAGCAGGCGTTCAACTGTCAGAAATAATAAGCAGCCAGCGGCAGCATGGGTTCTCCGGCATATGGGATGACATATGGATATTTACATATATACATTGCCTGATTGATAGTTCCAGTGAAAGCCTGAGAACCCAAGGACATGGCTGGAATTTAAGGGGCTCTGATGGAGTTTCACTCATTAAAGAAAATCAGTGTGTCTGCAAGCTGCAGGCGACTTCAGGAAAACCAAATCTAATAGCGCTATTGAATATCAAACCCCCTTTTTTTCCAGACCAGCTGTTTTTAGCAGCTCTTCTGGAAAGAGATTAGAAGAATTTGGGAATCCACTTGCATTCGTGACCCATGCTCTATTTCTTCTCCACCAGGACACTTTGCTGTGTCTTTCTTCTGCCTTCATGTGCCTTCAGGAGGCATGGTGAGGGAACTTAGTCCCCTACACGGTTCGCTCCTGTGACTGATAAGGTGGTGACCTTGCTGCACACTTCCTGTGGCCTACAGATTTCATTCTTCTTCCCTAAAGAAGTACCTCAGGCTTTGGTAATGTACCCAGCTCCAAGTTCACTAACCTCAGGCTGTGTTTTTCGATTTTTTTAGTGTGTGCGCTGAAGCAGGCGGATTTCTGTGAATTCGAGGTCAGCCTGGTCTACAAGAGCGAGTTCCAAGATAGGCTCCAAAGCTACACAGAGAAACCCTGTCTTGAAAACAAAACAAACGAACAAAAAACCAAAAAAAAAAAAAAAAAAAAAAAAAAAGAGGAAAAAGGAAATAGCTAGCTTGGCACTCTGCTTCCATGATCTGTTCAGGCAAGCAAGCTCCTACCTCCCTCCGTGCCTTCCCCACCGTGATGGACTGTACCCTTACAACAAGAGCCCAAACAATTCCTCCTTCCTTCAGTTGCTTTTGCCAGGTGTTTGGTCACAATGATAAGATAGGTGACCTAGTTCTGGGTGCTCCTGGGTAGCACATGGGTACAGCTTCAGGAAGTCTATTGCTTTCTTGAAAAAAAAAAAAAAAACCAACCAACCAATCAAAAACCCCACCAGACTCAGCTGCTGTCTTACCCTTTGACTGTCTGCTTCTCTCTCTACCCTGAAAGTAGAGCCATGCTATAAGCAGAAGGGCTGTCCTATGAGCAGGTGCTGTTGGCACCATGCCTATTAACTCCCTGCCACTACCATAGACTACCCACTGACAGACTTGAGTCTCCACCCAGGACATGCTAGAGACCTGAGAACAGCCTGTAACTAATAATAGATTCTCTGGAGGGCAAATAGCCCAGCTTGCTGGCCTTGGATCAGACAACTCTAGATTTGAGTAGTCCCAGGAAGACAAAGCACCAGGTGCCCATGGTGGTAATCCAGTCCAGAATGTTCTTGTATTGGCTTCCTTCTCCTTCCTGTCTTCCCTGCATTTCTAGAATCATCTCTAAAATTATGTCTTAGGAGCTCCTTCTAGAACCCAAATATGATATCTTGTGACCATGAGAATTAAAGCCACACACAAAAATGGCAAGGAGTCTACGAGTCAAGAGCTCAATAGCAGGCCTGAGTCCTTGCACCATCCTTGGATGGTCTGTGCTGCAATTATCTGAGAAACAGTCTGCTTTTGGTGGGCTACCATCCCCAGGCTGCCTCAGCACACAGCCAGACGCAATTCTGAGGGTGTGAGGAACTCGCAGCTGATGTGTGTATTATTCGGACGTGGCTAACAGTGCTGATGCCACCTTTGCTGAGCAAACCATATTTCCTTATGCTGTTCCAGCTCATCCTCACGTGGATTCTACAACCAACTAGGCATCAACTCATCATCAGGTTCGGCGAATAAATGCTGAAGTGTACGGTGGAATTCCATGCTGATCTTAAATGTACTCCTCTTTAAAATAATTGACATCAAACCGGGCGGTGGTGGCGCACGCCTTTAATCCCAGCACTCGGGAGGCAGAGGCAGGCGGATCTCTGTGAGTTTGAGGCCAGCCTGGTCTACAAGAGCTAGTTCCAGGACAGGCTCCAAAACCACAGAGAAACCCTGTCTCGAAAAACCAAAAAAAAAAATTAAAATAAAATAAAATAATTGACATCAAATTCCATACACCCACCCTGGATTTCTTTTTTCTTTCTTTCTTTTTCTTTTTTTTTTTTTTTTGGGTTTTTCGAGACAGGGTTTCTCTGTGGCTTTGGAGCCTGTCCTGGCACTAGCTCTGTAGACCAGGCTGGTCTCGAACTCACAGAGATCCGCCTGCCTCTGCCTCCCGAGTGCTGGGATTAAAGGCGTGCGCCACCACCGCCCGGCCACCCACCCTGGATTTCAAAAGTCAGTGGTGGCATCAGGATCATGTCTTTTGCCACTGAAGGTCAGGGCTGGATCTTCACTCCACTTAAGTAATGAGCTGTATGTTCCACCCTTGCCTTTCTCCTTTCTCTGCTGCGTTCTGTCACTAGCGCGAACACCACACTTCTCCCGGAGCTAATGCTCCCAGCTGCCCACGCTCGTGACCACTGCACACCAGGAACACACGCCAGTCCTCTGACCTCTGACTCATTCAATGGATCGGCTTCCCAGTCATGGAGAGCTTCAGAAGTGGGAAACTGTGCTGTTTGGGTCCAGAGTGATAGTTACCTGCTGGTCTGCTGTGGGGAAGGTACCCACCCGAGTGTGGCTCATGGTACCACACAGACAAGAAGAATGTTGAGTTGAAACAATCACACTGCATTCAGATACAGCCTTGTTTACAATCATCAAGATGGAACTTCAGGGGCTGGAGATGGTTAAGCAGTTTAGAGCACTTGCTGCTCTTAGAGGGGACCTGGGTTTGGTTACCAGACACCTACATGGTAGCTAACATCGTCCATAGCTCCAGTTCCAGGGGATTTAACACTCTCTTCGGACCTTCTCAGGCACCAGGCATCCCGTGCTGCAGACATACATGCAAGCAAACAGCCCTACACATACACCTGAAAAGAGAGCAAACTGGATCACATGAGAAGAAACCTCCTCTGTGGACTCAAACATTCCATTTAATGTACAACATTCAACTCTGACTTTTTAATTCAAGTTTTTATTAAAATAACGGCTGAGACACAGTACTATCAAACAACACTCATTTCCTTGGTGAGACAAATCCATAAGCACCCGAAGTTTTCATGAGGCTGAGTGTTGTCACGCTCCTGCCCAGGGGAGAAGATGTGGCTCTGGAAAGAGGGTACACTAGAGTTGCAATCACTGGTGTAGGGATGAAGCTAGCACTGTGCTGAGCTGGGCTCTAGACAGCAAGCATGAAGCCTCCTGGGATGGTCAGGGACCCACCTTAGTCTGCTGTAGGTGAACCCACATGCAAGGTATAGAGAAAGAAAGCATTGGCCCAAGCGCTCTCGAGGTTCGGGGACTGAAGAGGAAGTGGCATCTGGATGGGAATTGACCTTAAGCATGTGTAAAAGAGGCAAAGTAGCAGAAGGGGCTTCTCACAACTGTCCCTCAGGCAGCAGTTCTGATAATGTTTATCAATGTGTAGTGGAAAGGAAATAGACAAGCTCACCGGGCCTGACTCAAGAATCAAGCCAAAAAGTCAGGTCCAGTGGCACATAAATTGTAACCGCAGTGTTTGGGAAACAGAAGAGGATTGTTTCAAGTTCAAGGCCAGCCTACTACAAATTGCAAAAAAGGCAGATGAAGGCAAACACAGCAAAGGAGGCTGGGACTAGAGGATAAAATCTGAAGCCAGGTTGAACAATATGGCAAGATCTGCTTCATAAAAAAAAATTAAATCATAATAAATACGGCTTTGAGGACTGGGGTTACCAAACTGCTATAGACAACAGGGCATCAACTCAAAGAGTGCATGTGTGGAATCACAACTATTAATTCTGTCACTATTAATTCTGTAAGAAGTCACTATTTAATTCTGTAAGAACATTGAAGTTCATTAAATGACAATACAAAATTCACAATATGATGACAGACTTATTTTAGACACAGTTTGTGCTCAAAGGCATTAAAAAAAATCTAACCTATAAAATTCAGCCAGACAGAAAGATACTGACACCAGCTGGTAACAACAGCGAAGGTTTACAGATAGACGAGTCTGTGCTGAGTCCATCTGTTTGATTAGACACAGGACACATTAACAAATGTCCCCTTCACTGATAATCAGCTTTACTAGTCTGCCACGCCTCCTGGCTTTTGACCTACCTTGTGGTGATGGAACTCGGAAGGAAGGCTCAAAGCAGGGCAGTAGCTTTGGCCACCAGGTAGGTTACCACCACTGGTAGAATCAAGTCCAGGCTTAGTGCATGTAGGGAAATGGACCCCATCCCCAACTGCATGCCCACTGGTTAGTTTATGGTGCCTGGGTCTTGTTAGATAGCTCAGGCTGGCTTAGAATTTGCAATTCTCCTGCTCCTGCCTCCCATGTGCTGGGGTTGCAGGTGTGTCCTACCACACCCAGTGCCTGTTCTATGTTTCCATGACAACTGGCCCAGGCTACAGTAGAGTGGCCTGCATGAAATATGAGAATTTACCCAATCGTTTTGGTATTTTCCATTTTTGCAAAGTACTATTTTCTTTAACTCTGGTCATTAAATTAAAGTTCAAGACATTAATGTCCCCTCTAGGAACATGTGGTATAGAACCAGTATTTAAGGCAACAAACTTCATTGTAAGAAGAGATCCCAAACCTGTTTTATCAGGTAAGGGACTGCAGATCTGAGGGACATTCGGGAGACTGTGACCCCACAGAAGAGATTCTTAAAAATTTTAATTTGTCCAGAGAACTGTGTAAGAAGGGAAAACATGTTCTATAATTTAGGGTATGTTCAAGAGCCCTTGTTCTACAGCCAAATGTACAAAAACAGCTTTCCTTAAAGAAAGACACATCTCTGAGCCAAGGCAAGCTTTTTGGTTAAATGATTGGTAGCTTTTGTTTGGCTCTAAAGGTTTCCATGGAAACAGCCTGAGAGATAGAAAGGCAGCATTACCATATTATCCATATGCCAGCTGATTACACTGCACACTGATTCGTTCACTCTGTCCAGGGCAGAGGCGTCATATTTGATAAGCCTGGACAAAGGCAGGCACTGAGTTCACTGTTACACTGTCAATTTCTGTCATCCTCTGCTTGTTTGATACTTCAAATTCAATTCCGACGAACACCTCCTCTGCATCTTCCCTCAGGACCTTCTAGCTCAAGCAGTGCTTCCACAACTAGAAGCCAAATGAAGAGAAACATCTCACTGAGCTCCCCGGCCACGATGTTAAAATTCTACAAGAGCTTCCTGCAGCCGAGGAGATGATTGTGAAGATTACTTATAATCAGTCCTGTCATTCTTGGCCAGGCAGGAAGTGGCAGCTTCAGTGCTCACTGTACCCAGATGAGCCAGGTGGCACTATCTGTCATTTCCCCCCTTACGGCTGGATTATCTGTTTTAATACAATAATTCACCAAACACAATGATCTCATCTGAGTTCAGGTAAGTGCTCTAGAAAGGCTACAACGGCAGCCCTCACTCAAAAGGAAAAGGATGCATTCAAAGGAGAAAAACTCCAGCAATGATGAGTTTCAGTGAGACTAGAATAGGTGTATCACCTTTAGCACCAGGTTGAGGACCACAGAAGGCAGGAGTGTTGCCGAGCTTGCTCTAAAGTGGATTCTTCAGTTCTCAACCCAAACAGAGCTTGCTTGGGAATTCAGTACTTTTAAGAAGAGGAAGGAAGCCCGAGACAATATTAAGAAGTATCAAAATTAATGATTTGAAAGAGATGACTTGACATCATTCTTGCTCACAAAACACTGAAAACATTCTTCCTTGGGGACAATGAGGCCAGCCTCACTGGACTAAAGGCCTTAGTAAGCTAAAGACAGGATGTACTCCCAAGAAGGATACATTTCTCACTGAGAATGTTTTTTCTTTTCTTCTTGTTTTCTTCTTCTGTTTTTAGAGACTGGGTATCTCTAAAAACTGTTCTGGAACTCCCTCCATAGACCAGACTGGCCTTGAACTCAGGGATCTGCTTGTTTCTGCCTTCCTGAGTGCTGGGATTGAAGGTGTGTGCTACCACACCCAGTGAGAATGGTTTTCTAATGGCAATTTACTCTCTGGACGTGTGTTAACACAGTAGTGTTCACTGAAAAGATCTGGCCCAACACATGGGGCTGTTCACTTCTCAGGGCAGGGCATCTCCACGTGTGGCACTGGTGTAGACAGCTACAGTGCAGAATAAAGTCTCAAGAGAGGGACCAAGGGTCTAGTGCAAGGCTGACTCACAGGTGCGACAGTTAGGAAGTATTGGGCCAGATACGACTCGCTGAGAACAAATCCCTCATTTCTTTGATGTGTCACACACGAGCCAAAGAAAAACTGTAACCAGAAAAGAAGTCTCACTGTGTTAACAGCTTAGGTAGTTTTCAGTCTTAGCACACATCACTCCAGCAACCTTAAAGAAAATGACCAAATATCAGAAAAATATTGCCTTTTCACAAAGACTTTGGCAATTCATGGTCTGGTGTGCTTAAGGTTAAAGAGAGGACCCTGGTCATCTTATAATAATGCTATTCCTCATAGCAGGCTCCTTTCCTGAGCACTGAACAAGCTGTCAGTTGTCACTCAGCAGTGAATGCTGCCCTCAGCAGGTGCAGGCTCATCGGATGTGCTGAAATTGCTGCTGTCTTGAGAATCTGTCCCAATACTTTTGGTCTCTGACTGAGGGTGGACAGACACCTGCACTGCTATCTCCTGGCCTTGCTCACTTAGAGAGCCGTCATCTGAATCCCCACCAGGTGAGTTACTGCGTCCCAGCTCTGGGTTAATCACATAGATGCCACCTTGAGCGTCCAAGGCTGGCCTCTCCTTAATTCTCTCTCCCATGTCATCAGGGTCATCCACTCGCACAGCCTCAAACATTTCCTCAACAAAGGCCCGACAGTTCAGAATGAGGGGTGGGAGAGGGACACTTCTGGCCAGTTCTTCAATGTAGCGGGCAAACTCCATGGTCTTAAACTGGGTGACCTTGGCAAGCTCCAGGGTTTTGGCCGAGGTGATGATGGGGATGCGCTTTGCTATCTCAAAGGCCTTCTGGAGCTTTTCAGCCCCCTCAGTCCTGAAGAACTCATTGATGGCCTTCTCGGTCTTTCGGAGATGGGTGCTCATCAGGCACAGCCGAGTGACATTCAGGATGAGTGTGATTGTGAAGGCGATCAGGCAGACAACCATGTAGTAGACACTCATGTCCCCAGAGGTGAAGATCACACGGAGGGTGATTGAGTAGGAGGCATGAGTTGGAGAGGTGACGATACATGTATAGAGCCCACGGTCATCAAAGGCTACATTGGTGATATTTAGGAAGTTGTCAGAAACCAACCATTTTCCATCTAATAAATCCAACAGAAACAGAAAAAAAAATTACAGAAAAGATCAACTGTTTTGCCAATATTCACCTTTTCATAAAACTATTGTAGCTTGTCTGTTAGACTCTACTGTTTCAATCATGCTAAAAAATAGAAAGGAAGAAAGAAAAGCAGACTGTCATGTCTGACTAGGATTCTATCAGCATAAAACAAGTAATGAAGATTGATCTTCCTGATCGTCCATCCTAAGGCCAGTATTTCCTTCTCATAGTCAGACACCAAGCATCCATATAGACCCAAATGAACAGTCTTTCAAAGACATGCTCATCCATGTGTGTGAGTCTACACCATGCTGTGGCCTATACATTTTCATACACGAGACGGACATGTCTCAGAAGTATAGACATGCTTATTTATGGGTAATGGGCTGTGTGCTTCTATCTTGATTGAAATGTTGCTGATTTTCCATCATGAACTCATATGACAATGTACCAAAGTTATTTTAAAAACACTCCTAGCATAGGGCCGGAGAGAGAGTTCACTGGATAAAGGCACTGCTCTCAAAAGCTGATGACCTGTGGCGCTGAGCTGAGCAGCAGCATGCTTTCACTGCTCCCTGCCTCTTGACTATGGCTGTCACGCAAGCAGCTGTTCTGACTTACTGCCACTGGCTTCCCTGCAACAACAGACTGTAACCTGGAACTGCGGACTATAACAAACCCTTTCCTCCCAAGCACCTTCTGTCACGGTTTTTACTATAGCACGGGAAAGAGACTAAGGCAACTATACTTCCAGTGTGTGGTGTTGGAGAGCCAACCAGTGTTTGCTAGGCGAGGACTGAGCACCGAGACACACTCCACTGCTCAGCAAATGGGTACTTGAGATGGAGAGAGCATCGGTCCCCTTCTATGTTTCAAGAGTGTTTCCTGAAAGGTTAGCTAATGGGGAGACTTCTCCATCATTTTGGTTTCATGGTAACTTCCCTTTGAGGTACTTTGTAACTCAAGTATTTATCACAAACATTTTTTTTTTTTAAAGACAGGGTTTCTTTGTGTAGCCCTGCCTGTCTTGGAACTCATTCTGTAGACCAGACTGGCCTTGAACTCAAAGATCTGCCTGTCTCTGCCTCCTGAATGCTGTGATGCCCCACTACTACCTTCCTTCCTTCCTTCCTTCCTTCCTTCCTTCCTTCCTTCCTTCCTTCCTTCCTTCCTTCCCTTCCTTCCTTCCTTCCTTCTTGTTGTTTTAAAGATTTATTTTTATTTTATGTATATACATGTTTTGCCTGCATATATGTCTATGTACCACATGAGTGCCTCAATGCCTGTAGAGACCAGAAAAGGGCATCTGGTCCCCTGAAATTCAAGTTACAGATAGTTGTGAGTTGCCAAATGGATGCTGAGTCTCTTGGAAGAGCAGCCTGTGCTCTTAACCACTAAGGCACTGCCTCAGGTACTCAAAGATCTAACAGAACACTAGTGAAAGAATTAGTCTAGTTAAAATGTGCATCAAACAAATTCATACAAAGAATAAGAGCCCAACAAAAAGTAAACGTTGACTAGATTATCAGTGTACAATTCTTTTTTTTAAATATATATGTAGTGTGTGTATGTGTGTGTGTGTGTATGTGTATGATGTATGTATGGTCCACATACCAGTATATATGTGTGGACATCAGAAGACAACTTGTGGAAGTTGGTTTGCTATCTCTATGATGTGGGTATAAAGTTGCCAGACTTGATGGTAAGTGCCTTACTTATTGAGCTACCTTGACGACTCGTTACTGTGCAATTCTTTTTTTTTTTTTTTTTTTTTTTTTTGGTTTTTCGAGACAGGGTTTCTCTGTGGCTTTGGAGCCTGTCCTGGAACTAGCTCTGTAGACCAGGCTGATCTCGAACCACTGTGCAATTCTTATAAAAGAAATAAAGATTAGAAGACAAACTTTGCTTTCAAGCAAATTAAAGTTAAATTAAAAAAACAAAGCTGAAGATGGGCATGATGGGGCATGATAATAATCCCAGTACTAGGAAGTCAGAGGCAGGATTTTATGGAATTCAAAGTCATTCTTGGCTACAGAGCGCCTGGTGAACCTGAACAATAATGCTTTGCCCAAAACAAATGAACAAAAGAAGTATAAGGAAAACTCAACAGGATGGAAAGTAGCTTACTGTCATATGACCACCTTATAAACTTATACCTATCCTTCTTTGTTCAAGGATTATAATTGTTTTGTTCTTTTTGATAGGTATAATACTTCAGACCTTATCCCCTCGCCAACTGCAGGATCAAACCCAGAGCTCTGTGCATCTAGGAAAGTGCTCAACCACTGAACTGCATCCCTAACCCCCTTTGAGCCACTCCCCTTGACATCTTATCTGGGGGAATTCCTGCTCAGCATGTCCTAACCCCCAAAGCAGGGTTGAGTCACCTGGCTGACTACAACTTATAGGATTACCTCTGCCGTGTAGCCGCCGTCCTTTTGAGTTGTACCAGTGGACATCTCCATACTGATCCATCGTGAGAAGACACTCCAGGGAAACGTTTGTTCCCTCTTTGGCTATGATGACATCATCACTAGAGTAGGAACGTGCTGGGAGTTCAAAGCTTGGGAGAAATGATGCATTGTGGGAACTATGATTTGCTCCCACATCTCCCAAAACCATAGCAGCTGGCAGGAGAGTGACCACCACTAAGATGGACAGACAATGATTCAGCTTCATGGGAAAACCAAAAGCAGTCTTCTTTAGACTTGGAAAACTCAAATGTGGCTATGCTGAACAGGATCACAGTGAATGACTTGCTGCCAGTAGAAAAGTTTTCCGAAGAAGTGGTCCAAGAGTGTTCTGAGGCTTTCACCATTAAAAGGAATGTGGAGGCCAGCCTAAAAGAAAGCCACATAGTGTTTAAATTGAGATCCATCATGGAATAAAACTGCATACCCCAGAAATGAATAGACATGGAAACCAATTCAGTAACCAGTGCTGACTTCACCCCACAGAGGTGGAGAAGCAGTGCTGAGCCAGGCACCAGCAGACTTCCATTCCAGTCAAACCTTGTTGCCAGGGCCCCCATCTTGACAAGCAGCTTTCTCTGGGCTTCCACTTTCTCACCTGCCCTCTGAAGGGAAGGATGAGAGACTCTCTAAGGATACCTCTGGTTCTAAACGCTGAGCTTCCCTTTCACTTGGAAAGTTTCTATGCAACAGGGAGTCAACAAGAGCTGAAATATAGTTTAACAATCTTTTATTTCAACCTGCACCACAACCATATGCTATATCAGTATGTAAAGCAATTGATATGTCTGATTCATTACCATGGGGATCAGAATTCATGTGATCCAACTACATACACGGATTAAATAAATAATTCAGGGACATCTGAGGTAGAATCTGGTTTTGTTAGGAAAAAAAAAAAACAACAAAAAACTGTGTGACCTATTGACTCTTGAGTCTATACATCTCCCTCTCAGAATGCTGTACTAAAAAATTATCATCTTCTTTACAACTAAGAGACAAAACAATATTTAATGGCATGTACAATTAACAAATTTTGAGGATGAAGTCTAACAAAATTGCTATCTTGAGTGTGTAGTTGGTAGAAACAATATACTACTACAAGGAAAGACTATTAGATTTGGAAGAAGAATAAACTATGACTAAAAAGCAAAGTAAAAGTCTAGCCTGAGTCCAGGTGTTTATGATTTTCTTCTAGCTAATTTGATTCCCCACTTTAAACCACCAGCTTGCAAGGAAAATGTCAATTTACACTTCTATAAATATGTGGCGAGACTGCTTTATTTCTTGTCAAAGTCCAAGGTAATTAGATTTGGAGATGACGTTTATCTACGTTTATACTTACAGGAAGGCTACTTAATCCAGAACATAAAAACCAATGGGTCACTGTATATTGTCATTAAACCCTTCAAGTCTGAATTACAAGTTTAAAATGTCATTTAATTTTCATTAAGGTCTTGAAAGACTAGATGAATAATGACAATAAAAAAAATCTCAAACTTTAAAATTTAAGAATAGACTATTAAAATAAAACAAAAACTTCAGACTTTGGCTCTACAGGATAGATTAAATGTGTTTACTTCCATTTCCTCCTAAAAAGCCTACTAAAATGACACTGACAGAAACAGCTTTGGACACTTAATAAACGATTTAGCTTAATTTATAGACTTCACAGTGATAACGTGTTGGGTTGGATTATGCCAGAAGGTAATGGGAGAGTCTGGTCGAATAACTGAGGTGACAGCACAAACACTGACGAGGACCAGGTGCCAGGCTCTGTGCTAGAATAAGCTTCTAACTCTTGGTCACTGAAGATGAGCAATATCTGACAGGCATGACTTTGTCCTCTTTCTACACTAGCAGTTCTCCTGGCAAGAGTTCCAAGCTTTCCCCGGGACTTTGACAGGGAGTCCCCCAGGTTCATCTGAATCAAACTTTGAAATGTCATTCACTCCGCTGTCATATTTTTTACTATTTACTAAAGCAAAACCTTTAAATCCACTCATTTTCTTTTTGTGTATTTATTTTAAAGGGAAACTGTATACCAACCACTTCAGTGGATAAAATCACCTGCATGACTGAATATAAAATGACTCACTCCAGAATTATTGCCACCTGCTTCAGGCTTGGAGATGGACACTCACTGTCTCTGTGGTCTTGTGGTAGGGACTGCTGTGGCTGCAATCTCAAGGCCAGTCATTGCCCAGTGTTGTGTGTCAGAGGAAGGTCTGTTCCCAGGCTGTGTGCTCTCGATGCCCATTCCACAAGTGAGCCATGTGACGACTCTAGTCTTTGACCTCTTCGATTCTTGTTGTTGAACATGTATCTCCTTTACTTACCCTAGCCATTGTAATCCCCGAGTCTATCTGTGATTTCATGTCAGAACCAAGAACCCAACCCAGTCTCCCTGAGAGTGAGGATCCAGCATTCTCTGCCTCCTGAGTTTGGTCATGAGATGTACTTGTCATTACAGCTTGTGGTTCTCTCCTGTACACCCCTTGACCAATAACTCCTCTGCTCTTTGCTTGTGCCCTGGCCTTCTATCTGAGCAGTTGTTTTTGATCTGCCCATCCCTCAGATCTACTGCACTGTTTACTCTCTTGGGGAGGCAGTGAGTATAGCTCCCCATTCTGCGTCCTCCTGCATTTCCCCCTTGGGGAGCACCAAGCACAATGTATGTCCTCAGCAGGAATGTGGCTAGATGAAAAGGGGGTCCCCAAGCTGAAACTCAGTGTTGGTGAAGGCAGGGAGGAAGGCGGTGCAGGATAGGGGTGAAGCAGAAGTGGTACAGAGCTGTGAGGAGCTTCTTGGTTTGGAATTTGTTTTCCCTACAAACATGGTGGGTGTCCATCTCTGAGCTTGCACCAGGCGGCCGTACCTCGAGAGTGAGCAACACTGCATCGTTGCGTTATTCTCAAGTGTACAGCATTTTTCAAAGGGATTTGCAACTTCTTCTTTACCTGGTACTAGAAGAAAAACAAGGAAGTAAAAAAAAATCACTAAATTCAGGAATTCAAACCCATCTAAGTATTATCATCACCCAGAGAGCTGATTTGGGCTTAGATTGGCATCCTGGGTAATTCTGAGGCAAGGGTCCCTGGACTGACATCAGGCAGCACCAACAGCTCCTCTCCTCTCTGACAGCCCTGATAATGGTGCTCCAGACTGTTGGAAAACGTCCTTCCACGGAGCTGAGCTGTCACATTCCACCCTGGCTCTGGCTTCCTCTGCACTGGTGCAACTGAATACCTGCAATCTGATAAAGCCAGGGTGGCAGAGGCGCAACAGTGCAGACTTGAGCCCAATTTCCTGGATGGGCATTCAGGCCTGGATTCTAACCAGTCCTTTAGTTTTTACAAAGGACTTAAAACCTGTGTCTTTAAAGCAGGAAAAACAATAGTAGCTATTCTTACAGGAGAGTGGCAACTACAGTAATTCATGTAAAACAGAGTCTGGCAACAACACTCAGTAAGTGCACTCTAGTTATTAGTTATTACTGCTGATGGTTCTTTAGATGTGCTTACACGCATACCACCTGACAGCTACTCCATGAAGCACTTTTACTCAGAATACCACACAACTACAGAATAATCTGGTGTGGGGGGCATGGTTTAAATTTTCAACTTTCAATTCAAAACATTGCTTTTCTTACAGTCTCACCACAAACCAGTATCTTGCAATAACGTGAGTCAAAATTACCTATATGTCACATTACCTGTGCCCTACATTTGGGGCAAGGAAGCTTCTTTACGATCCACTTATCCTGTGGGTTCTCCTTTTTTTAAAAAAATATTTATTTATTTATTTATTTATTTATTTATTTATTTATTTATTTATTTATTTATT
>JABTXL010002307.1:3221995-3262621 GCA_025134845.1 Neodon shergylaensis | reverse complement strand
CAGTTGACACAGTGGAGGCGCTCCTACAGGCTGCCACACAGTTGACAAAGTGGCATTCTGAGCTGGCAAGGAGGAAAGCACATGGAGAGCAGCTTGCATGTTCTCCATCCACGGCAAAGAGCAAACACAGTTGTGCTGCTTACCGCCAGTGTTGCCATGGGGATCTGTGATAGTACAAAGTTAGTTCTGGGGCCAAAGAGATGGCCCAGTGGGTACAGACATCCACTGTGCAAGCCTGAAGACCTGAGTTCCACCCCGGGACCCACATAAAGGTGGAATAAAGGTGCAAGGGGAGAACTGACCCTACAAAGTTGTCCTCTGACCTCCAAACATGCATCATGGCACACACACTGCCTGCTACATATTAATATGTATGTGTGCGTATATATATATATATATATGTACATATACACACATGTATATATACACACTAAATCTATATATCTATATGTGCATATACACACTCACATTTTTAAAGTTATTTTATTTGAAGAGGTCGTTTTGCGGGCCATTTACTTAAACGTTTCTAGTCTGTATTTCCAGTTGTATCTGGAGCCCACAACACTACTTTCAGACATATGGGCAATCTCAACTTAAACGTCAACATATTTTCTGGCACAATGAAAAACATCTGTGTTCATCCTTTTTGGAGCTTTGTTTAAGTCCCAGCATCATTCTGACTTTTATCCTTTCTGCCGCAACAGTGACTGTGAGTGGATGGCAGGATATCTGTTAACCAGCTTAGATCCAGGACCTCTCCATCCCATTTTCTTCGCTCTGTCGTCTGAAACTGAGCGAGACCTAACTGGTCTTTAACTCAGTAGATACAACCTCTCCTGGTAACCCCAGACGTACTTGTACACCATACACACAGCTTAGAGGGTATCCACACAATCCTTACAGTTTTGTAATGCCAAATTATAGGATTATGTAGTTTAGAGGCTAGAAGAATGGGTTCTGGAGTGACAAGTACTCAGTCCTTGCTCTGGGTGAAGCCCAGGCTGGAAATGTCTTTGTTTTCACACCTATTGAATGAGGTTATTAGCAGTAATCATCTTGGAATGTCTGGAAGCATGAATGTGGGCACATTATAAATATATGCTGTTGTTATTAGTATACTTTTAAATATTTCCCAGTTAGGTCAACTGTGACTACCCAGATCACAATCCTTTTATCCCATCTGGGTTTAATCCCAGCCTGGCCTCCATCTTTGGAAGCCCCCTTCCCTGAACCCGTCAAACCTTGACCCCTCCCCAGGAAAGGTCAAGACCACTCCCACAGGTTATTTAAACTGCTCCCCAGGAAATAATCACGTGGTCTTCCCTTTTCCAATTAAACCTGTATATCTTTTAATTTGGTTTGATTTGGTCTGATCAGGATTATTTGCGTCGGCGGAGAAGCTCATTTTTAGGAATATTCCTAACACTGGGCACCACACTCTTAAATCAATTTAACTCCTTGTGATCTACCCAAATACCACCTTTTAAAGAAAGACAAACTCTATTAGGGGACTTTTCACTACCCAAGAGATAAGCTTAAAACTCCAGCTAGCAGCTGTAACTCTCTAGAAGTTGAATATGTAGGCGGCAGTGCACACAAGCACAAACTGCTTGAAGCTGTACGATCATTAGCTGTACCTCTATCACTCGCTCAGATGTGCTCTAGGACTCTTAGTTTCCGGATCTGGAGGCTGATTCCATCATGATCCCTTTCTTTGCCTAAAACTGTACAATGTTCCCAGCCTGTGTCTCTTACTCTCCATTGTCTCTAATTTCCAACATAATGTTCTGGTTTTAGTTGCTTTTTGCTTATCATTTCCCTTCCCCAGCGACATCTTCCCATGAAGACTCTGCCTGCAACCTCATCTCCTGTTACTCAGGAAACCTACTTACCCAAACTCTCCCCCGACCTCCTTATTCGGGGTTACTTTAGTCTCTAACACCCTGAAAGCTAAATTTCAGTAAGACCCAGCAGTTTCCCTTCAGCTGCCTCCCTGTTCAGATGCCCATGATGGTAAGCCCAGTCTGAAAAACATCAGCCTTTGACAGAGAACACTTTCTGGGGAAGGGTGCAACATACGGAGTTCAGATGAGCATCAATCTGGGAGGAGCAAAGGTGTCCGTTCAAAAACTTTGAACTAGTTTCCTGTTTTCAGGCTCTGAAAACTGTTTACGAAGATATCTGAAGAGGAGGAAACAGCCTTTTGTTGTTGGCTTATTTTCTTTAGGAGTGGCACTCCAGAGAATTTGATCTATAAATGGCTTTGCAAACTCAACTTTGAGAAAATACCAAATTAACCTATGGTGCTTGTTAAAGAAGTAGAGTTCTGGCCTCTCTCAGATGCGCATTATAGCCGTACTGATTTACAAATCAAGCTTATGGTTCTGTTAATTGTCATGACAATGCTGTAATTCAGCAATTCCCACCTGTGGAACAGGGAGTCCTGGGTGTCCCTGACACAGTTTCATGTCCCTGCTCACATGTGACAGAATTTTTCTAAAGGCTACACAAAGATGATATTCAAGAGAACATAGGGGAAAACAGACCCTAGCTGTATTCTAGAAAGCCAAGTATTAGAGAAATTGTATTTTTGTTGTTTTTGAGAAAAGGTCTCTCGTAGGCCAGACTGATCTCAAATTTTCACAAGATAAACTTGAACTCCTCCTCCCGCCTGTATTTCCATCCCAAGTGTTGGGATTACAGACACCTGCCAGCACTTCCAACTGGAAAATATTCTTTATAGAAATGTCAGTTATCGTTTAATGAGCTTACTATTTTAAAATAAGCTATTTTTTTGAGAGTGACTTTGATTTCCTAAAAGAAAATTACTGGTAGTTGTAACCTACATTAAAAAAAAAACCTTTTGAAAATCTTGTTAAGTTCAAGTGCAATGGATTCCCAAAACCAAAAAAATTACAATTGTTGCTCTATTAATGGCAATATGGAAAATAGCTGACCAAGACACACACCTATTCTGTACATTTTCCTTCACAAAAGAAAACCAGAAGAAATCCATTGATGTAGATTCCCTTATGTATTCTGTGAATACCATTGCTTAATAATGAAATGGCTTTGGCCTATAGCAAGGCAGAACTTAGCTGGGTGGGGGAAACTAAACTGAATGCTGGGAGAAAGAAGGCAGAGTCAGGAGAAGTCATGCAGCCCCCCCCCTCGTAGGAATCTTGTGGGTGAGCCACAGCTATGTGGGGATACACTGATTAATGGAGATGGGCTAGTTTAGGATAAAAGAGTTAGCCAGAAATACGTTTAAGCAATTGGGCCAAACAGTATTGCAAATAATATGGTTTCTGTGTGATTATTTCGGGGCTGAGCAGCCAGGAACTAACAAGCAGCCTCCAACAACAATCCATTTTATACTTTTAGTTTATTTGTTGACCAGAAACTTTTGTTTGAGACAGGATGTAGTTATTTAGCTCTGGCTAGCCTAGAACTCACAATGTAGCCAAGGCTAGCCTTAACTTGCAATTCTACTTCAAAGGAATAGGCATTTAGTAAGATCCCAGGTAACACCAGTGTACCAAAATATAAAGAATTATCATCGAAAGTAAAGGAAAATAGTTGAAGGGTTTCAGGAAGTGGTAATTACATCTGGACACTGATATAAGGGATTGATTAAGAAAAATAGTTGAAGGGTTTCAGGAAGTGGTAATTACATCTGGACACTGATATAAGGGATTGACTAGAAGGAGGAAACCTGGATCCTTTGTTGTTGTTGTTTGTTTTTAGGTGCTAGAGATCAAATCCTGGCACATGACAGGTAAACGCACTACCACTGAGCTATACACCACACAAGATCTAGACATTTGAAAGCAAATCTTAGCTTCCTTAGGCTTTAGGTGCCCCCAGTTTTACAAAATCGTGTTTAATGCTTTCATGATTCTGTCGGCGACAGCTCAGGGGCAAAGGAAGAAGAGCAACCCTGAAATTATGAGTCAAAAGGACGTCACCCACCTGCTTAGAAACCTTTAATTACTTCCCACCGAGTTCCAAATTAAAAGTCGAACTCCTTGTCACTGACCCGACAAAGACTCAGTGCCCAGGTCTCTGTTCTACCTCCCTCCCTCCGCGTTGTCCCCCTTTGCTCCTCTCTCTCCTGGCAAAGCTCTACTCCTTCCTCCTTTCCACTTCCTCACTCAGTTCCGCTCCGTCACCTCATTTAAACTTCGACAACGCACTTAGCTACCATCTTAGATGGCGTTGTTTTGACTTGTTTGTGGGCTCCCTTCCCCATCCCCTTAGCAGGGTCCTCACTGTTTTCCCGGGGGCGTCGCTGGCCCTCTCTAGGAGTCCGTAAATACTTCATGACGGAACCCCTACCTCCACCCCAGGCCTTCACGGACGGCAGGCATCCCCGCACCTTCCGCGCCCAGCCCCAAGCATCCCCCATCTCTCAGGGCACTACCTGAGCAGAATAAACACTCACCTCACCGGAGTCAGCTCCTTCCGCCCCAGCGGATGCCTGACCCGGAAGCATTCCGTGAAGGCGACCCCGCCTCCGTACGGAGGTCAGGACTACTTCCGTGACCGTCGGAGTGGCGAGCTGGCGGCCGTAGCCCCGGTGAGGGGGAGTGTCGGGTCTGCGGGGCTTCCGCGTGAGGGCGGCGAGGGCTGGGGTCGCTGAGGTCACGGGTTGGAGGGCTGCTGCGCTTCCGGCTGTGTCCGGGGGTTTTCGTCAGCCTCAGGGGCTGAGGAGCTTGTTTACGTCAGGCCTGGGGGTGGGACCTGCGTGCGGGTGTGCGGAGACTGGAGACTAGCCTCGTTAGCCCGGGAGCCGCCGCTGCCCGCTGCTCGCCGCCCGCCGCCCGGCCTCCTCGTCGCGCGGTCTGGCTGCGGCGCTGACCCCGGCCCGGCTCTCAGCCGCGCGGCTTCTGGGTAATGCGGTGGGGACGCGTGTGCATCGGATGTGTTCCGTCGTTCGACTTCTCCCGTCATCTGGGTCTTTCTCCTCCAATTAGGGAAGCACACTGACCACAGACTGCCCGGCAAACATTAAATAGTACAATTCCGTCCGTCTGGTATGTGTTTAATTTTGTTTACAGGGACGGGGGAGACGGGCATCACTACACACAGAATCTCGTCGCCCGGCTCAGCCTGAAAGCCTGGCACGTCCTCGATGCTTCTTAAAATCTTTGTTGTGCAAGGGAAAAAATAGAGTTTACAAATTTGTAATGTTCTAGTGCCATAAAATTAAATGAAATTCACTTAATTTTTTTGCAACGTGTGTATTTGCGTACAGATAGCACATCTGTGGACTTACCATATGTTGAAAACTGGAGAAAAGAGAAAAAAGTAGTTTTAAAAGATACATTTTTTTCCCCCTTAGATAAGGTTTCTCTGTAGCTTTGGTGCCTGTCCTGGAACTAGCTCTTGTAGACCAGGCTGGTCTCGAACTCACAGAGATCCGCCTGCCTCTGCCTCCTGAGTGCTGGGATTAAAGGTGTGCGTCACCGCCGCCCGGCCACATTTTTTTTTTTTTTAAATACAGCTGCAAGAACAGCTTCCGAACTTGTGCAGGCATGTCGGTGTCTTGTTATTAGATCAGCCTTTGGACTGAGTGGGGCAGAAGTGGCCTTACCTTTCTTCTGTGTGCTTGAGACAGGGTCTCACTGTGTAGCTCTGTCTGTCCTAAAACTCACTATGTAGACCAGGCTGGCCTTAAACTCTTAGAGGTCTCCCCACCTCTACCTCCCAAGTACTGGGATTAAAGGCATGCACCATTGAGTATTTTGTGTGTGTGTGTGTGTATGCTTCAATTATTGTGCTGTATCCCACCTACCTTCCTTGTTAATTTCTTTTTTAGTGCATTAGAAGGATGACAGCATGAGTTGGATTTGTCCCGTACTTAGTACACACCCGAATAAAATGTTAGCGTACCTGGTGTGTGTTGTATGTGTGTGATCTTTGGTGATGACTGGTTATTCTGGGAACTAGTATTTCTCTCACCAGAAGTATCAGTTATATGCTGGCTTTAATTGCCAAAGAGCTGTACTTTCGGAAGGAATTGAATTGGGTAACGTTGCTATTCCAAAGCTGACCTGAGAGACCGGAGGATGTATTTAGGTGGTAGAGCTCTTCCTTAGCATTTGCGAGGTTCTGAGTTCGATCCAAACACAGCAGAATGAATGAAATAAAAGTGGAATTTAATTATGCTTTGGTTACATCAGATGGCCTAGCTATCAAAACAGTGTTTGGAATATTTACAAAGAATCTTAAAAAAAATAGAAAGCTGATTTGACACAGTGTTACTTGGTGGCTTAAACAGTCTCAAAAACAAGAATGGAGGGGCTGGATAGATGGCTCAGAGGTTAAGAGCATTGTCTGCTCTTCCAAAGGTCCTGAGTTCAATTCCCAGCAACCACATGGTGGCTCACAACCATCTATAATGGAGCCTGGTGCCCTCTTCTGGCCTGCAGGCATACACACAGACAGAATATTGTATACATAATAAATAAATAAATAAATATTAAAAAAAAAAACAAGAATGGATGCTTAATGATAACATTTTTGAAGGACAGACAAGTAAAAGGAAAGACTGATAACGGCCTTCATCAAAATGAAAAAATTTCTTTGTGGAAGACCCCATGAAGGTAATGAAAAAGCCAGGCGTGGTGCCTCTGATCTATAATTCCAGCACTTGGAAGTTTGAGGCAGGAGGATTGCCATAAGCTAGTGGCCAGCAAAGAGGGAGATCCTGTCTCAAAAGGCGAAACAAAATAAGACAGTGAAAATAAACTTTTAGGCTAGGATGATATTGAACGTAGATATTATATGCTCTTAAAACTCAACAGAAAACGACAAAGCAATCTAACTGAAAAATGTGCCAAAGACATATCTAAATGTTTCTCTGAAGAGACTGTTCAGATGGTAAATCAGCACCTGGAAAGATGTCTGCTGTGGTGACTGGGGGCACATGGAGGCAGGCAACATAGAGGCCACAGCGGGCTGCCACCACCTATAAAAGTGGCTCAAATTACCCGATCAGAATGCAGAAATTCTTGGTTATTTGTACTGCTCTGGAAAAGATGGCAATTACATTTGAAATGACTTATCATATAACCTATGTTTCATACAAAACTAGGCATGGACTTATATGACCCATGTTTCATATAAAACGAAGCGTGGACTTGCCATATGACCCATATTATTAATAAAGTATTTGTTGATTATTCCAGAGAAAAAGCTTATGTTCACATAAAAACCTGTACATGAACTTTGAAAACTGTTTTAGTTGTGTAATAGCCTTATGTTGGAAACTGCAGATTACCTGAAATTCATTGTGATTTTACACACACACACACACACACACACACACACACACACACACTATGATGTACTGAGAAATTGAAAGGGACTTTTGATGGAACAGTAGTGGAATGTAGGGACTTAGGCTGAGTGAAAAGTCACTGCAGAGGTACTCTATGCTTCAATGTATACGACTCGAAAATTTCAGCGTCAGAGAACAGAGCAGTAGCTGGTTGCGCTAGGTTGAAAGAAATGCGGGAAGTGTTGGCTACAGAAAGGATGGCACAGGGATCCTTAGGAGTGGATTGTGCCTTACCTGGAGAGCTAAGTGTGGCATGAATTGTAGTTGGGTTTAATTAATTAAAACCCATCGTCAGATATAGGGGTTGAAGCTGAAGATCAGAGAAGTAGAGCAGTAAGCCACTAGAGAGACCTTTTACCTCTACCAATGCTTAGACTGAAGGGGCGATCCTCAGACTGCCTAGACTGCACTGTGCCTCCACCAAACCTCAGACTCCAACGAGCTCTTGTCTCCTCCTCCTTATATGCCTTTCTCTGCTCAGCCACTCACTCCTGTATCCACCTATCTAGTGCTGGGATTGAAGGTCTGTGACTAGAATCACCTTTGTGTGAGTTCTGTTTCTCTTTTTAGACAATTCCACCTCCCGTAGCCCAGGGTGGCCTTGAATCCTGGGATTAAAGGTGTGTGCTACCACTCCCTGGCCTCTAGTGGTTTAGCACTGCACTCTGATCTTCAGGCAAGCTTTATTTATAAAACCACAAACAAAATACCAGTCCAGTTAAGCAGTTGGCCTGCTGTATCTGGGACTCAGCATTCATCGACTTAACAAAACCTAAGTGAAAAAAGTTTCATCTGTACTAAACCTATGTGGACTTGGGATTGTTCAATTTAAAGCCATTTACACAAGGCCTGGCAGTGGTGGCTGGTGGTGCACGATTTTAATCCCAGCAGTTGGGAGGCAGAGACAGGTGGGGGTCTCTGTGAGTTTGAGGCCAGCCTGGTCTAGAGAGCTAGTTCCAGGACAGCCTCCAAAGCTACAGAGAAACCCTGTCTCGAAAAAGTCAAAAAGAAAAAAAAAGTCATTTACATAGCATCATAGGTGGTGTTAGACATCAGAAATGAAGCAGAGGTAACAAGACTGTAAAGATGAGTCTTGGTTATATGCAGATCCTATCCACTTTATAGAAGGGACGTGACCACTGTAGATTGTGTTGTCTGTAGGCTTCTTGCCGCCAGCTCCTTACAGATACCAAGGGACTTTGTATCAGCTCTGTATGTGGTAACATTTTGTATAACTAAAATGGATACATGTAAAATTGGAAGGATACTGGTGAATTGTAACAATGTTAGCTTCTGCTGGGGGGAGTGGGGGAAGGTATATAGAATCTCTTCATCTTGTACTAGTATATGAATCTGAAAGTCTCAAAAATATTAAGAAGATAGTTTATACTAAAGAAGCTGGTATCAGTAGATTCTTGTGCTTTTGTTTTAGCAGGTGATGTTCTAGTCATGTCAGATAAGGATGCTACAGAGACCCCAACGGTAACTGAAGCAGGCCCGATCCTTCATGATGGGAACTGTGAGCCAACTGAGAAGCCAGAGAATAAATCTCAACCTGTAGCATCCACTCGGAAAAGACCAGAACCCATTCTTTCCAGGGACCTTGAGGCTTCTCAGCTTCCTGCCCAGGTGACACAAACTGTAACCAAAGTAGCAATCTCTTGAAATTGTGGGATTTAAAAATAAAAGGCTTAAAAGGGACATAGTAGTACTAATTTACTGTGGCCCTTCCTTTTTTTACAGCCATAAAGTAACAGTTTTCTGAGTTCTGGAAATACCTCTGTCAGTAATTGTGTTTGCTGCGGGGTATTTATGTGCTGATGGCATTTATCTGTCAATCAGGTGATTTTTACCCAAGTCACGGATTTGCCCGGTTGTGCTTGTCTACTGAGTCGATAGCTTGTCTGTGCTCTTCGGAGTCTCCTCTAATTTTCCTGTTTCCTTTGTCTTGTTTTCTCTCTCACTGGAAAACTAGGAGGCTGTTTGTAAAGATGCACCTCAGACTGGATGGGGCTACTGGGGCAGCTGGGGCAAGTCCCTGCTCTCCTCAGCCTCGGCTACAGTAGCCACAGTAGGTAAGACCCTTGGTCATTTTCTTAGGTTTTGTGTACACTGTGCTCATGCCCTGCTCTGTTAGGCAGCTGAAGCCTAGGGATTAGTTTAAGCCTACGCTTTAGTGATGGTAAGTCAGTGGGATTTTTGTCTTTTGGTAAGGAGATAATGACAAGAATCCATATATTATTAAAATAATGTGCCTTTGGGATCATGATTTTAGAAATACTGCAGGTTTGGGTTTTTGTTTGTTTTATTGATTCTTCAGTTTCAGTAACAACACAGAGCACACAAATGTTAATTGTCTTTCCCATTAGGACAAGGTATTTCAAATGTCATCGAGAAGGCGGAGACTTCTCTTGGAATTCCTAGCCCCACTGAAATTTCAGCTGAAGTCAAGCAAGCAGCAGGTCAGCACATGTGCTCAGGGTTTTGGTGGAAATGGGCATTTCAGTTCATTTTCAACACTAACACTTCGTAATAATACTAATTCAGCACTTGATACTCAGGGCGACTCGGGACTGTGAGGAAGAGGGCGGGAATCTTGAGCGCTGGCCGTGTCTCCTGAAACCATTCCTATGTCTCTTTACTGCACTTTTGCATGGATGAAGTGATTCAGAGGACTGGTAAACATTTACAATAAGGCCATGAGCATAGAATGTGAGAAGTGTTCTGTGTTCTGTCCGCCATAATTAAGTTTATCATCAGTAAGAATTAACTAAGTTTGAGTAAGTTGTGGCAAGACAAAAAAGATTTTAGTGTGTTAGCTTTTTTGTTCTCACTTGGATTTTTTTTTTTTGAAAGTAAAGATGAAACCTTATTCTGGTCTGTCTGTCACTCAGACCCAAAGGGCACAGTTATTATCACTATGGATCTAGAGGATCAGGGGCCAGAACAGAGTTTTAAAACCATGTTTACTTCTTCTGTCTCTTGGGGGCCTTATTGTTTCTCATTGTTGCTTTTCGTTGCTTATTTCTATCATTTTCCCTTGACGCCACCTGACTGTTTTCTCCAGCTCCACTTTATAGAATTCTGGCAAACACGACCTCCAGAAACTAGCTGGCACCAGTTATTCCACTTAGGAATTTCTTGGAGTAAGAATTAGATTAGCATTAAAATTAGGTCACTTGACGGCATGCAGTTTAATTATGGCCAGAGACAAGCTCATGTTACACAAACATGGCCCCACAGGCTTCTGCCTGTGAATTTGAGGCTTTGTTCAGTGTGTTTGTTTAGACTGAGTCTGGAGTAGCCTTTACTCCAAGGGTTTGTTTCAGGCCCAGCTCTCCTGGGGGCTCAATCCACTTCCCAGGTGCTCCATCTGCTGGGTAGGTTGGAAGTCAAGTTTCTTAGCTTAGTGTGAACTATGGGATTGTTTAGCTTACAGCTCCAAGGCAGGTTCTTTTTCCAGCCTTGGGGAGTCTCCTTGTGCCCATGTACTGAAAACTGAGCAGTGCAGTATTCATGGAAAAGCACTCAGACGTGTGTGGAAGCTGAGAATTCTGGGATGCCTCCATACTCTCCAGTCTTGCAGATTCCTCTCAACTCTTGCTGTCTCCTGTCTCTCTGTCTTTCCCTCCCTTTTGGTACTTGGAAAGTTCTCCTGGACAGCAAGCCAATTCAGCCACGGGAGTCACTTTAGTTCTCTATTCTGTTGATCCAAAATCTTCTTGCCTGACTTTGAAAGTAGTTTCTAATCTCTTGTGCAGTTTTGTAGCTGCCATGGTAGGAGGGCAAGTCCAACAGCAGTTAATACATTGTAACTGGAAGCAGAAGCCCGCAAATCATGTGATAGTTCAGTCTGTAAACTGCTTGTTATAGCATGAGGACCTGAGGTCCACCTCCAGAACCCATGTGAAAAAAACTCTACTACTGCTAACTGTTGGGAAGGCAGAGATAGGAAGCCGCCTGGGGCTTGATGGTCAGCTAGCTTAATCAGCGAGTCCCAGGTCCCAGTGAGGAACTGTCTCACAAAATGCTATCCTAAAGAACAGCCAAGGTTAACCTCTGGCCTCCACATATCTGCAAATGTGTACTACACACACATGAACACATATTCAACACCCTCTTAGCCCCCAAAGTTGATCTCTTACAGGATTTTTAAAGTTAATAAATGGAACAGATTGTTTTTAGGCACAACCACCTTTGTAATGCAGTCTGTTTGATGACAGGTGGTGAGCATCGTTTTCTAGGACACAGCGAGATACAGCTTACTTTTAGCTGTATAGCTCTATGTTTGCATCTTTGGAGAGGTAGTTTTGCTTATATTGTGTAATCAATAGAGCACTGATAGGTACTACCCTGGATCTATATACTTGGAATATAAGAGTACTTTATTAACTGAGAAGATTCATGTACTCTCATCCCTGGTCAGCCGCTTGTCTATTTCCCAGTGCTGAATGGTTTTCCCTTGTCCAGAAGTTTGTGTCTCTGAGATTATCCAGTAGATAACCTGAATGCATATCAGTCTTTAGTTTGTTCAAGGCTTGACTTTATTTTTGAAATGAAATAAATGGAAAACAGCTGCCTACTTTAGCTTTTATTTTAACATAGGCAGATGTTTTAAAATAAATACAGAAAGACCTGAAGCTTTGTGTGGAGAAACAGGGTCTAATTAAAAAACACACACACACAAATTTGCTATTAAAGCAATTAATGATCCTTTCTTTCATGTTTACCACCCTCTATTTCAGGAACAATAAATGGCAGCGAGAACGAAAGCTCACCAGTGGCTGGTCCTTTCGGGGTGCTCTCGACCATCTCAACGGCTGTGCAGAGCACGGTGAGCGAAAAGTGCACGACCTGCCCTGTGTTGGAGTGATGGGCTGTGTGCCTGTCTCCCTGTCTTGGGATGCGTGTGTACTGTTGCTCCTAAGGGAGTTCAGAGAAGTGCCGTGTGAGCTGGTTATTTCAGGGCTGGCAAGTTCTGCTTTGGTGTCCTTGGGGAGGGTCTCTGTTTCACAGAGATATTTTCTTATAACTTCATCTTTTTAAAAAATTTTTTTGAACTTTTTTTTATTGATATTTATTGAGCTCTACATTTTTCTCTGCTCCCCTCCCTGCCTCTCCCCTCCTCCCTTCAATCCTTCCCCAAGGTCCCCATGCTCTCAGTTTATTCAGGAGACCATGTCTTTTTCTACTTTCTACTTCCCATGTAGATTAGATCAATGTAAGTCTCTCTCAGTGTTCACATTGTTGTCTAAGTTCTCTGGGATTGTGGTTTGTAGGCTGGCTTTCTTTGCTTTATGTTTAAAAACCACCTATGAGTGAGTACATGTGATAATTGTTGTTCTGTGTCTGGGTACCTTACTCAAAATAATGTTTTCTAGGGCTGGAGAGATAGCTCAGAGGTTAAGAGCATTGCCTGCTCTTCCAAAGGTCCTGAGTTCAATTCCCAGCAACCACATGGTGGCTCACAACCATCTGTAATGGGGCCTGGTGCCCTCTTCTGGCCTGCAGACATACACACAGACAGAATATTGTATACATAATAAATAAATAAAATAAAAAAATTAACGTTTTCTAGTTCCATCCATTTTCCTGCAAAATTCAAGATGTCATTTTTTTCTGTGTATAGTACTCCATTGTGTAAGTGTACCACATTTTCCTTATCCATTCTTCAGTCGAGGGGCATTTAGGTTGTTTCCAGGTTCTGGCTATGACAAACAAAGCTGCTATGAACATAGTTGAGCACATGTCCTTGTGGCATGATTGAGCATCCTTTCGATATGTACCCAAAGTGGTATTGTTGGGTCTTGAGGAAGGTTGTTTCCTAATTTTCTGAGAAATCGTCACACTGACATCCAAAAGGGTTGTACCAGCTTACATTCCCACCAGCAATGCAGAAGTCTTATAACTTCACCTTTTAAGCAGAAGGGACATTTGATCTTTTTGATGGATACTTGCTAAACTGTAGATGATGAAAATGTTTAAAAAAGGATAGCATAGGGCTCTTAATGTCTTTCTTACATGGGGGTAGATGGCTAGTATTTTTCTTTGTTTTTTTTTTTTTTTTTTTTTTTTTTTTTTTTTTTAAGAGCCAGGGTCTTTGTAGCGCAGACAGCCTCTAGTATGCAGTCACCCTGCCTCTGTTCCCAAGTGTAGGGATTGCAGGCATGCCTTACCATGCTTAACCCCATTTTAACTTTGAAATATGGTAGCACATAGAATATGATATCATATGTGTTGTTTGAATTTTCATAGAATACTACTTTTAACCATAGTAAGAAACCTGTGAGTCCATTGCCTTTCCTTCTTGAGGCATGTGCTCTTCCCCAGCTCAGATAGCCACTGCCAGGACTTCTGCTATCATGAGTTAATTTTGACCTCCTCTTCTGCTTTGTATAAATGGAGCCGTAGGTGTCTATATATGTCCATGTTGCAGCTTTGCAGTATTCCTAGTGTGACTTGGTCACATTTTATTGCTCCTACAATTGGTAAACACCAAGCCAGGCTCCAGTGTAAGCTGTTACAGAGTGTTGCATTGCACACCCTTATTCATGTCTTCTAGTACATCTCTGCACACATTTCTGTTGGGTGTGTAGCTATGAGTGTGTTGCTAGGTAATGCAGCTGCAGTAGATACTGACCCACAGTTTCCCAAAGTGGTTCTTCCTGTGTGTATTTGTGTGAGCTGTGTATGATTTCTTTAGCTGCTTCTCAGCCTGCCCAGTGCTTAGTAGTTTCTGCTTCTTCTTCTTTTTTTAATCTCTTGGTATTGGGATTGAGCCTAGGGCCTCACACATGACAGACAAATGCTCCACCCTAGCTGCCTTTTACCTTTTATTCTGAGGAGGGTTCTCATCATTTGCCCAGACCAGCCAGAGTTTACTGGTTGTTCCTTTGCTGTACCTGAATATTCTCCTCTGTCAGCCTCCTGCTTACTGGAGCCACACTGTTCAGCCCTTACTGAACAGTCAATCTGTAAACACTTTCAGTGTTGTTATAGTGGAGTTTTACTGCTTTCCTAGGGCAAGAGCGTTATCATTGGGGGTTTGGATGCCTTGGAATTCATTGGGAAGAAGACAATGGATGTCATAGCAGAAGGGGATCCTGGATTTAAAAGAACCAAGGGCCTGATGAACCGGAATTCTACACTATCACAGGTACTGTTTCCTTTACCTGTGTGATTCCTGTTTATGCTTTGATTTGATTTTAGCCAATGTTAACTTGGGAACCTTGTTGATGTTTTTTCTTTTGAATTTTCTGGGGTTGAGGGTGGACAGTGAGAGCGCAATGCATAGAGGAGTTCCAGCTGTTTGTCCCTTGTCTCCCTGTTGCGGTGGTCTCCTGTCAGCAGAGCGGACTGCTAAACCCTGTTAGAGCTGTTGATTAATTGTTAAACCACCTGCAGAACAGCACCTGGTGTCTTGGGTGTCAGATTCTGTGTGATGACTTTCTTTCGGCCATTCCCCAGCTTCTTGGATGTGAACTGCGAAGCCAGGCTGAAGGGGCCGTGCTCTGAGTGGAGCCTGAGCAGCTGTGCTCCTTTCTGCTCTGTAACCTCACTCTTGAGCTCTCATTACATGGTGCATTGCAGCGCTTTCTTCTCTTTTTAAGGTTTTAAGAGAGGTGAAGGACAAAGAAGAGCAGTGGCCCTCCAGCGAGGTAACCATGGAAACAGACAAGAAAACTCATTATGGGCTACTCTTTGATGAGTTTCAAGGCCTTTCACATCTAGAAGCTCTGGAGATGCTTTCACGAGAAAGTGAAATAAAGGTAATTCCGAACCCCACACCCCTCCCGAGAAAGTCTTCACACAAGGGATACTGCAGATGTTTCTCTGTTGTGCATTTGGAAGGCTCAATGTTTTGGTGGTGGCTTGAGACTTTGGAAGTGCCCTACACACAGCAAGCAGAAACTGTGCATGAACTAAGTGCTGGGAAGAGTCAAGGGTGATTGTCCTTATGACACAGAAAGGACAGGATTAAAAAAGAGCTCTTAACACATTTGCCATTTCCATCATCTGTCTGTTTGTATTTATCTATTTTCTGCAGTCTCCTTGGCTTTAGCTGCCAAAAAACTTACTTAAGCAACCAGTTTGCATGCAGTTAACTATTGGCTTTTAGTTGGTTGAAGTTTGTGTGTGTGTGTGTGTGTGTGTGTGTAAACAAGACCTCATTGTGTAGCCCTAACTGGCCTGAATTTGCTGTAGACTAGGCTGGCCTCAAACTCATTGAGATCTGATTGTGCTTCCTGAGTGTTGGGATTGAAGGTGGACATCATCATACCTGGATCAGTATTCACCTTTTTTTATTTGTGTATGTGTATGCCATGTGTGGTAGGTTCCCATGGATGCCAGGAGGGGATACCAGATCCCTCAGGGATTGTAGGTGATAGTGAGCAGCATGGTTGGGATCTAAACTCAGGTCCCGTGGAAGAGAAGCAAGCACTCTTAGCTGCCGAGCCATCTCAGCCCAACTGAAGACCTTTCATCCCCTTTGTTTCTAAGCTGCGGTTAAGCACTGATAGTTTTCAGACATTTCTAGCCCATGTAACTTTGGAAAGCACAGATTCTCCCAACTTTCCTTTCTGTAGCAATTAGCTTTTGAATTGAAATTCCTTTTTTAATGATTTGTTTATTCTTATTTTATGTGCTTTGGTGTTTTGCCTGCATGTGTGTCTGTGTGAAGGTGTCAGATCCCTTCAGACCAGAGTTACAGAAAATTGTGAGCTGCTATGTGGGTGCTGGACATTGAATCTGAGTCCTTTGGAAGAGCAGCTGGTGCGCTTAACCACTGAACCATCTCTCCAACTCCAAGTTAAAAGTTTTAAGGACTAAGAGTTGGCTGTGGTGATACAAGTCTATAGTCCTGATTCTCAGGAGGCTGAGGCAGGAGACTTGAGAGTTCAGGACTAGCCTGGGCCACATAGTGAAATGGTGCTCCCCCTCCCTCTCCAGAACAGCTGTGCTAACTGGTTAGTTTATCATTCAGATTTCATTTGACCCATGGACTCATCTCTATTTGAGATTCTTTTAATTTTCATTGTCTCATATCCATCTAGGTGAAATCTATTCTTAGTTCTCTGAGTGGAGAAGAATTACAGATCACAAGACTTGAGCTAGAGCAGCTCAAAGAAGCGTTCTCCCTAGCAGATTTCTGTGAGGAAGAAGAGGAGGAGAGACAAGGTAACCAGGCTTCTGCACCCAAGTGGTGGCTCCTATTGGCTGCAGTGATGCCCTTGAAGTCAGTTACTGGCCCGACTGTACTTTCCTTACAGAATCTCCATGCTTTCCCCTCACCAAGGCTTGCCCACTCTCTGCTGCAGGGCCCTGCCATTTCCCTAAGTCTCATCTGCTGCACAGGTCTGCCTGTTGCTCTTTTGGAGAGCTGTACCTGTCAGATCCTTTCCTGTTTGACTGGTCGCCACTGTGAGCCTTCGTGTCTGTTTAGACACTTTGGCTGTGCCTTTCCCCTTCTGTAACCCCTGGCCCTTTCCTGAAGCATGCAAGGCAGTTGTTACTCAGACTGCAGGTGATCCTTTGTCTTTGTCATGTTTACAATTTAATATCTCTGTGTGTTAGGAAATGTAAATGTTGGAACGACTCAGTTTTGCAAAATTATCCGGAAATATGGTTTACTTATAGTTCTTGGGAAGTGCATCTTAAACTCTGATCAGGACAGTTTTATTTGGATATTTCAGTTGAAAATCAAGAAGGTAGAGTTTAATGATGATTTTTGCCCTTTTTTGATGAAGCAAGCAGTTAGAAACATTGAAGTTGGGCCAGGCGATGATGGCTTATACTTTAATCCCAGCACTTGGGAGGCAGAGGCAGGTAGATCTCTGTGAGTTTGAGGCCAGCCTGGTCTACAAGAGCTAGTTCCAGGACAGTTTCCAAAGCTACAGAGGAACCCTGTCTTGAAAAAAAAAAAAAACAAAATAACAAAACAAAAAACCCACAAAAAACCTTGAAGTTTAATGTAAAGATTCCTTCAGAGATCATCGTGGCATGTGGGGCCTGCCGCCTGTGCAGCAGGTTAAGCTGGTGGTTTGTGGGGTGTGGTGTGGTGATCCTATGTCCCTGTCACCATTCAGGGAGTCAGACCTGCACAGCACTGTCAGAATGGAACAGAACTTCCTCTAAAGAGTTTTAATTCAGCTTTTACTGTTTTAACACCCAGTTGATGAATAGCCACAGGTGAAACTGGTGCCGCCACAGTGTGTCTCTATCAAAGTGGTGGTACTTGCACTGCTGTGTTGAGTCTTTATTGCCATCCACTCAGAGTTACAAGGAAAGGGCCCGTTTCATTGACCCTTGAATTGGAGAAAGTGGTATAAATTATTAGTGTTATCAGATCTCAACTCTAAAGTGCACTCCCATATTCTGTGCAGCGGATACTGAAGGATGATCGTTGTCTCAGGAAGAGCATGTGGTGTTGGGTTTGAGCTGAACCCTCTTTTGACACAGAAGACTGTTTTCACAGAAGTGTGAACAGCGCATAGGCCATTCAGAAGGGAATAGCTGGTAGAGCATGCCTGTAGCTCCAGTACTTGGGAGGCAAAGGCAAGAGGAATGCAGTGAGTTCCAGGCCAGCCTGGGCTACATAGTGAGACTGTCTCAAAAAACCAAAAACCAACCAACCAAACAAAAACCAGAAAGAATAGTAACAGGGCTGGAGAGATGGCTCAGTAGTTAAGAGCTGCTCTTGCAGAAGACCCAGGCTTGATTGTTATAATCCAGACCAGGTGACCTACAGCTGCCTGAGACTCCATCTCCAGGGTATCCAATTAGTCAGGGTTCTATTGCTGTGAAGAGACATTATAACCACAGCAGCTCTTATAATTGAAAGCATTTAATTGGGGCTTGCTTACAGTTTCAGAGGTTTAGTCCATTTTCATCATGGCAGGGAGTATGGCAGCACACAGGCAGACGTGGTGCTGGAGAGTTCTACATCCAGATCCTCAGGCAGCGGGAAGAAAGCAAGGCAGTGCACCTGGCATGGGCTTTTGAAACCTCAAAGCTCACTTGCAGTGACACACTTCCTCTAAAAAGGCCACATCTACCCAACAAGGCCATACCATCCAACAAGGCCATACCCCTAATCTTTTTAAATAGATACTCCTTAATCTAATAATTCAAACATATGAGCCTCTGGGGGCCATTCTTATTCAAACCATCACACATACCCCTGCCAACACAAATATAATTAAAATAAAATTAATCTTTAAAAAGCAACAGCAAGGTAAATGAAATGACCCTTGACTTGTTTAAGTCACTGATGAAGAAAATTCAGAATATGTGAAAGTTAGAATTTTGTGAAACATATATATTGTTTCAATGAACTTGGCAGTTTCCAGGGCTGTTAGTGCACTCTTCTGAGGAGCCCTGTGGTGCTAGTACAGTAGCATTCACATTTGTGTGTTTTACAGTGAAATGTGTCAGCATTTTGGATATCTTCCCAACAGAAATGAATGTTTTTCACTGACTTATATGTGATGTATAAAATTGCACCTGAGCAAGAGACAGTCCAGTGGGTTTTAATTTAAGACACTCATGTACAAGACTGGGTAGTGTGTCTTCAGGTTCATTGTAATATAGGTCGTTGCTGCTAACCTTTAAGAAATAATAAGCACTTCCTGAATTTTCCTGTAGTATTAGAGTATTCAGTGGGGGCTGGAGAGATGGCTCGATGGGTAAAATGCAAGTGTAGGAACTGAGTTTGAGTCTCCAGAACTCATGTGACAGCTGGGCGTGGTAGAGGGCTTCTGTGATCTTAGTATCCTTACAGGCAGGTGGGAAGTGGAGACTGCAGAATCCTGGGATATTGCAGGCCAGTTAGCCTGAAGGACACTCCAGTGGACATCAAAGAGACCCTGTCTTAAACAAAGAGGAAGGCAAGGACTCACACCCAAGGCTGTTCTTCTGCCCTTTTCCCTTTCTTTCTCTCTCTCCCTTCTCTCCTCTTTTCTCCCTCCTCCATCTTCGTCATATACACTCACAAGATTATTCAAGGGTGATTATTACTGTTATCTGGAAAGTCATTAAAGTGAATCTTCCATTGCTGCAGTGCCTCTCTGTAAGGTTGGATATTTTTCACATACTTAGAACATCCTGTCTCAGCAGTCTAAGTGTGAAACTGCTCAGATAGTCTAGCTCTCTTCATAAGTTAGCTGTCAGACATGGAGCAAAGATAGACAACAGTGACACTGTTTTCAGTAAGTTTTCCTTTTTTGGAAGATATATTTTTGGAAGTTTGTTTTATTGGGGCTGGCAGCATAGCTCAGTGGGTAGAATGGATGTTTGTCTGTATACGTGAAGCTCTGGGTTCAGTCCCACAACCACGTAAAATGGGCCCTGGTGACCCATGTCTGTAATCTCTGTACTTGGGAGGTGGAGGCAAGAACTTCTGTTAAAGTTCCTCTTCTACTGTGTAAACCTGTTTCAAAAAGTTTATTTTATTAACAAGTAGTAGGGCTAGTACCATTTGTGTGTGTGTGCGCATGTATATGCCTGTGCGTGTGTGTGTCGGGGGGTGATTCATGCCCATATGTGCATATTCTTGTTGAGGCCAGAGTATGATGTAGGGTGCCTTCCTCTATTGCTTTCCATCTTATGGTTTTGTTTGTTTGTTTGTTTTTGTTTTTTTTTTTTGACAAGATCTCTCAGTGAGTCTGGAGCTCCAGCTTCTGCTAGGCTGGCTGACCAGTGTTCTCTGCTCTGCGTTCCAGCGTTGATATTACAGACATGAGCTGTCATGCCTGGGTTTCATGTGCGTGCTGCAGATTCTAATGCGAGTCATCGTCCTTGCACAGCGGGCACACTACTCATGGAGCCGTCTGCCCAGCCTGGCTTTATTTTATTCCTAATAGTTTGCATTTTTCTTTTATTGAAAATAGATTTTTTCCTCATACAATATATCCTGATTATAGTGTTTATTATTTTTAATGAATAAATACATTAGTTTTTATTTTTATCGCATTTAAAATATATATACTTTGCATTTAAAATAATAGTTCATGGGAGGCCACGGGGTTACAATGTTTGAGGATTCCTGGGCTAATTATGCCAAACTGCAGCCCTATAAAAACTGTGATCGTGATTGCTTTAGAACTGTGTGTCCCTGTTCTCCAGTGATTCATCTTTTACTTCCGTTGAGTGTGGGAAGCTTGTCTTAGACGGCTCTCAGTCTCACTTAATTTTTTCCTTTCTAATCTACTGTGAATGGGAAATCAAATAATTTTGTCTACTGAAAGCAAAGCAAAGATCCTCTGAGACACCCCTTGGGCCTTTCTGTGTGAGAACAGAGGCTGAGTGTGGCTTTACCTTTAAGATGGATGTTTTCTGATCTCTTTGTGTACTGAGAAGTCAAGCTGGCTGTGTATGTAACATCTCCTTAAGTGACCGTTTATGTAAAGGTTCAGCTCTTGATTAGAAATGGGATTTGAATGTCCGGAGATCTAGAGATGCCAGTTTAGTACCCCACGTGATACAGTGAAGTTAGACTTGGGTTCCAAGTAAAGACCCACCTCTCACAAAGCCATGTGACCTCTGTAAGTGTCTCAGCACGGAGCCTTTGTTTCATCTTGGTTAGAAGATGATCTAATTCCTCTCATGGTGTCATGAGGAAAAATTAAATATATTTGTAGCCAGGCACATAATAGGTACCAAACAAATGTTTGCTAGTATTTTCATTATTTAGAAAACATAAGTTATAAATAGGGGGAAAAATCTGCATTTTAAAAAACTCAACAGGAAACCAATAAAGCAGTTTTGGTTTAAGTTGTTCCATTGTTCCTAACCAGACTGTTCCCATTTATTTATCAACCTAATTTAGGTTATTTGTACATGGAAAAATTAACAGTACTTGTTCAATTTAGTCAACATCTGGGCTTTGTATGATAATTAGACGTCTTCATTTTTCCTTACTGTTCAGAGGGCTCCAAATTTTCTGAACAGATGGAACTGTCTGTGACATTTCTGCTTACCTTTGCTAGGAATGAAGACTTTGAAAACACAGTAGTGGCTTCCAGCACAGTCCTCCTGCCTGCCCTGCCTCAGCTCTCCTATGTGGTCCTCCTGCCTGCCTGTCCCAGTTCTCTGGTTTTGGTGGAAAATGCTCAGTGACTTGATAGTTAATTGTATGTCACTGTTGCCGTTAAGACAGAGATTTAGGAATAACAGGAGGAGACAGTGCAGAGCCCAGCTCTGGGTGTTGGTTGTTTTCCTTCCCATGAGCCCCCATGTTTTCTAGACCTCATTTCAGAGTCTTTCTGTATGGGCAGCTCCAGCCTCTCTATTCACAGCCCTCTTAAGCAGAAGTACCTGCCTCCTTTCCATCCATGCTCTAAACAGACACTCGGCCATTGAGCCCCATGCCCAGCCCAGCAACTACTTCTGTTCTAACACAGCAGCTGTTTGTGTCCTCAGTTTATGTAGCAGGACTTGACAGCAATTACCACATTTTTTCATCACTGCTTTTAATAGTAACAGCTTTTTGATCACTCGGATAATATAGTTGAATGCTTAGGAATGTAATATATGTGCTGTTGTAATGTTCTCTTATGAACAACCTAAAATATACCACAGGGTGGTATTGTTATGTGGGGTAAATATAGATTTATAATTGGTTATTTTGTGAGCTCCTTGGACCGTTCCAGGTGGTTTCAGAGTCCTCCCTTACACCCAGTCACATTTAGAACTTAGTTGGGAAAACCAAATGACTATGGGAGCCAGGTGTTGTTTCCTTTCATGGTAGGTTGTGACTAGGAGTTGTTTACATGAGTTATGTGAGCGAGGGCTGTATCAGCGAATAGCTTTTCCCAAAGCCTGTCATCCTGGGATCAGTAAATCGTTTTTATTCCCTGCCTTAGCTGTCAAGAGAGAGGACAGAAGAACAGGTGGAAGAAAAGAACCAAGATGCCCCCTCCCCCTGGAATTTTTCTGGGGATGTTTTTGGGGGAAATATTAGGTATAAAGGAGAACTAATTTGGTCTTATGCACCATGGACTTATGATTAAGAAATACTCATATTTGTGCTCAAAAATTTCTGTGTTTTAAGAGTTCTATTTGCACTACATGGGCTGGGCCTCAGCAGGCGCCAATGGGCAGGGTTAAGATGAGAGAGAAAGGAGGGCATTATTGTTTGTGTAGGTGTCTCTTGTGTTCTCCTTATCCCAGTGAGGGCCTTTAATACTGGGATGACACCATGACCAGAGCAACTTAGGGAAGAAAGAGTTTATTTTGCTTACACTTTTAGGTAACTCAGACAGAGAAGAAACCTGGAGGCAGGGGCTGATGCAGAGGCCATGGAGGGGTGCTGCTTCTTACTGGCTTGCTCTTCATGGCTTTCTCAGCCTGTTATCTTGTAGAACCCAGGATCACCAGCCCAGGTGTGACTGCCCACAATCAGCTGGGTCTTCCCGACCAATCACTGATGAAGACAGTGCTCTACAGGCTTGCCCACAGCCCCATCTTAGAGGGACATTTTCTTAATCGAGGTTCACTCCTCTCAGATAACTCAGCTTGGATCAAGTTGACTTAAATCTAGATAGCAGAGCATCCTTGGTGGTCTTTCTCAAATGTTTTATGTGGGCCTTGGTTTTTAGGTGATGAAGATTTTACCAAGGAGATAACAGAGCTGTTTGCTCAGCTTCATGTCTCTTCTAGACCAGAGAAACTCACCAGGGTAAGTTACTCCATTTTGGGGATCTTAGTTATTTTTTTTTATAAGTTTTTAATGGGTAGTACAGTGTGGTGGCACATGCCTGTGATTCCACCACTTGGGAGGCTGATGCAGGGGAATTGCATGTTCAAAGCCAAGCCAACTTAGGCTACTTAGCAAGACCTTGTCTCTTATCCACTCCCACCCTCACCCCCGCCACCAATATATGGACGTAAGATTGTAATTTTCTGGCCAGTTAGATTGCCAGAATGGAGGGTTTATTCTTGATAGTTCTAGAAAAGGAGCACATTTTCCCTGCCTCCTGCTCTCCAGGTTAGCGTGTGAAGTCCATGTCCACCTCTTCATCACATGTCCCTTTCTGACCTGTTTATATGGAGTGCTTCATTTGCTTGAATGCTTAATCAAGCCTCTAGAGTTGGTCATTTAAAGTTGACAGTGCTGGGCCGGGCAGTGGTGGCGCACGCCTTTACTCCCAGCACTTGGGAGGCAGAGGCAGGCGGATCTCTGTGAGTTCGAGGCCAGCCTGGGCTACAAGAGCTAGTTCCAGGACAGGCTCCAAAGCTCCAGAGAAACCCTGCCTTGAAAAACAAACAAAACAAAACAAAAGAAAATAAAACAAAAGTTGACAGTGCTGACCAAACTTCATGGAATCAAAGGTCAAGTGTCTATTGAGTGAGATCACTGATCAGAGATGATGAGCTGTGGCCCCGTCCAGTTTGGACCTGGAGCTGGACATTGCTGTGGTCACACAATGACTGACAGTGACTCTGCTAGTGACCATTTAGAATGTGGGATGAGGAAGTACCATGACTGAGCCTGGTCTTTGGTGGAGACTCTGCACTGCCATGTGTCTAAGAGTCTTGTCTGAGCTCAGAGAAGGGCACTCCCGTGCATCCCACTGTCTGCTTATGAGATACTGTTGGTTTTCATGCATTGCTTCCAGCCTCTGCATCCACCTCTCCCAACCCTGAACAGCTGCAGCAGAAGTCAGCAGCAGGCATGCATCATTGCTTGGCCACAGAGCTGCTGGCTGTGTGGAGTCAGCACAGCCATCCTTTCTCCCCTCCCAGCAAATGAGAAGTGAGAGACTGTGTTGTGTCCCAGTGTGCTGGCCTGGGGAAGATGGTGCATTCCCCAGTGTGTGCTCAGCAGCCACTTAGCACTCGATCTCCTGGCAATTGTTATATCACTGGGACTGAAATTTCTGATGTCAGCAGCTCAAGGGAGGAAAGACTTATTAGTTAGCTCATGTTTTCAGAGGATCTTAGTCTGCCATAGTGGGGAAGGCATGGCTGTTCAGCCCTGACCCCATGGTGCCAGGAGTGTGAGGTACTGGCTGTTCCTATGGTAGCAGAGAGTGGCCTGGGCCATACCCTTCAGAGTCCTGCCCCTAAGAACCTTCTCATCCCCACCTCTGAAAGAGTTCACAGCCCTCCAGCATATTCTACCAGCTGGGAACTGTTCCAAATGTGAGCCCTTAGGGGACATTTCAGAGTCAAAGCATGACATTGCTTATAGTCTATTGGAAGCAACATCAAAAAGAAAGAAAATTTGACAAAAAACAGTACAAAAAATTCCTGTACGGTCTCTAGTGTTGACATGCTACTTGTATTGCTAACCGCATGTACTTTCTCTGTCTTCATATGCATCTTATTGTTCTTGTAGCTGTTTGAGAATAAGTGGGACGATGTGCCTGTCCCTTTGCATAACCACAGTACGGTTGTCACTTCCGCATATTTAACATGAATGAAAGACTTGGATTTCATCTGTTCTCCATATTTGTCAGCTGACTGTCCTAGTCACAGTCCTGTTGCTGTGAAGAGACAACATAACCATGGCAGGTTATAAAAGAACCCATTTAATTGGGGGCTTGCTTACATTTCAGAGGCCATTATCATCATGGCAGGAACATGGCACACATGGTGCTGGAGCAGTAGCTGAGAGCTACATCCTGATTCAAAGACAACAGGCGGAGAAACTGGGCCTAACATGGACTTTGAATCATCAGAGCCCACCCCAATGACACACTTTCTCCAACAAGGCCACACCTCCTAGCCTTCTCCTTTTCAAATAGTGCATCCCCAGTGACTAAACATTTAAATACGGAAAAAAAAAAACAACAAAAAAAAAAAACCAAAAAAAAAAAAACAAAAAAAAAAGCCGGGCGATGGTGGCACACGCCTTTAATCCCAGCACTCGGGAGGCAGAGGCAGGCGGATCTCTGTGAGTTAGAGACCAGCCTGGTCTACAGAGCTAGTTCCAGGACAGGCTCCAAAGCCACAGAGAAACCCTGTCTCGAAAAACAAACAAACAAACAAAAAAAAACATTTAAATATATGAGCCCATGGGAGGCATTCTTTGATGTTTGTTCGTTTTGCCCAGACAGGATTTCTCTGTGTAGCCTTGACTGTCCTGGAACTCTCTCTGAATACCAGGCTGCCTTCGAACTCACAGAGATTTGCCTGCCTCTGCCTTCTAAGTGCTGGGATTAAAGGTGTGTGCCATTACTGCCATCAGAGAATCCCATAATCTGGGATATAAGGCTTGCCCCACCATCACCACCTAGACTTTAGGGGTTCATTCGGGTTCAAACCACAACACTGTCTTAATGACTTTATGGTGTTTTTCCTAGCAGGTGTTTTCTTCTCATCTCCAGCCAACCTGAGACTGAACTGGTTTTAGTTGTCCTGTGTTTAGACTCCTTTAATATGTAGTAGTTCCTCAGCCCTTGTCTTTCATGATGTATATCTTTTTGAAAAACACAACTTCCCTGTTCTAAAAGTAGAACATTCCTGTTTGCTACCTGCCTTGAACGTTTGCCTGCTGTTTTCTCTCTTTTGTTAGTCTGTACATTCCTAGGCCAGAACCGTGTGTGATGACTTGTCACATCATCTGCAGATGTGGGATGTTTATCTGTTCCTTATTGGTGATGTGTTGTGCAAGTCTCTGTAGTTACAATTTATTTCCCTTTGCTGTGGGTAAGCTACTGTGAAGAGATAGGTAAACACCATACCACTGCTCTCTTATTCCGACTCCTCATATTTTCTTCATATATATACACATAGATATGTATGTCTGGTGCTGGGGATTCTTCCTCAATTTAGCTTCTGTTATGATTCTTTTGAGACTGTAACTCAGGCTGACCTTGAACTCACCCTGTAGCTGAGGAAGACCTTGAACTCCTGATCCTCCTGACTCCACCTCCCAGTGCTAGGAATAGGGGCATATGTTACTATCCCTGGTTTATGCAGTGCTAGGGATTGAACGTAGGACCTCTGCATGCTAACTACTCCTATCAACTGAGCCCTATTCCCAACTGCTACGTTCTTGATTCCTGCACACTGGTTCTTACTGTGAAAATGATAAAACAATTCTTTTCTAGCTTGTCTAGAAAAAATTCTTCTACTTTTATTTTTATTTTATTGGTCTTTTGCTTATATGTATTTCTGTATCAGGGTGTTGGATCCTGGAGTTACTTACAGTTTTGAGCTGTTGTGTGGGTGCTGGGAATTGAACCTGGGTCCCCTGGAAGAGCAAACAGTGTTCTTAACCACTGATCCATCTCCAGTCCCAACTTGTCTGTATTCTATACTCTGGTCTTGATATATATATCTGTTTGCCTAACACACTGACTATTCCTGCTTCTGTGCTTTGATATAATTTATCTGTTTTTTTTAATATGTGTGCATACCCTTGTGGTCATGTGTTTGTGCATATGGAGGTTAGAGGTCGCTGTCAGATGTCTTCCTCAGTCATTTCTCCATTTTTCTTTTTGAGATAAGGTCTTTCACTGAGGCTTACTGATTTTCCTAGTCTAGGTGGATTGAAGGCACCAGTGATACTCTAGTCTCTGGCCCCTTAACGCTGGGATTACAGGCATGGATCACTGTGCCTGGCTTTTGCCAACTTAATCATCTCCCTAGTGTGTGCCCTCTCCCCATATATTTTTTTTTCAGAAACAGAGAAGTTAATATTTAAGTAATGGGAAGGGAAGGTTTATTTAGAACTAGATTGGATTGTTCTGGCAGGTTCTTTGGGAACAGTCCTCTATGAAGAGGGAGGAAAGGACCCTGAAACAAATGGATACCAGGTTCTTTTCAGCTCGTTCTTGTAGCCTTGGGTGCAGCACCACCCAGGGCCCTTAAAGGCTTACGTGCAGTGGCACATCTGTGATTTAGTTGGAATGACCAAGGTCATTTGTAGTCTTCTTGCCTGGCTCAACTTTCAATGTGTTCTTATGTTTGTATAAAATTAATTAAGTGGATGCCTTCACTCAAGAGCAGTTGCCTTTCTGTCACTGTGATAAACACCATGACCAAAAGTAACAGGAAAGAAAGGGCTTATTTCTTCTTAGAACTCTTCTGTTACAGTCCATTACTGAGGGACGTCATGGCTTTAATTTTTCAGAGAAAGAAGTTAAGATTGGAAGTAATGATCTAGGCAGAAACAGTAGTAGGGTGAGCGGGGTGAGATCTGTAGAGAGTGTAGGCAGGCCAGCAAGGTCAGCATTACACTGAGCTGTAGATGGAGAAACAGTGGCTGTGAGGTATGTGAACAACCGTAAGACCATGTTAAAACCAACCAACAAAACAAACCAGGGAAACTTGAGAAAGGCTCATTGCTAGGAGGAAGGAGAATTGTGGAGTTTGTATGGAGTGGCAGTCTTCACATGGTAAGTCAGTGGATTAGTACATGTGTCTGTGGGCATGTCTGATGCTGGCTGTGCTTTAAACATGCAGGTACAAATGAGAGTGATTGTAGGGCCCATTTTTATGAATTTTAAGGATGGTTCAGGTTGTGGATGGTGAGTAGAAGTCTTTGGTGTGGGCAGGATTGAGTGAGGGATGTGGAGGACTCTGGGCTGGGGAGTGCTCCGCAGCTTGACCTGGCTTCCAGTTTCAGGAGCACATGTACACGTCTCCAGATGCCTGCACTCTACCTAACATAAGCCACAGAGCCAGTGGGGTTCACAAGGAGCCACTGGACAAGGTTCAGTGTACGAGTTTGTATCTAGTAAGACAAGGACTTAAAAGTCACATGGTCTTTTCTGATGAGAAGAGCTTGTCCTCCAGAGTGCTGATATATTCCTGGTAAGAACTACATTGAATTGTTGGATTATCTTCCTTTATTTAGGCAAGAAATACAGCCTACGAATGGATTAGAACATCTCTGGCTAAACCAGCAGCAGAGAAAGAAGGAGGAGAAAAACAGTTGGAGACAGAAAATGTTGAGGAAGCCAAAAAGAATTCAATAGAGGTAACCAAAGCAACTAAGCTCTTAAAAAAAAAAAAGATAAAATTGAGGGGGTGCAGATGGCTTAGTGGTAAAGTGCTTGCTGCCCATGCATTAGGACCTAAACTTGGGTTCCCAGCATCCACATAAAAGGCTGGGTGTAGTTTTATACAGTTGTAACCCCAGCATGGGAGGTGTGGGAGTGTGAAGGCAAAAGGATTCTCCCAGGTCTCACTGGCCAGCCAGTCCACCTCTATCCATAAACTCCAAGTACAGTGAGAGACCCTATCACAAAAAATAAAGTGAAGCCAGGCGATGTTCTACAGAGCTAGTTCCAGGGCAGCTAGGGCTGTTAAATAGAGAAGCCCTGTCTCGAAAAAACAAACAAACAAACAAACAAACAACCAAAAGTGGATAGTGATATAGGAAAGCATTGGACATGGGCCTCTGGATTCTACGTGCACACACACAGATGAATACTCCCCCCACACACCCCCCACTAAAATAGAGATTGCAGTTGAGATGAGGGTCCTTTTATTTTGTTAGGCTTGTATCAGTAATTTCAATGTTATGATTCAGGGTGGCATCATAAAATAGTTTCAGACTGTAGGCGAGGAATGAAGAAAAATAGTGAAGGGTGGAAGGAAGGAGGGAAGTTGGATGTTACCTCAGAGTAAGTTGTCAGACACTTACCTCAGTCCTTTGGCCAGAGTTAGTTACATGGTCACAGCCAGTCTTCTGTAGTTGTAAGCCGCACTGTGGAAGAAGAGCGGGTCTAGTAAACAGTGGCCTTCATCTTTCCTGCATGGGAAGCACTGCATTCTTCAGTGTGGGAAGCAAGGGACTGTCATTTCCACTTGCAGCAATAAACACCAACAATAATATTCTGTTTCTTTGTTTGCTTTGATTTTTAGGATATCCATGCATTTGCAATCCAGAGCTTAGCAGAATTGACTGCCTGCTCAATTGAACTGTTCCACAAAACAGCGGCATTGGTCCTGCATGGCCAGAAGCAGGAAGTGACAGCCTTAGAGAGGAGCCAGACACTTTCTCAGTAAGTATGATGCAGCCTGCATCTCTCAAAGGGAAACTGCTGAGAGGGTTTTCTTGCTCCTTCCAGGTTTGTTTGTTTTTTGTTTGTTTGTTTATTTATTTATTTGTGGTGTTTTTGAGACAGGATTTCTCTGTAGCTTTGGAGCCTGTCCTGGAACTAGCGCTGTAGACCAGGCTGGCCTCGAACTCACAGAGATCCGCCCACCTCTGCCTCCTGAGTGCTGGGATTAAAGGCATGTGCTATCACCGTCCGACTCCTTCCAGGTTTTAGAAAGTTGCTTTTTAACAAGGTTCTGTTCCCATTGCACATGGGTATGTGTTTAGGGTATTGTTAGTGAGCAGGAAAAAAAATCTACATATAAACCTGCTCATTTCATTAAAGGATTTGTTCTCTGAAAACTATTTCTTTGCAGATTGTTAGTCTCAGTAGGAGGGGAACTTGGAACAAGTAACTACAGAAAGTAGTCCTAAATACTTCAGCTCTTAATTACAGTTATTAGTTACCACTGTTCGCTGTATGTCAGGCACCATGCTAAGGGATGAATGTGTATTAGTTCTGACTTTTACAGCAGCACAAAAGGTGACTTATTAGCACAGCTTTACAACAGAGGAGCTACGGACCCCAGGCAGTTAAGGGAAGCTGCCCAAGCCCAGCATAAATTTTTTTTTTGAATTTTTTTGCTGATTTTGAACAAACATTTCAAAGTAGTAAAATGTGAATAATTCAGTAGGAAGGGTAAACCTAAGCCTAGTAGTTCTAAATCGAAGACAGTTTTATGTATGTGTGCATATGTGTGTGTGTGTGTGAAAGAGATAAATGTGTGTGTGTGTGTGTGCGTGTAATCTTGCCCTTGATTGGCCAGTAGGTTAAAGCCTGTGAGAGCTAGAGCTCTGCTCACTATTGTGGCCCACAAATGCTTTTCCATATGTATTTTTTGAGTGAGTGCATGCTGAACTATATTTCTTTTCTTCTGGTGGGAATTAGGTTGGTGTTTGATGTTAAGCTTAGCGGCACTGCTGCCGTTCTCCTAGGTTTCTCATGGGGAAGTGAGCAGGCTTCTTAGGGAAAGCTCTCCTAGTCAGTATGGCCTTCTTTAGGAAGAAATGATTGTATTTACTTACTGAAACTTGCCTTTGGGAGTCAAAAAGGGGCACCCTATAAATGGTCAGTTAGGATAAAACTGATAGACAACCAAAAATGCGAGGGTTCTAAGCAGACTTTTAGTACTAGGATGTCTTCTAACTAATCTTTTGACTTAGTTATTAGCTGAGTGACAGTAGTCGGGTTGTTTAACTTCCTTTAGTTTCATTGTTTTCCCAGCATTTTGGGGGCAGAGGCAAATGGGTCTCTGAGTTTGAGACCAGCCTGGTCTCCATAGTTCCTGGACATCCAGAGTTACATAGAGAGACCCTTTCTCCAAAATAGAACAAAACAAAAAACAAAAAACCCAGCCAATAATATCAGTGCCTGTCTAGCTCATAGTGGTGTTGAGAGAGTAAAGGAGTCAACACATGATACGGAGAGTATGCCAGTGTTTGAGCCTTGGGAATTTATCACGAGGTACAGAAGAGCTGAGAAAACAATTGCAGGTTAGAGATGAGCAAGGGCAGGGAGCGTTTTCACTGTTCAGGCTGGAGAGACTTGGGCAAGAAGGAAGGGTGCTAGGAAATGGAGGGCTGCCCTTCAGGGACCAGAGCCTGGGAGAGGATGATTGGTTGACAAGTCATGATGAGGAAGAACAGCATGGTGTCCAGTGCAGAGTCAGAGAGCTCATCCACCCAAGAAGCATCCCTTGTAGGAAAAGGCAGCAGGTAAGGTCTGTCTGTAGCAGGAAGAAATGGGCACTTTTCAGCACTTACCGCTCCCAAGTCCCGATGGAACCCAAGATGGAGTACAGAACAAGTGGCGGGGTCACTCTGTCTCTTAAGTGTGTCTTAGAATGTGTATTCCATACTGAAACACTAGGAGAGAAAGGTGTGTCTGCACCTTTAAAGGCTTCTTTCTCCACTGTTACTAGGAGTGGCCTGTTTAGGTTATTAAAGGAGTAGAAAGAGAAAAAAGGACTCCTCTGATGTGTTCTTCTCTGCAGGGTGACGGTCGTGCTGTGTAAAGATCTGGGCTTCCTATCTAAAGAGTTTACCACCTGCCTCACCACTGCTGGGGTAAGAGTTCCTGCCTTGTGGGGCTAATGGCTGAATACTTGATACAATTTACACACCGTAAAATTCACATGTTTCAGGGTACAAGTTGATGGTTGTTAGTGCGTCTATTTATAGAGATGTACAGTTGTTACTAGAATTGGATTTTAGGATATTTCATCACTGCCCCCTAAGTTTTCCACACAGTAGCGATTCCCTATTCCTTCTCCATATTCCCCTAATCCTAGGCAATGATGGTGCATTTCCTGTCTCCACAAAGCTTTCCTATTCTGAATTTTATTTCAGTGGAATCACAGGTGTATGTTTTGTTAGATTAGCATGGTAGTTTTGAACTTAGTCCTGTTTTAGCATGTGCTGGTACTTCCTGTTTTTTATCAACACTTTATTTTATGGCTGAGTATACCACGTTTTATCTTTTTCAGTTGATAGATCTTTGGACTGTTCCTGTTTATGATTGTTGTGAATGGTGCTGTCACGAGCATGGTGTGAGCTGTTGTGTTCATGGTTTCACTTCTCTCGGGTAGAGTACGAGATGCAGACTTGCTGGGCTTTCTAGGTGAGATGGTAAATGTCAGATTACTTCCAAAATGGCTCCATAGTTTTGCGCTCTTATTAGGGGTGCATGAAATGCCGGTTTCCCTGCATCTTCACCAGTGTTAGCGGTGGTTCCTTTGTGGTTTTCGATGTGTTGGTGAGTGTGAAGTGGTGCCTCTCTGCTGACTAGATTTGCATTCCTCTAGTGTCTAATGATTCTGAGTGCCTTTCCATATACTTCATGGCCACTTGTCTGATGCAGTGCCTTTAATTGGGTTGTTTGTTTTTCATTACTAGATTTTAGGACATTTAGGAACTTCTTGTGTCTTATGGGATCAGCTTCTTGTCAGGTATGTGCTAGGCACAGACTCTCCCTCTGTACATGGGTTGTTTATATTTTTTACTTGTCTGCTTTTGCAGTGCTGGCAATCAAATCCACGGACTTATATGTGCACAGCAAATACTCCACTGAGTTGTAGGTCCATTTTTGGGTTTTCGAGACAGGGTTTGGGTAGTCCAGGCTGGCCTTGAACTTGCTGTCCTCCTGCCTTTGCTTCCTAACTGTTGGAATTACAGATGTAGGCCACCATATCGGTGTTCCTGTTTTATTTTCTTGATGGTATCCTATGCACAGTTTAAAAATTTCATCAAAATCCTACTCTCAGTAGTTTTCATCATCACATACAATTTTGGCGTTTTACCTGAGAAGTTGTCAGCTAACCCAGATCAACTTTGAGTTCTCTTTGATGAGTGTTGAGCTCTTTGTGTCTGTGATGAATATTGAGTTAATTTGTGTGTGTGGTGGGAGGGGCAGGGTACAGCTTCATGGGTTTGCATTCTTCGGTCTCATGCACCCTTTCCCCACTGAAGTCTGTGTCCCATTGCCAGAGGTCGTGACACCCTGGACACACGCTTTATTCTTTATGTCTTTATCTGAGTACCATGTGTTATACCATGGTGGTTTACATGAGGAATGACTGCCGTAGATTCAGGTGCTTGACTGTTTGGTCCCTGGTGCTGATTGGGAAGGTCATGGAATTTATAGGATGTTGAGCCTTGCTGGAGAACTTATGTCACTGGAAGTGGGCTTTAAGAGTTTGTAGCCTTGCTGTTCACATTCTGTTTCCTTGTTTGGCTGAAAGTGTTTTCAGCCAGTTTCCTGCTCTGGCTGTCTGCTGCTCTGCCTGCTCCATTGTTACAGTCTATAGTTACTGAAGGTCGGTGAGTGATGTGGAAGGTGACCAGGAAACCAATGATCACAGTGAGATAAACCAAGGGCATGGAGCAGATGAAAACGGCTTCACAGTGTGCACATCAGTGTTGTGGAAGAGTTGCTGCGGGGCCTTAAATCTAGCAAAACCGTGGCCTGATGAAATTTTACAGCTGGAGTTTGGACTTTCTCTTTGGAGTAATCCTAGGCCGCAGCTTCTCTTCCCTCCTAGTAATTTCTTTAAACAAGCTCCTGGATTTCCTGAATGGAGCCGTTTTGTGGGTTTTAAGATGGCTAGTCAACTACAGAGTGCTGACGTGTTCGGTTGAAATTCATGCTGTGTTTGCATGAAAGGAGACTCGCAAGTGCCTCTCTTCACAACAGTTGAGGTGTTCTGAAGTCAGATTTCCAACTGCCCTTCTAAAATGAAGATTACTTTTCTCCTTATGGTTTATCTGCATGTGTATTTCATTGTTTTAATTTCTTTGCGTGTACTGTCTTGGTTTCTTTTCCTGCTGCTATGATAGAACATTGTGACCAATACATTCTAAGGGGGAAAGTTTCAGGATGAAGTCCACCGTGGTGGGGAGGTCAGGCAGCAGGAGCTTGAGGCAGCTGGTCACATCGTCTGCAGTCAGGAGAAGAGAGCAGCGGATGCATGTGTGCTGGTGTTCACTCCTTAAGCAACGCAGGAGCCCTGCTTAGGGAGTGGTCCTACCAGCAGTCACTTAACCCAGTCAAGATAACCCCTTAGAGGTGTGCCCAGAGGCCCGTTTCCCAGCTGATTCTGGGGTCTGTTAAGTTGACAACACTAGCTATCATATGTACATATTCACCCCCATTTTTCTCTCTTGTCCCTCCTAGTGCTGTCTCTTAAATAGTCCTGCTTATACTGCCGTACCTCCCATCCTGTTCTCCACATGCCCAGAGATATGTCACTCTAGATTCCATCTATTCTACCCCATTTGAGGGTGGTACGGAGACTATCATCTCTCCTGCTAGTGGCAGTCCTTCATTTCTCTTTTTGCCTGAATAGAACTCCATTTTGTGTCTATACCATACAGAATGAAGATGTTTAAAAAGTTGGTAAATGACTACAGGGTTGGTGCGATGACTCAGGGTAAAGACTGCTGAGCAAACCTGATGACCCGAGTTCAGTGTCCCGAAGCCATGGTGGAAGGAGGGAACTGACTTCTGAACTGTTGTACTCTGCTCTCCACACTCATGTGTACTTGAGAATATGCACACAGGCGTGCACACACACACCAAGAAACATTAGCAGCAGCACCCTCCCCCAAACTACAAAGCAGTGCATTCTCAGTTTGGTAGCATAGAAAGGCACAAAAAGGAAGTTTACAGCACTTAAAAAGTTCCTTTCCAGAAATGACACTTTGCCCTTCCTTGGTTGAGATGTTTGTGCCTTTGTTTACCTATGTGTGTTTCAAGGTGGGAATCTGTTCTGCCTGTTGTTTTCTTAAGGTGCACTGTGACAAAAGTCTCTCCTTTGTTCCAGGTCAGAGAAAAGGCGGATGTTCTGAATCCAATAATCACTGCAGTGTTTCTAGAGGTTAGTAGTAATGTTTTTTGCATCTCTAAGGCATTATGCATTAATTTATTACATCCTTAGTTTCTGCTTTTTAAAAACCAGATTCCATTTTAGCCCTGCTGATACAGATGTGACTATTGCTATTTATTTGATGTTCGTTATATTCATTCCCTACTCAGTATTTATAAGGTGTAACAAAGCTGCAGGGTAAACTTGGATGGAAGAAGCCACCAGCTGTCATTCCCCAGTCCCTGCCCCTTGACAGCTGAATGCACAATTCTCAGTAAAGAAACACCTCCTAGAGACCAGCTGCTAAACACGAAGGGCTGACACTCCCCAGACAAGCTCTTCCTGAAGGGCTGGGTCTCGTGCACAGGTGTTAGAAAACAAGGCGTGTGGCCATTTCCAAGGAAAAAGTCCTCTGTTTGACAGTGGCACTGAGCTTGCATATCCTTGTCAGTCCGTGAGCATTAGGACCATAGGGTTTAAGTCTCCAGAAGAGGGGGCTGGAGAGATGGCTCAGTGGTTAAGAGCACTTGGGGCCCTGGGGTTGAATTCCTGGCACCTACTTGGCAGCTCACAACTGTCTGTAACTCCAGGTCCATGGATATGACGCCCTCTCACATACATCCATGCAAATAATATACCAGTGCACATAACAAAAATGTCTCCAGAGGAGGTGTGAGAGCATGCCATAGTTGATCAAATTGCCACCAGGGTGGGGTGGTTTCTGAAGTCCATGCTTTCAGACTCTGAGACCTGTGATGGCCTATCTAGAACACACATAAAGCTAGTGAGAGGAATGTGTTGATGATTGGCTAGTGTTTAAGTATCAGTTGAGGGTCAGTGAGATGGCTCAGTAGGTCCGGGTTACCGAGCTGGACGACATTAGTGTGAGCTCCAGGATCTACATGGTGGAAGGAGAGAGTGGACTCATGAAAGTTGTTCTCTGACCTCCACATGTGTAGCATACACACGCCCACATGTGCACACACAAGTAAATAACCAAGAACCAGCCAGACTGTTTAGTTTAAAATTATTTTAAGTTACTGTTAAGGAAATGCACTTAACTCTCCAGCTACACAGCTCTGAGTAGCTCAGAACTCTGTGGTCAGTTAAATTATTTTGAAAGTGAGTCTGTAGTTCATTAGTTGGCAGAGTTGGAAGCACTTAGCAGCAAGGGGCCTCCCTGGACTTCCCTCAAGTGCTCTGTAGTCCTGTGTTGGAATCTTGTTTTCAGTGCAAGGAGCTGTAACTAGATGATTTCTGAGGTCTCTTTTGGCTGGAAGCTGTGCTATCAAGTGTCCCACTGAAGTTCTGATAGGGGTGCCAGCCATTGATAAGTGCACAAAAGGTAGGCTATCTTGGTGTGCGCTCCCTGTTGCCAGTTTGAATGAGATATTTGTACATACAAATTTGAAATACTCTTGTCCTTGAAAATGTACATTTTTTAAAAAAAAAGATTTATTTTTATTTAATTGGTGTTTTGCCTGTGTGTAAGTCTGTGTGAGGGTGTTGAATCCCTTGGAACTGGAGTTACAGACAGCTGTGAGCTGCCATGTGCTGGGAAGTGCACCTAGGTCCTATGGAAGAGCAGCTCTTAACGACTGAGCCATCTCTCCAGCAAAAATATACATTTTTGCTTTAGTATGATGAACTGTTGTTATTCTGGAAGGGGCCATATTGTCAGATACACATCAGATCTGCTCACTTGGGCCTGATGCTTCTCTAAGGCTTCTCGTCTCATGTCCACTGACCAGACAGACCTGTCTGTAACTGTTCTTATCTGAGTGCGGTGCTTTGTCGTGGCACCAAATCCGTGGGAGGAGCAGTGATGGTTCAGAGCCTCCTGAGAGCATGTCAGTATTTGACTCCAGTGCGGGAACAGAAACCCATTCAGTCCTGGGCTAGACAATCCTTGAATGTCAAGTGTGAGCAGCCATCTAGTGGGCCATGTCTACTGGGCAAGTTGGGGTGCTGGCACTCTTTTTGGTGCTGCTGTATTATCTCCCAGGTCTGTCTTGTCCTGTATCAAACTTGAGTGCAGTAGTCAAGCCTGTCCTTTCTTCACAAGCTATGGCTTCTGCTGGACTGCAGATACAGGTCTGTCCTTTTGTTGTCTTTCAGTGCTTTCTCTTTCAGGTGTTGTAACCTTTTCTTGTTGATGACTTTTCAATCCTCCAGGCCTCAAACAGTGCCTCCTACATTCAAGATGCCTTCCAGCTTCTCCTGCCCGTGCTGCAGATCTCGCTCATTGAAAGCAAGACAGAGTCACCCAGGGGTGAGCCACCAGCCCAGAGCCCCCTGACAGAGCACTGAAGGACAGAGAGGAGACTACTTGAGATCATGAAGGCCGAGAAACCCGACTTTCTTCAGGGAAGCCTTGCAGTCAGAACGAGATATCACCAAGCGTGTGAAACCCAGGCAGGAGCTCAGCTCACAGGGCTACAGGCTCACAGGGCTATAGAGGCTCACAGGACTGTAGGCTCACGGCGTGAAGGCTCACAGGACTGTAGGCTCACCTGGGTGAAGGCTTACAGGGGTGCTTGCTTCTCTCCATGGCCAAGGCACCCAGATCGACATACTGCTCTTCCCAGTCTTAGAAGTAATACAGTATTTGAAAAGACATATTTCAGGGAAGTCACTGGGACATTCTGGCAAAAATGCTGGACTTTCTTGGAAATATCAGAAAACACTAACAAGTTTGACATGGATGTAATTCGTAGCCAGTGGGTTGTTATACAAAAAAGAAGAAAACTTCAACTTAGTATCCTGGGTTTAAGACATTCTTTTCACCATGGGCTTTCTCTTTACTGGAATAAAGTCTGTGGCTTTTGCAGAACTGAGACTACATAAGCCCCAAGTGAGATGGTCCGACAGGTCCTCTACCGTCTCACCTTGGTAGATGTTTGGCATGGAGGAGAAACTTGTAGCTATATATATGAACTACAGCAAAGTGCCCTTTGGCTTCAAATGATTCCTTTCCCAGCGAGACCCCTGCTCAACTTGATTCAAGACCATGCTATTGCATGTCTGCAGATGCTCTGAGTCTCTTCAGACTGTATTGTGCACACCCTGCCTGAGGCTGCATTCATGCAGGGTGCATTCTTCAGCTGCCTACTCCAGAGGGGGAGGAGGCTCTTTTGGTGGTGGGGTTTTTGTTGGTCCTGTGAATGCTTACTTATAACAGGATTTAGCCTCAGACATAACACAGCTCTCCCTCATTGTTCCTTTGTCTTAATGCATTTGTTAGTGCACTCTGAAAACAGTTCAAAGGCCATCCTATACTTTTCAGCCTTCATTGCAGTTTTCAACAATTAAGAGCTATTTTGGTATCCAGCTATTTTTAAAAATGTTTGTTACCTTAGTGGTTTTTAGTGGCTCCGGTAACTTGAGAGCCCTGGCCTTCATCTTTGAACAACTTTACAATAAAATATGATTATGCCTACTGATAGGTGTGATATTTTAAAAAAAAACATTAAGAATTAAAATATTTTACTTTAATGTTGTCTATTTTCATAAAAGGCTTAAAAATGAAGCATCTGAGAAACAAGGATATTCTGAGAAAGACAAGCCTCTTAGGTAACATGTTGTTAAGGGCCCTGTTGAATCTATGAGGGGAACTTTGGAAATCCACACACTGGTGTGGCTCCAGCTGCAGTCTGCTTCTCGGACACCAGTCTGCTCGTTTCTCAGCAGAACCCTTGCTGGTTATCGTATTGTCTGGAGAAAACCTGTGTCCCTATGTGTTTGTGTCAGTCACTGTCCCAGAGTTAAAGGGACGTCCAGCTGCTCTCTCGGCACTTGTTAGCTAAAGGAGGAGAGTGATGGGTGCTTCATTCACAGATAGACAGCTCGTTTCTGAGTGGACTCACCTTGTGTGAAGACCTGAACAGAGGGCCCCACACTGTGTTTTCTGTACACATTGCTGCTGCTGTGTGTGCCCGCTGGTTCTAAAGTGGAGGTCAAGTGACTCTGCATGGATTGGTTGTTCTTAAAATAGTTTTGTTGTCAGTTTCATTCGTGTGAATAACACGTTTGGATTCTATATACCGCCAGCCCCATTTCCAAATCTCCTAGACCGCCACCACAACATCCTCTCACAACTTCATGTCCTTTAAAAAGACTTTTTTAATAACCCACAAAGTCCCATTAATGCTGCTCACATGTGCATTTGTGTGGGGCCATCCACTGAAGCGTGAGCAACCTACCAGGGGCCTCACCCTGAAGAAAATGAATTCGTCCCTTCCACGGCAGCCATCGTGAACCCCTCCCATCCATGTCAGATCTTTTATCTTGTGCACAGGCATCTGGAGCTGCTGTGAGCTCATGAGTGTCGTGTCCCTGCCATGTCTGGAACACCCTTTCTCAGCAGTCCACCACAAACTCCACTCTCACAGTCTGTGCTCCTGCATGCTGTTTGTCCTCCCAGCCGTGTGGGGACAGGGTGCCACGCAGGTGTCACATCTGTCTGAACGGTCCACTATCACCTATTTTCTGCACGTTGACTTAGATATGCTTAATTGTTTTTCTTTTTTGAGACAGAGTCTCCCTCTCTATCTCTGGCTAGTCTAGAGTTTGCTATGTAGACCAGGCTGGCCTCGAACTCACAGAGATCCGCCTGCTTCTGCCTCCCAACTGATGGGATTAAAGATGTGCCAAGTTTGCATAACTTTGAAGGCACATTTTTGAGCTGGAATGGGCAGTCTTAGCTGAGTAACTCAGAGTGAGTGGGAATCTCGACTGCGGCTTTAAACCCTAAGGGTTTACGTTTTTCTTGCAGCTGAAACCTCTTTCCTCTACTGTGGCACGGAATAATGCAGGCCGCACAGCTCAGCTGCGTGGTACAGGAGGCGTTTCAGAAATTGAACATTACGAGTATGTTGTCTTCAGTAAATCAGGAGGTGCTTCTGTAGCTGCCCAACTGTATTAGTAAGGCTTCCAGAACTTACTAAGAGTATTAGAGCTTATAGACTAAATCTCTCTATATAGAAAGGGGCTTTATTAGGATGACATACAGGCTGTGGTCCAGCTGATCCAACAATGACTGGCTCAGTAGATGCTCAGTCCGTGAGGCTGGATGTCTCAGCTGGTCTTCAGTGTACGCTGAAATACCAAAGAAGTAGGCCCTAATGCCAGTGAAGAAATGACCTTGTTAGGAAAGCAAGGATAAGCAGGCAAAAGAGCGAAAGTGCCCTTCTTTCCTGTGTGCTGAGGGTGGGCCCGGACACGTTCCAGAGAGGAATGAAAGAGTAGGCGAGGAAAGGAGCGAGCCAGGCCATGGTGGCGAGAATCTTGCAGCCTGACTGACTAGCAGAATGGTTTTTTTGTTGTTGTTGTTTTAATTTATACAGGATTCAGTAAGCAGGGATAGATTAATGTTGCAAAATGCAGGTCATATCATTTTGTTTCTGGACATGTGTTTAACTTTTTCTCTTGCACATCTGGGGTCATAGTTTAGTCATCACTGATGAACCGTGACAGAACAGCTATCTTTTACAATCATTGCTTTCTCATTTGGTCATTGATAAACAGTTACCTTTTGTAATAATTTTTACCTATAAACCTCATATAAGAATCTAGAGACATATGATAGCCTTTTCTCAGGCTGGTAGCTTTTGTGGTATGCTAGACAGAAAGAAAATCTCCAAGCCAGTTCCAGCAGATAGCCATGTCCCCAGCAGTTATTACCTTTTTTTTTTTTAATTTATCCCTATCCCATTCGAGTGGCACCGTTAGTTTTTTTTTTTTTTAATTTTATTTACTTTTTTAAAAACAATCTTTTCTCCAACCTTCCTTAAGATCCTATAATACCACTTTTGGGTATATATCCAAAAAATGCTCAAAGGTGCCACAAGGACATGTGCTCA
>JABTXL010002307.1:3190267-3205133 GCA_025134845.1 Neodon shergylaensis | reverse complement strand
GGTGCTGGGCTCGCTGAGAAGGGCACTGCCCTGGATACTTTACCAGGGGTGCTGGGCTCGCTGAGAAGGGTGCTGCCCTGGATAGTTTTATGTTGCTATGATAACACACCATGACCAAAGGAACTTATGAAGGAAAATTTTACTTTGGCTCATGGTTCCAGAGTGATAGAGTTCATCGTGGTGGGGAAGGCATAGCAGCGACAGAAACCGGAAGCTGGCTGGTCACATTTTCATCCACACACAGGAAGCAGAGAGGGGGAACAGGAAGTGGGTCCAGGCTATAAATTCTCAAAGACCCCCCCCCTCCTCCCAGTGACACACTTCCTCCAGCAAGGCTATACATCCTAAAGGTTCCATAATCTCCTCAAATGGTGCCACCAGCTGGGAACCAAGTGTTCAAACATGTGTGTGTCTGAACCCCTTGTCATTCAAACTGTCACAGGTATAAATGCACAGACAGCTGGGGAATTTGGGGACCACTCTTACAAAGCATCCAGGTTTCTTTCTTGAGCTCCCCCTTCCCTCCCTGAAGACTTCTTTCATCGCCCCGTCCCCCTCTGAGTTCCCTGAGCTCCGAGCCTCTGACATTGCCTGTGTGGGGCCACCTCATCTCCAGATTGCTTGTTGTCTTCTCTTCCCACAGGTGTGTGCCATTCCCCCTGGATTCTGATCTCCTTGACAACAGAAACTTTTATTTCTTCCTTCTCCCAAATGGCATCTATTATTGTGCTGGGCATCAAGAAGAGCTGGATAAACAATCAATTCTATTCGAGACCCTCTGCCCTCCCTTCCCATGATGCACTGTTCCAGAGGCATAGAGTCCTGCGAGGACCAAGCTCCAGGACTTTTTCTTTCTGATATGCTTCCCCATAGTGTGTGGGATGTGCCATCTGTCTGCTGGGAACCGACACACAAGGGTATTTATATCCAAGCCTGCCACCGAGGTGGCCCAGGGGCTGTCATCTGAGCCTGCAGCCCTCAGAGGAAGGCAACCGGGCAGACGTGGAGGCCAGGAGGGTTTATTCTATTGTTGGGTGTGGAATAAAAACACATTAGACTCAAGATGAAATTTAGTACCTGACTCATTGGGGGATTTGAAGCAAATCACACGGCAAGCCCTGCAGTCATATATCCTGAGATTCATATGTGTGTGTGTGTGTGTGTATTGGTGTGTGTGTGTGTATTGGTGTGTATATGTGTGTGCACTCAGGTCAGAGGCTGTTGTCAAGATGGTTTTCTTTTTTTTATAATATAATCAGTTTTATTACTTGCCTATGTTTCTTTTTTTTATTTTTTATTGAGAAAAAGAAAAAAAAAGTTTCTGCCTCCTCCCAGCCTCCCATTTCCCTTCCCCTCCTCCCACCCTTCTCCCCCTCCCCCCACTCCTCTCCCCCTCCCTCTCCAGTCCAAAGAGCAGTCAGGGTTCCCTGCCCTGTGGAAAGTCCAAGGTCCTCCCCCCTCCGTCCATGTCTAGGAAGGTGAACATCTAAACTGGCTAGGCTCCCACAAAGCCAGAACTTGAAGTAGGATCAAAACCCAGGGCCATTGTCCTTGGCTTCTCATCAGCCCCCATTGTTCGCCATGTTCAGAGAGTCCGGTTTTATCCCATGCTTCTTCCGTCACAGTCCAGCTGGCCTTGGTGAGCTCTCAATAGATCAGCCACACTGTCTCAGTGGTTGGGTGCACCCCTCCTGGTCCTGACTTCCTTGCTCGTGTTCTCCCTCCTTCCACTCCTTATTGGGAACTTGGGAGTTCAGTCCGGTGCTCCAGTGTGGGTCTCTGTGACTATCTCCATCCATCACCAGATGAAGGTTCTATGGTGATATGCAAGATATTCGTCAGCATTGCTATAGGATAGGGTCATTTCAGGTTCCCTATCCTCAGCTGCCCAAGGAACTAACTGGGGTCCTCGCCTTGGGCTCCTGGGAGCCACTCTAGGTTCAAGTCTCTTGCCAACCCTAAGGTGGCTCCCTTAACTAAGAATTGTGCTTCCGTGCTCCCCTATCCAACCTTCCTTTATCCCAATCAAGATGGTTTTCTAAATCACTCTCCACTTTTTCTTTATGAGACAGGGTCACCGAGCCCAGTGAGATCTAGGGGTATGTCTGTGCTCTCCCACCAGTCCTGGGGCTAGAGTTGTGCGAGACCACACCTGCTTTCTAATGTGGGTGCTGGGGATCCGAACTCAAGTCCTCATGCTTTATGCTGCAAGGACTTCACCTACTGAGTCATCTTGATTTCTTTAAGTGGAGATGAATTGAGACCATGTGAGGGAAGGCAGAGAGATGGAGTCAAGAACCTTAGAGCAAGCCGGGTGGTGGTGGCGGATCTCTGTGAGTTCGAGGCCAGCCTGGACTACAAGAGCTAGTTCCAGGACAGGAACCAAAAAGTTACGGAGAAACCCTGTCTCGAAAATCCAAAAAAAAAAAAAAAAAAGAACCTTAGAGCAGAACAGTGTCTCACCACCCAGCCGGCCTCCTGCTGCACCCCTGCCCATGAGCCTGTTGTCTAAACTGCAGACAGAGATGTCCTGTAACTGAATTACGCCAGGGGTTGTCACTTTGCTCAACTCTCAGTGGCATCCTTCACACTTGAAGCCCACATTTGCTAACAATGACCGACACAATGTCACCAGGCTCTGTGGCTTCTGACACAATCTCCTACCTTCTCCATCCATGCTCCCCTCGACTGTTCCCACCACAGGGCCCAGACAGGTGCTCTTACCCGAGGGCTCACTCCCTCTGTGGCTTGAAGCAGCATCTGCTTCAGGATGTCACTCCCAGATCACCTTTCTCAGCGAGCTTGTCCCTGGCCACCCTCTAAACCACATGGCCCTTCCCTGCTTGTTTTTGTTTTTGTTTTTTTTCTCCTGGCACCGACTGCCAGCCGCGATTACATTTACATTCCTTGTTCTGTTTCATTTTTTATGTGCACTGATTGAAACTTTCAGCAGGAGGAGGAGTCTTACTGCGGCCCCAGGGCCAGCGTGGTGACTGACAGAAGGCTGGTGCTCAGTGAAGACTCAAGTGGATAGAGGAGCCGTAGGTGCATGGGCTAGATAAGGCAGCCTGCTGGGCACAGCTTAATCACAGTTAGTATGACTTCTCTAAGTTTACGTGCAATAGTTAGCTTTAATTGTCAGCTCAACGCCACAGAATCACAATGAGGAATTGTCTACATTGTTGGCCCGTGGGCATGTTTGTGGGAATTTTCTTAATTGATGTGAAAAGACTGAGCCCATCATGGGCAGCACCATTCCCAAGTCAGCGGCGCCTGAACTGCATCAGAGTAGAGAAAGTGAGTTGAGCATATTGTGAGCAAGGGAGCATGCGTGCATTCATCTCTCTCGGCTCTTGGCTGTGGATATGATGTGGCTATCTTGAGTTCATGGCAGCAGAAATGATGCTAAGACACCATGGTTTGAGCCAATGGACGCTTACCCCTTCCCAAGGGGTATCTGTGGAGTTGGCATGTTGCAGTGTTAGGGGGTTGATGTGGCAAGCAGACCCAGACTTGATGGTTGTGTGAGCTTCTGCACCATCCTAACTCTCTGGACATGGGTTTCTCCGCTGTGATGGCAGCACCCATCTTGTAAGGTGGATGCAAAGATTAAATGTTAAGGTTTCTATTTCTATAAAGTGCGTGGACAAGTCCCCGGCCCACAGTAAACTGCTGGCCAGTACATTTTCGGGGCAACAGTGTAACAGCATCCTCAGCATCCTCTAGGGGTAGACAGGGGCGAGTGTATTTCCAACAACAGCCCCTTTTCTACGGGCTTGTTAAGCATTGTTACCAACACATCTTATTAAAAATATTTCCATTTATCCTTTGAAACTTTTATACTGGCTCTAATGTATCTTGATCATATTGCTACGTCCCCACTCCCCAGACATTTTCCCAACATTCTCCCCTTCCAACTTCATGTCCTTTTCTGTGTCTGATCAGTGTTCCCCATACGTACATGGGTATGGGGCTGTCCACTGGAGCATGGGCAACCTACTAGTGACCCCACTTTCAATGAAAAGAGAGTTTCCCTCCTCTTGAAGCCACCAGCTGCCAACAGTGCCTCGGTTAGGAGTGGGGCCTTAGTAATCCATCTCCTACCCATGTTAGAATTTTTGACTGGATAAATATATCATAGTAAATATCTATAATCTATCTATCTTTCTTTCTTTCTTTCTTTCTTTCTTTCTTTCTTTCTTTCTTTCTTCCTTCCTTCCTTTCTTTCTTTCTCTATCTATCTATCTATCTATCTATCTATCTATCTATCTATCTATCAATCATCTATCTCTTATATAGATTGCCACAGCTACTGTGGGTTCATGTGAAACACCGTGTCATGTCGAGGATAAACCATTTCACAGCGCACCTTCTCACCCTATGGTTCTTACATTTTTGTATTTCCGCTGCTATGGCAGGCACGCTATTATCCCTTCCCCCACTTCCTGCAGCTCTCCCGCTCTTTCCCTGATCGTGGTATTCATCCCCTCTGGGTACAGTTTCTTGATTCTCATCACTATAATCCGTTCAGTCTCGGTTTCCTAATCCATAGAATGGGGCTGACAATCTTGCTTACTTTGCAGAGCTGCTGAGAGGACCAACTGAGACGTTAGATGTGGTGATAACCTCCTGCTAGCAGGCCTGTTCACCTTTAATCTTCCTTATTAGTGGCACATGTTTTTGAATGCCCAGCCAAGTTCCCCTGTCTCCACTATGCTGAAGAATTAGGCTTAGTGTATAATAGCTTTCTGTTCCTGATTCCGTGGGTTTATGATTGACGCCTTCTAGAGTCAATCGAGTTCATCTTTAGAGACCCACCTTGTAAAAATGTCATATTGGAGATGTCTCTCAGGTCAACATAATATTTTACTATTAACCCTCAATGTGTCTTGAACCTGGTTTTCCATCTGTTGACACCCCTTGAAATCTGGAAGACTTCTTTTGGGGTGTGGTTCAAGACAGGGTTTCTCTGTGTAATAGTTCTGGTTGCCGTGGAACTCACTTTGTAGACCAGGCTGGCCTCAAACTCACTGAGATCCACCTGTCTCTACCTCCCAAGTGCTGGGAGTAAAGGTGTGAGCCACCACTGCCCGACTTGAAATCTGGAAGAACTTTTAGTCTGATTAGGCTGCTCACAGTGCCCACTTCTGCATTTACACAGTGTAATCTCATGGTTAGCATTGTCTGAGGAAGTCTACTGTATCCTTGGAGTAGAACTGGAAAAATTTTCAGGATGGAGGCCAATGTGTGCTGAGATGGCAGCTAGGGCCAGGGAGGGGTCACTTGTCTGTCTTCCTCTTGGCTTCCTTTGTGTGCAGAGTAGGGGACTCAAGCTCTTGGTCCAACAACAGTTGGAGTTCTAGGATGGACAAGCATAGCAAGCACTTTTGGAAGTCAACTTCGTTGGGTGAACAGGTGGCTTCTGCTGAGACAGCCTTGGAGAGGAGGTGCTTGCGTGGGACATGTTGAAGATGTCCTTTCCTTTGGCTATTTAATTTGAATTTATGTTTACTTGCTCCAGGTCTCTTCACCCTCATTTAATCCTAGCACGACTAGATGAAGCAGGCACCCTGAACAATCTCTTCTTTCCTGATAAGACAAATTGAACCAACCTACCCCACATAACACAGCTCATAAGAAACGGAGCTGGGATCCAAACCAGGTCTTCAAACCAGTCCCGTCAGCTTCAGCAGCATAGTGGAGCATTTGCTCTGGAGTCTTTCAGGTGGGGAAACTTGACTGAGGTTTGGGCAGGGGCTCTGTTCCCACGATGCCTCCCCCAACACCAGGGTTGCAGCTTTTCTTTGCATATCTGTCCTCTATAGCACCTTTGATCCCATATCAAAATTCCTTTCAAGAGGGGCTTTGGTTCATCCCAGGGATTGCCTCATCATGACTGCTCATCATAACATTGCTTTTACTCTTCCTATTCCTCATCCACCTCTGTCTAGAATGCCATGTATCCATGTCTAATGTTCGTCTCTTCAACCAGTTAGGACAAGCGCTTGGTGGGTTATTTGACCCAGATGCTCTACAGTAGTGCAGGTCAGAGCCCATTAGTGAGTCTTGAAATTGGTATTTGAGTTGAGTACACGTGTATATAAATGGCATGTTTGCCACTGATTTAAAAGTTGTCACTAACTGCATTGCACTTCTTGATTCTGAGGGCCCAGATCCAAAGTGGATTCCCATGGGGACTGGCACCAGGTGACCTCCTGTCTCTCTCCTCTGGTGCTGGGGTATCTGCAGGTCAGTGGAGGGTCTTTGAAGCCCAGGGTCTATTTCTCACCCTCACCAGTGTTGTGTTACTTGGTACTGTTTGTTTATCACTAGCTGCTTGGGAGGTGATTGCTCTTTCTCATTCAATTAAGTTCATGCTTGCATTTCACCCTGCTAATGGAGCTTTCTAGCACAGTTGAGAATCAGTGCTTCCATCAGCATCAAGACTCCACATTTGCCCATCCCTACAGCTGTGGATTCCAATTGTAATAGAACTTGGAGGATCTTTTTCTTTGGGACTTAATTGTGTTTTTTTTCTTATGTATTGTCAACTTTTAGTCCCTTTCGAGAGAAGAAATGGGTCAGGATTGGTGAACAAGGCCACAGAGCCTCTCCTGAGAGAGGCTAAGGTAAGCAGGAGGTTACTGCTTATAAGATCTCAGGTCTCCATGGCAGAGGATCCCCTCTTTTCTCTAAGGGCCACATGTCATCATCCTTCCTTCATCCTTGCACACTCCAGGACCTTCTTAGCTACCATCTCAGAGCATCTTAGAGGATGCTCAGCCCCACCCAGAGGATGCTCAGCCCCACCTAGAGGATGCTCAGTCCCACCCAGGCCTGGGCATATAAATGTGTTGTCAGATGATATGAGAAATCTGTGGGCACAGGTCAGTGAGAGCCCCCATTCCAGAGGCAGACGGGCACTGGTCCTCCTTCCCTCACCAGCTTCATGATCCTGGGCAAATCACTGACCTACAGGGTCTCATTTTCCTAATCTGTGTAATGGGATTTTCATGACACTGTTCATTGAATAATTGAGAGTGGAGGTGTGGAGAAGTCTGCACAGAGGCGCAGAGCAGCCATTGCTTTCTTCTTGTTATTTATTTATTTATATTTATTATTTTTTTGTCTGTCTTTTTGAGACAAGTTTCTCCACGTAGCCCTGGCCAGGTTGGGACTCATGACACCTGGAACTTGCAGTAATCCTCCTGCCCCTACCACCTGGAACATAGGCATGAACCACCATACCCTATCTGTTTTTGATAGCCTGATGCTCTTATTGTTGACATTGTTTTGAAATCTCATGTGTGTCTCTCCTCTTTGGTAAAAGTCAAAGATTCCCACCCTCAGTTCACAGCCCGTGAATGCCTTTCAGAAACAAGACTATATACATCAAAGTCAAGCCTCAAAAGCATGCAACTTTTGTGACAATCATTTTTTTCCCTCAACAAATCATTATCAAGGTGAAGAGGATTATTGTTCTGATCAGTGCATTCTCTAAAGCCTGGAAAGTCCAGCCTTTCTGAAATGGCACCTGGAATGACAGATCTCCCATCATCCCCCACTCTAGATGGTCTACTGCTGTTCTGTTGTGCCTCTCTTGCTCCAGTTAGACATAGACTACATTTCAGTAGGCTTGTTTAGACTCTTCATCTCAAGTAAATACGAGGAACAGGGGAACCCATGCCAGAGAAGTCCTGTTCATGTCATGTGGCTAAGAAATGGAAGAGGAAGGGCAAAAGCTTTGGACCAGTTGATTTTCCCACAGCTATAACAGGATACATGATGAAAGTCATTTGATGTAGGAAGGGCTTCTTGGCTCACAGTTTGAGTGTTTACAGTTCATAGTGGAGGGGAAGGCATGATGGCAGGAGCTTGGGGAAGTCACACTAGATTTGCTGCCCAGAAGCAGAGAGAGAGAGGAATGCTGGTGTTCAGCCCCCCCCCCCACCCTTTTATTAAGGCCAGGACCCCAGTCTACGGGATGGTGCCACTCATGTTTAGGGTGTGTCTTCCTACCACAAGTAACTAGTCTAGAAACTTCCTCATAGGCATAGAGGTTTGTCTCCATGGTGATTGGCAATAAGAAGCATTTCCGAGGTCCAGTAGCCCTCTAGGGGTGGTCTCTTAATGACCCTGCTTCCTTCACTAGGCCCCACCTCCTGAGAATTCCAAACCTCCACACAGTTTGCAGATGAGGAGAGCATCTGCAGATCATGTATGTTTCCCTCAGCATCCACTGACCTTTTTCACTGTCCCCCGTGCTGGGTTGCAGGCATGTGCCCCCACACCCAGTTCACGAGCCACATCTCTTCTTACTCTTTCTTTTGTTCTGGGGAAGGCATGTTGAGACAGGATCTCACTCTGTATCCCTGCCTGGCTTTGAACTCATGCTCATTCCCCTGTCTCAGCCTCCCAAGCACCAAAATTTCCTTAGTTTGTATTAAACCCCTCCAGTGGCTTCCCCTTGTCTACTCACATCTCTGCAGTCCCTACCTTGCATGGCGTCTGTCTTGCAGCACTCACCCAGTTAGTGCCCGCTCCACCATATCCGATGTTTTGGAGTTCAGTGGCTAACTCAGAGATGCTGGCCAAGAGGTCCCCATGACAGATTAAGTGCATGGCTGGTTCTGGGCTGTAATCATGTCAGGGGACTATCCAGTCCTGGGATGGGTTATCCTTGCTTTCTTCTACATGGTTGGTAACACTTGGAGCTTATTATTCCTTAGGTTACATGTTGGATTGAAGAATGCTGGGAATCGGATAGCCAGAGAAGTTGGAACCATGCCAGATGTCATCAACAGAGCAGGAACTTCTGGATCAGGAGTTGAAGCGAAGCAGATGTACAGAAATAGAGGGTACTGTCTCGTTTGTTCTGATGTCTGGTTGATGTGGACTGCGTTGGGAAGCGGTTTCCTCAGGTTCTGTTTTACCTGAGATTTTAATTCATTTCTAGAAAATATGGGTTTGTTCATTTATCACCGAGGGGTACCCTGTCAGGTCCCTGATGAAGATACCCAGCATCTGTACATTTGAGTTTATAATCAAATAGGGTAGAAGATATTATCCATTTCTTCTCTTGTAATCCTAGAAGTGCCTTTGTGTGTGTGTGTGTGTATGCATGTGTGTGTGTATGTGTGCATATGTGTGTGTAAGTATGTGTAAGTATTTGCAGGTATGCATGCATGTTTGCATATACATGTGGAGGCCAGAGGACAATCTTGTATATTTTCCCTCAGGATCCATTAACCGTTTTTATTAATGTTGTTTTTAAGACAGGGTCTCTTTGCTGAGACCTGAGACTTGCCAGCTAGGCGAGGTGGCTAGCCAGTGAGCTAACCATGCTAAAATTACAAACACATACCACCCACCTGGATTCTTTCAGGGGTCCTAGGGCTTGAACTCGGGCCCTTGTGCTTACAAATCAGATACTTTACCCATTGAGTCACCTTACCTAGCCCCTCTAGAGATTTCTTGGTTATCAGACCTCCGACATGGTGCAAAGTATCACCAGATGTTAAGGCTCCTAAAAGCCAAATAGAGTGCAAATGGAAAGTCAGAGCCCCAGCTAGGATTGTGCCGGCAGGAGGGACACTAAGTTAGAACGTTTGTTTACCCGAGTGAGCTCAATTGTGTAAAAGCCAGCTGGCTCCCACTCCTTATCCTCTTCTCCATTTCCCAGTGCAGCTCCTCAACACACAGCTCCTGATCTGCAGAGCTCAGCCCACAGCAGACTCTGTCTGTAAGAAGCTTTCAGTGGCAATGACAGCAGATGTGGTTCCAAATACCGGCCTGTCTGGAGCAGGGACCTGGTAGTGGTGAGACTCCTGATTGTGTCTGAGGATTTCTTTGGCCAGCCTTGCTGCCCTGGTACTGTTTCCCAGGTTGGCATCTGTTTAAAAGGAGCAGCCCCATCTCATTAGAAGCAAATGGTGGAAGATGCATGGGTTCCTTCCTAGCTTAGGGTGATATCTTAGTGCGGGTTTCTCTCGCTGTGCTAGAACACCACTACCACAAGCAATTTGGGGAGGGAAGTGTTTCAGGATACAGCTTGTAAGTCAATCTCCCAAGGAAGTCAGGGCAGGAAGTTGAGGCAGGAACCTGGAGGCAGGACCTGATGCAGAGGCCACAGATGAGTGCTGCTCACTGACTCCCACAAACATATTTAGCCCGCTTTCTTATAGAACCCAGGACCACCAGCTCACGAGTAACATCATCCACAGTGAGCTGGACCACGACAATCATCAACCAAGAAAATTCATCATGGGCCAATCTTGTGGATACATTTTTTTCCCCAACTGAAATTCCCTCTTTCAAAATGACTCTAGCTGTGTCAAGTTTACATAAAACTAGTTAGCATAGGTGGTCACCATGATGCTCCACTGTGGCACTCTCTAGATGGTTTGTGCCCCTTCCTAACAGTCAAAATTTCTCCCCTTGGAAAGGGACACTGGGTGGGAGTAAATGAGAGGATACATTCTTTAATTTAATTTAATTTAATTTTTAGCAGGGTCTTACCATGTAGTGATCCTCCTGCCTCAGCCTCTTGAGTGCCGGATCCCAGGAGTACCCCACTATGCCCAACTTGAAGGAATAAGTCTGTGATATGTGTCTGTCTTACCGATCCTTTTTATTTCTTGTGACTCTGCTCTCCTGGTCAGCTGATGCTGGTTTTCCCCAGCACTGTTTGGTATGGTACAATATCGTCCTTAAGTCATTCCCATCAGTAATCAGGACTGGAGGTGTAGGCTGGACGTCTTCAGATCCTGTCTGGCCAATTTTTATCATGCTCACTAAGTGATGGGCAGTCCCTCTTAGTGCTCACTGACTCTGAGCCCTGGGAACATATTTATCAAACTAATTATCCACCCAGAGCTTTGAGTCCCAGGTTTTCTTATTCTCCCTCTTCCTCTGAGAGGCTCTGAATCGCCTTCTGTCAGGGAGACTCGTTCAATAATTGCGTTTATCTCTGGTCGAGAGTGCTCAGACTTCGTGGACAACAAAGATTGGGAAGGCTCTGAAGTCTTTATTTTGACAGCAACACAGAAACTTGGGCAGTGTGCGAGACGACATTTTATAAATTCTACAAACACTGTCGGCTGCTGGGGTGTCTAGAGGAAGGTCAGCAGGTTCTGCAGTGAGAAGCATTCAACTTCCAGCTCCACCAGCTCCCGCTTATGTAAGTTGGAGTTGGGTATAAATTTTAAATTCTTGCTATCTAATCGGAGTGATCAGGATAATAATGGAACCAGCACTGCAGGAAATTCACCGAAGCAGCACCACTTCCGCACTTGAGGGGCTGGGGAGGTAGCTCAGTTGCTGAAATGTCTGCCTTGCCAAAATGAAGGCCTGAGTTCAAACCCCAGAACTCAGGCATTGAAAAAAAAAAGGAAAAGCTAAGGAGATGGTGCACACTTATAACCCGACGATAATCCCAGAGGTCAGAGGTGGAGACATGGGGCTTGCTGGGCAGTGAGCATAAAGGGTGAATCTCAGGTTCCAGTGAGAGACAAGTACTAATAGGCAAGCAAGTAACCCCCCAAAATATGCATGATTCATGAGGAGTCGAGTGAGCTCTGATCTCCACATGTATACACACACAGACACACATACATTTGCACCACATGTGTGCACCTGTACATACATCAACATAAACATGCATATATGTAAGTAAATACAAATTAAAATATATATTCAGGAGCTGGAGAGATGGCTCAGTGGATAAGAAAGTTTTCTGCTCTTTCGGAGGACCTGAGTTCTTAGCACCCATGTCAGGCTGCTTAAAATAACCTGCAACTCCAGCTCTAGGGGACCTATTACCCTCTACTCGCCTCTGTGGGCACTGCACACACGTGCACACCTGTAAATACACATAAATTGAAAATGAAATGAATTTTAAACTAGACATATGTGTAAATAGCTATTCAGTGCTTGATGTACCGGGAGCATGTAGTATGCGGAGGGTGTTAACGGAGTGTCATACTCCGGGAATGGATGGAACACCTTTGAGCCCTGGAATAAATGAGTTGGGACAAGGGTCACAGGAAATAGAAGCTGTAAGCTGAGCCAGTGCTCCCAGGGACAAGTCTCAGTTCTCTAAATGTTTGCTTGTTTATCTTTCTCTCATGGCTGTCCTGCCCTAGGTCTTTTCATAGCTATTGAGCCCCATCTGCTCTCATTTATATTCAGCTGCTATTTAGAATGTAAGTGTTAATTGTCTGCTTAACACCTCATTGCTACTGATTCTGTGCACTCTGTGTTCCTGCTTCCTTGGTTTACCATCTGTCCAGGGTCCCATACCACTGTGCTATCTGTGGCTCTATTGGCTCTCCATTCTTTTTAAAAAATAACTCTCTATTATTTTTTAAATACATATTTCTGATTACAAAGATTGTGTTATAACAATTAGGAAAACTACTGGGGAAATGAACCTCTATAAGCCTTCCATCAAGATGGAACAAGGCTTTGCTTGTTAAATATATTTTCTTCCAGTATTTTTCTCTGAGCTAAATTTGTCTCTCGTACTCAGGATCATATTGTATTGGAATAGAGAGTTAGCAGTAAGTAATAAAATAACCAGCTCAAGCCCAGAGATAAAATGAAGAGATAGATTAAGGCATATCACCAAATACAGAATTTTAGGGACACCTCTGTCCATGTTTTGTCTCTTGGCTTTATCATCTTCTAGTTTAATTAATAAGGAAACATGACTCAGGGGACAACAGGTGATATATTCACATGCACACACACACGTACACACTCACACATGTACACACACGCACCAGCATACACATGTGCACACATGTGCACGTACACACACATGCACACATGAGCACACATTCACAAGTGCACACACGCTCAGACACTACACAGGATCAGTGGAGCATCTCTTCCCACATAACCTGTGAACCATGGAATACCTTTGCTAGTAGACTTCAGCTTTGTTTTACACCTCATTGGCATCCACCAAGTAATAATCATTCTGTGATCAGGATGGTGGTCAGCATTAGTTCTAACTTGACAGAATCTAGAATCACCTGGACAACAGTGAGCATGCATGTCTGGAGGATTACCTTGATTACATTGATTTGTGTGGGAAGATCCATCTTTGCTGTGGGTGGGGCCATTCCCTGGTCAGGGCATCCTGCAGTGTATAAGTGAAAAAAAAAAACGAGCCAAATGCTAGTCTACGCACATTCATTGCTCTTTGTTTCTGATATGGATGTAATGTGACCAGTTGTCTCAAGCAGGCTGCCATGGGGGCTTCCCTACCATGATGCACTATAATCTGTAGTTATGAGCCAATACAGACCCCTATTCCTTTAAGGGCCTTTTGTCAGGGTATGTTAACACAGATACAGGAGAAAAAACTGAGGCTACATATGGAAACTTTTTTTTAAAAAAACTATTTTATTATTTTGGTTCCTGCATGTGAGTGTTTGCCTCTATGAGAATCACATGCATGCAGTACTCATAAAAGCTAGAAGAGGGCATCAGATCTCATGAAACTAGAGTTACAGATGCGAGCAACCATGTGGGTACTGGGAACTGAATCAAGGTCCTTTGTAAAAGCAGCCAGTGCTTTTAACCATTGGGCCATCTCTCCATCTTCTGGAAATTGTTTTTTTCTGTCATGGCTGATTTTCCAGTATATTCTGTATGGGAAATGAACCACAATAACTGTGCTTTGGCTTTGGATGGAGGACTTTGTTGGGTATATAACAAGAAAAAGTGGAAGAACAAACACCAAGTAGAAGGTAGATAAAAGCAGCAGATAGATAATAAATAGCATAAGCCAGGTTGTGAAATGGCACGGGAAACCCTGCTGCAAGTGTCATGCTAAAGACCCTGATGAGGGATATCCAGACGGAGTGTTCTCTTCATGGGTGAACTTTCACCTTCTCACTACCACCGCAGGCCTTTTTATACCATAGGACAAGAAATAGTAACTAATTTCTGTTGGAATTGGTTCACCATCTGGCTATTCTCAAAGGTCCATTCCTCCCCCCCTCCCAGAAAATATTACTTTTAGCATCTTGCAGCTCTTTATCATGAGGCAGGGGTCCAGACTTTCCCAGGGAAGGGTCTCAGAAGACACTTGAGACATCTATGCTTGGGTCTGAGGTCAGGGGCTTCATCTTGTTCCCAACAAGTGCAAACAGTTCTTGACAGATTGCACATATTAAATGTTTAATACCGACAGTGGTTCTTAATCCCCCGAGGGCTTGTTAAAGCAGAGATCTCTAGGCTCTGACTTCAGCAGCTTTGGTTCAGGAGATTGAGAAGGTGCCCAGGACATGGTGTTTACAATTTTCCAGGTGGTGCTCACGTTCATCAACGTGATCCAAAGCCCATTCTGATATCCAGGAGTTTACTACGCATACATAGCCCTCTGTAGAGATGAATTCAAGTTCCCCGAAGTCAGTTTCCCATCAGATCTGACTGAGGTAAGAACTTGCTGAGCAGAGATTTGTCTATCTTCACAGGTGTTGTTACCACATGGCCACTTGGCCCCATCACTGTTTCTAGTGAGGGTGAACTCAGGACAGGTGAAACAGAGTTGTTTGCAACATGGCAGCTGGGTGATGAGAGAGGGGTAGAGGCAGGGCCCCAGTAGCCCTTCAAGGGTGTGCCTCCTGTGACCTGAGGTCCTCTAAAGAGGCCCCATCTCCAAAAGTTCCCACCACCCCTGATAGCACATGAGCTGGGGACCAAGTCTTGAGCGCTCAGCTTTCTGGTAGACATTAAGGGCACACATCACACCACCACAGAGAACAAGAAGCTGAGCCGTGTGCTGGCGAGAAAAACCAACGTGTCTATGTTGAGAGGAGCTGCGGGCCGCTTCCCTGCCGCCCCAGCTCCCGGT
>JABTXL010002307.1:3174041-3189041 GCA_025134845.1 Neodon shergylaensis | reverse complement strand
AAAATCTGAACTCGGTTCCTTATGTTTGTGTAATAGACACTTTATCCACTGAGCCTATCTCCACACCCAAAATGTTGTTCAAAAGTATGGCTTTTATTGGTCAAAGAAGCCTTGATACTTTGAATGAGGGGCGACTGTTTAACCCATTCCATGCTATAGGGCACTGATGGTTTCAGTATTTTGCTCTTACAGATGTATACAGCAAAGAACACCGATGCAGATTATGTTTGCGCTTCCCTGATCACCCAAGAACACACTTGGAGAGGCGGATTCCTACTGTTCCAATCTCTCTGACTAATGAATCTGTTTGTCTGAGGGAATAAACCTTCTGTTCCCCGCTTCCAGTTTTCTTAAATGTCCAGACCCTTAAATCCTGTCTACGCTGATGTAGGTTTCACAGAGTGGAGACAGTAGGGTTAGGGTTGGGTGGGGAGGAGAACAAGAAGACTCAAGTAGCGGAGAGAGCAATGGGTAGCATGGCACAGGTAGGCCAGGGTGTGCTGGGGGATCTGGGATCAGGTGTAATGACGAGAGTGAGGAATGACTCGAGTCTGAAGGTCCCCTTTCGGTCATGTTTTCTAAACTCCAGTCACTTGTAACATTATAATTTTTGTCAAATTTGCATTCCACTCCCATTAATATATAATCACATTAGTCAATTCCATTAAATCAGTTAATTCACTTTCCAAGAAAATTTTTTTTTTACCAGTAGGGTTAATTGAAAACACCCTTAGTCACTGACTGTAAATGGGAAAGAACTGTATTAATAGTAACAACTCTATTAAATTCTAGCCCAGTCTTATTAATAGCCATTGTCTTTGACCATGGAGCCTGCAGTGTTGGTTATGGGGTAGATGAATGAACACGTGTGAGGACAGACTAAGGTCATATAGACGCAGCCCAATGTCAGATGTCTGTAGAGAAGTTAAAAGAGGGATTGCAAAGAAATCATATTCTCCTGCTATGTGGGAATGTCTTTTACTTTAAGTTTCCAGTGCTCAGGCTGTGGCTAGGCTGCTGAAGCCTTGGGTTGGCCTAGAGAACTTTGCTTTAATTCTTTGAGAATGTCATATATGTATACAATGAAGTGTGATCATATTCAACCCCCATATCCCATGAAGTTGGGAGAGGGGGTTGTGCTAGGGAAGATATAGGGGGAGATGGAGGAGGGTAACTGGACATTGTGGATGATTAGTGCAGCTCATATGTGCAGGGTTGGGGTGGGGGTCATTCACTGGAATGTGGGAGACCTGCCAGTGGCCACACCCTCAAGGAAGAATGAGTCTCCCTCCCCTAGGAGCTGTCAATAGCCAACGGAGCCTTCATAAGGGGTGGGGCTTGGAGAGCACCTAACCCTGACTATGAGGGAATGTTGACTGACTTGATCTTGTATAGGTAACCAGAGCTGTTGTGAGGTTGTGACCATGACTGTCACACCACATGCAGAAGATAGCTTTCCCTAGCACTCCTCTCTATCCTCAGCTCTTAGGTTCTTTCCGTCCCCTCTGCTGTGATGTTCCTTGAACCTTGACATGGGTTGGGTGGGTTGATAAACGTGTCCCGTCTAGGGCCAAGTATGCAGTCTCTTGCTCTTAAAACTTTGATCAGTTGTGTGTGTCTGCATTGACTGGTGCCCTCTGCTGAGAGCATAGACAATTGGTTAAGTAGACAGACTCATGGAATCAGACCCCCCAGACTGGGGTGGGAGGCTGGCCCAAGGATCTTCTTTACCATGGTTTTGTCTTCAACTGTCTCTCTGGCTTAAAAGAAAATCATTGTTTGAAGTAAAAACTGAACTTATTGTGTAGTACAACCAAGGTTCTTTTCCCCTTTCGTTTTTGTAAAGTATTTCATTTGTGAGAATAATTTTAAGGTCGTGGAAAAGATAGGAACATAGCACAAAGATGTTCTGCTTTGCTGGGATTGTTAATTATGGTTTTTTATTTGATGTTTTTCTCTCTCTATTCCATCCATTTGTGTGTATCTTTGTGCCTATGTGTTTGTGTCTGTGTATCTACATACACATATCCATACTCCCCTAGCTCTTTGAGACTGTTAGAGACAATATGTATCCTTATTTCTATAGCTCATTGTATATTTTCCAAGAATATGAATATTCTCTTACATAATTGAAGTGTAGTTGTTAACTTTAGAAAAATTTCCATTGATGGACTCTCTATCTACCTAGTTCATATTCTAATTTTGTTAACTGACAAGGGACTGTAAATCAACATAATAACAATGTTCCACATATCAGACATACCCTTTAGGATAGGTTCTGGCTGTTAGTCATGCATTCAGTCCATCGTGCTACCTCCTTAGTCTTTAAAATGGAATAGTTCCTCAGCTTTGGTATTGTAGAACAGTTTTGATGATCCCCTGTAATCACATGTTCATCATGGCTGGTTGTATGTCATTTTTGGCTGGAATAATCTATAACACAAGTATCACACCCAGAGACACACAGCATCCATCCGTCACTCCAGGTACCACACCAGAGATACTGCCTTATTCATTTGCCATCTTCTGGAGAATTATTTTTGCATGTGTGTGTATGTGTGTGTGTGCATGTGGAGGCCAGAGGACAGCCTTAGCTGTTTTTCCTCAGTCACTGTCTACCTTGTTTTTTGAGATATGATCTTTCTCTGGCACCTAGAGCTCTCTGATTACACTAGCCCAGGTGGCCAGCTAGTTCTGAGGATCCTTCTCTTTCTGCCTCTCCAGTGTTTGGGTTACAATCGTGCCTCAACACACTGGGTTTATTTATGTGGATTCTGGGTTTGGATTCAGGTCCTGGTGCTTGCAAGGCAGTCAGTCCCTTTAATCACTTCAGTGACTGAGCCATCTCCCCAGCCTGCCTTTGGCAAGTTTTTATTTTGGTCACTTGGTCAAACTGTTGCCTGGGTTCGCCACTGTACATATGGTATGTTTTCTTTGAAGCTAACACACAGTCAGTGGGAGGGAAGCTTTAAGAGCAAGTGAATGCTTTGTTCGTCTTCCTCAAGCATGGATGTGCTGTGATTCTGTACGTGGAGAGTAGTCTGAAGAGAAGGATAAAGATCTAGAGATGCCAGCTACGGACCTGTCAAATCTGTTACTGCAAACTACATGGAAAATAAAGAAGGGGGTGAGGGAGTAAAGGAGAGAGAGAGAGAAAGAGAGAGAGGAGAAGAGAGAAACATCTTGGAACATTCAAAGAACCCCATGCATAGGTATGGTCACCCAGAAAAATCTGACACTCACATTAGCCATTTCCACAGTGAAAATAAAATGTAGGCATAGTTCTTGGACTGGTGCAAAGAGTGTTCTGTATAGATTAGTTAGAGCAGTGGGATGGCTTGCCTCTATATATTTATGACTTAAAATGGTGTGTGTGTGTGCATGTGAGTACATGCTCATGTGTGTGAGTACAGGCATGTGCACACCACAGCACACATGTGGAGGTCAGAGGACAACTTTAGCTGTTGCTTCTCACCTTCCACCTTATTTGAAGTCTGGGTTTTGTTCCCTCCTGCACATGCCAGGCTAAGCGATTCTCGAGTGTCCAGGGATCTTCCTGTCTCCGTCTCCCATCGCCTTGTGGATAACAGATGCACACTGCCACACCAGGCTTTCCATGGGCTCTAGGAATCCGCAGTCAGGTGACAGGCACACCTACTAAGCCATCTTCTCAGCACCTTGCTGACTTTTGTTGATTATTTTCCCTTTTTCCCCCAAGTCCTCAGGTCTTAGCAAAAGTCAGAGGAAACTCTCGCCATGATGCAGACTGTTGTCCGACTTTTACACCTTCTCACATCCTCTCTTCTGAGGATGTGTTTAGCCTCCCCTTTATAATGCACTTTTTTTTGTTCTTATACACAAAGAGTGAGTCCTGCAAACAGGATATAATGAGATTTTAGCTTCTAATCAATGTCTTATAATTGGAGTATTTGGACAATTTACATTTAATTACTGAGATAGCAGGATTTAATGATATCATCTTGCTATTTGTTTTCTATTTGATTTACTCTTTTCTTTGTTTGTTTATTCTTTGATAAATCAATGATTTTTATTACTATATTTCTCTCTCATGTCAGCCTTTAATTAGACACCACATTATTATTCCTTTAGTAGCTTCCTTAGAAATTACATTAATACCTGGATTTATTAGACTCTTCAAAACAGAACTTTTATCTCTTCCCGAGGGAGGCAAAGATCATGTAGCTGGTTAGTTCAGTTTACTTTTCTCATTTTTTGAGACATTGTTGTTATATAGTTGAGTGTCTTACATTAATTAGTGTGTTTTAGTGTGTGTGTGTATGCACATATGCATGCTCATGCACAAGTCATAGTGCAAGTATAGGGATCAGAGGACAACTTGTATGAATTGGTTCTCTCTTTCTGACAATGGATTCTGGGGATTGAACTCAGGTTGTTAGGCTTGGCTGCATGTATCTTTACCTACTGAGCTATTTTGCCAGTCCTTTTTTATATATTAAAACACATATACTCCAAAGCCACAGAGAAACCCTGTCTCGAAAAAACCAAAAAAAACCCACACATATACATACCACACACATACATATTTTTTTTGATCAAATGTTTACTTTCATTTAACTAAAATGAAGTTGTGACAGCAGCTTGATTTCTTACTTGGGTGGTAAACCTCCTGCCTCAGCCTACTGTATAGATGGGATTACAGGCATGTGTTATATGCCAAGCTTTCCAGCCTTCACAGCCATGGGAAATTAATTTCTGTTGTTTATTAATTGCCCAGTCTGTAATATTTTGTTATAGCACAGCCCCTCCCCAGGATCTCCTTACCACATCGAGTCAGATAAAGATTTTAAAACAGTAATGGTGTGAAGTTCAATGAGATCCAAGAGAATATAGAGACATAATTGTAGGCAGAGATTGAATCTCATTTTCTGGTAGCCCAGACCTGAATAATCACACAAAACTGTATTAATAACAACACTGTTTGGCTGATGGCTCAGGTATATTTCTTTTGAGGTCTGTGAAGAATTTTGCTGGGATTTTGATGGGCATTGCATTGAATCTGTAGATTGCTTTTGACAAGATTGCCAGTTTTACTAGGTTAATTCTACCAATCCAAGAGCATTTCCATTTTCTGGTGTTGTCTTCAATTTCTTTCTTCAAAGATTTAAAGTTCTTGTCCTATAGGTCTTCCACTTGTTTGGTTAGAGTTACTCCAATATATTTTATGTTATTTGTGGCTATTGTTTTTTTTCCATTTTGTTTTATTTTTTTTCTTATTTATTTATTAAAGATTTCTGTCTCTTCCCCACCGCCGCCTCCCCTTTCCCTCCCCCTCCCCCAATCAAGTCCCCCTCCCTCGTCAGCCCAAAGAGCAATCAGGGTTCCCTACCCTGTGGGAAGTCCAAGGACCACCCACCTCCTTCCAGGTCTAGTAAGGTGAGCATCCAAACTGCCTAGGCTCTATTTGTGGCTATTGTGAAGAGTGATATTTCTCTGATTTCTTTCTCAGCCCATTTATCATCTGTGTACAGGAGGGACACACACATACTTTTCATTAGCTCTTGTACATGAGATCATGCTCAAAGTGGGCCTCTATCTTAAAGGCTATTGGCTGAAGGAGTTCTCACAACACATGTCCGTAACTCCAACACTAAATCCCTGAAAGCTCAAGGGTTAGCTAGCCTGGCATATACAGCAGTGAACGCGAGACCCTGTCTTAGTCAAGGTGAAGGTTAGGACTGGAAGCTGATGTTGTCCTCTGATGTGTCCTTCACATGTGTACTGTAGCATAGGCTCATGCTGGTACCTGCTCGACCCCCTCCCCAAAGGGCATGCGCGCCCCCACACCCAGACACAGAGGCACACACCACATACACACACAGAGGCACACACACACAGAGGGACACATACACAGAGGCACACACACATATACATACATACATACATATACACACAAACAAGTATCATACTCACATAGGTAAGGAATATAAATAATGGAAAACCCAAGATACAACATAAAGTGTAAATCCTCTAACTACAGGCTAAGTGACCCTACTTCAGAAATCCAAAATCCAAAATGTTCCAAATCCTAAACTTTTTAAATTTAATTTCATTAATTTATTTTTATTTCGAGACGAGCTTTCGCTATAGAGCCCTAGCTGGCCTGGAATTACCTGGGTAGACCTGGCTGACCTTGAGCTCACAGGGATTTGCTCACTGCTGCCTCTCAAATACTGTGATTAAAGGTGCACATCATCACACCTGGCACGGACTTTTTTGCTCAAAGGCTCAGCTGTCAGAGCATCTCACACATTGGATTTCCAGATTAGAGATGCTTGACTAGTAACATCCATGTGAATATTTTTAAGTGAAGAAGTTGAAAATGGGAAGTATTCCCACTCTCAAGCAGGGGGCAAAGCTTATTTATACAGCATGGGACTCTTTATGATGCTCAAAATCAAAATAAACACAATAACTTTTTTTTAAATTGAGACAGGGTTTCACCGTGTAGTGTCACCACCACCACCTGGCTCACAAATAACTTTTATACATAGAAATGTATCAAAAATGCATTATACCAATAAAAGAGTGCAAGAGAATCGTGGTCATGAGGTGACGGTGGTGTTGTGGGACCAGGATGAAGGAGTGTCTATGGGCTGATGCAGGGTTCAGTCCAAATCCCAGCACTGGCTGGAAGTGAAGGACTCAAGAGTGCTGCTTGCATGTCCCACAGGGCTAATGACAGAATTAGCCATGTGGATAAGATCTGGACAAGCACATGGAATATCTTAAAAACCTCAAGGGAAAACTTTCTGTGATGACAAAATCTGCCAGCAGTGCCTCAGGAAGGCCCAGAGCAGTCCAGAAAGGCATCTCTGTGAGCTGCTTCTTCAGGACTCAGCAGGAGCTGGTTCTGTATAAAGCAGGTAGAGGAGATGGCTCAGTGGGTAAGAGTGCTTGCCATGCAAGCAAGAGGACCTGGAGCCACATGTCCAACGTTCACATAAAAGCAGGGCATATAGCACATGCATGCCTGTAACCCCATACCTGCAGGCAGGAGCTTGCTGGCCAGCCGCGTTAGCTGTAATGATGAGATTCTGGTTCAGCGAGAGATTCTGTAGCAAGGGAACAAAGAGAATGGCTGAGGAAGACACCTTTGAGGACATGGTCACACTCAGGCAGGCTCTCACACACAAGTGCACATAAATATACATATAAACACACATGCACACGCAGCAAGCTCATTCCACGAAGAGGAATTATTAAATTATTTTATTTTATGTGTGTGAGTATTTTGCCTGCACGTATGTACTGTATCATGTGCACATTTGGTCCTCTTGGATGTCATAAGAAGGCATTCCCAGATCTCCTGAACCTGAAGTTATACATGGTTAGGAGTCACCCTGAAAAAAAAACTCATGCTCTTAACCTCTGAGCCACCTTTCCAGCCCCCAACATAATGGAGATGCTAACGCAGAGAGCATTTGGTGTCTGTTGTGGGTTTACCATAGTCCCTGCAGCCACTAACGAGGCCTGCCAGAGTGGAGGGCGGAGGCGTGAACAATGCAAGTGGAACTGTGATGCGCTCGTCCATTTCATGACAAATCAAGGGGAATGATAGTGCCTGTCGGTCACAGAGCTAGCATACAGTGACAACAGTTGCTTCACAGCTCATCACGGCACACAAGAGTGACTCCTGGGTTTCTAACTCGCTGGTAGAGCATGTTTGGAGAATTTTCTGAGCTGACATGGAAGAGTTTTGCAGAGCTGTGGGTCAAACCCAAGTCTGCTAGGCAACTGTATGCCCTGACGCTATCTGCGGAGAAAGGAAGGTGCAGCCACAGATTGACCTGAACCCACAGGAATTAGGGTCCCGAATGGGGAGGCACTGAGTGGGAAGACTGGAGATGGAGGGATAAGGGAGACGAAAGCCATAGCTGGGACCCGGAGGCCTTGCACAAGCTGATGATGAACGGCGAGCAAGCTTATGAAGAAGCACAGCATGCTACGTACCATCTGCAGGGGGAGAATGGCTAAGGTCACCAGCAAGCTAAACCAGACAATGTTGTTGAAGAGCACACAGGGCACCTCAGGCACAGGTGCATTAGGACTGGGGAAAAGCTGGAGCCCCAGAAACTGCAACCTTGATTCCTTCAAGGCCCTGGCTCTAGCCCCAGACTGGACCTTGTCAAGTATGCTCCTGGATGAGGGCATAGGACTGATAGTCCCTTTGTCTTTCCATCAGGGCCTCTGAGAAAGTCTTGGATCAGTCTGGACCCCAAGAACAAATCAAGGTTGCTTTAGAGAGCATGTGTCCTGTGACACATGTTCCTGGGAGTCACTGTGACACCTAAAGTTGTACAAGAAGTCAGAAAGCTTAAAGGGAAAACGAGGACCAGACATGGGGCAGGAAGACGTTCATCCATGTGCCTGAGGCTCTGGGCAATAGGGCGCCATTATAATTCTTGGAAGCGGTCTCCTGCCCAGTGCTGGGATGGACAAGGCAGATGAGGCCCACACGTGGTGCCGGGCAGTGGTGCCGGGCAGACAAGCATTATTATAGTGAGCAAGTGTATGGGAAAGCATGCAAGAGAGCCAGAGTGGTTCATGTCCTGTGGACAGCGACAGATCTGAGGACATGAAAACAGTGAGGAGTGGACTGACGCATGCCACCCATGGTCATGGTGATGTCTGGGCTGACACTGGGGCTTATGTCTAGGTTGATGGTCCTGCTGCAACTGTGGTCTGTTTTGATGTCAGGGCTCCTGATACCACCCAAGGCTGGGAAGGAAGAGCTGTGCAAAATTGGCCCTAACCCCTCACGGGCTACAACTCTAGGGAGAACTGGTTCTTCTGCTCAATGACTGAAACACTCAGGAGAGAGACCAGCACCTCACCTGGGCAGCACAACGGAGCTGACCTTGTTTGCAGGAGCAAAGGTGAGCTGACCCCAAGGGTGGGAAAAGGGGAGAGCAGGTCTCTCCTCAGCCCTCATCACCTGCAGCAGGTGTGGGACCTCATCTCCAGCTGCAGAACCTACTCTCTCTATCTCTATTCTGGTTTCCTGCCAAAACAGCTTTATTTATCAACCAATAAAAGCAACGCATATACAGAAGGAAATCAGAACAGAGATAGAGTAGGCTGAGTCAAGGAGACGCCATGTAGTCACCAAATGAGAAAGGCACAGTACTTTACCATTAGGCCACAGTCTCATGATAATACACAAATTAATAGAAATCAATTAATTTAAGATGTAAGAGCTAGCTAGGAATAAGCCTGAGTCATTGGTCAAACAGTGTTGTAATTAATATAATTTCTGTGTGATTATTTGTATTTGGGTGGCTGAGAAATGAATGAACAGTCTCCATTTACAATTGCCAGCTTGAGACTACCCTAGGTTATATAGTAAAACCCTGTCTCAGAAGCAAAACAAATGTCCTGGACCCCAGAGCACTTATGAAGATATAGAACAAGTTGTTGGCCAATACACTCTGGACAATTCTCCCCACAGAGACACTAAGTTGAACTGCTGGCATAGAGCTAAGGAAGCCATTCAAGAAACCATCATAAAAGACCACAGTGCCCGTCTTCAATGTAACTGAAAAAAAAAAGATGCAATGAGGCCCTTCCTATCACCTGACCTCCACTTCACAGAAGCCCAGCATGCAACAAGGTGCCTCCTCCTTGGAAAGTAAATTCAGTCCAGGCTTTAAACTTGAAACCCAGTTACTCATTCCAGCAGCATGGTGAAATCAGTTTGGGCAAAGCCTTATGATCCCCATGCCGGGCTAATGCCTGCGGGCTGAACCTCCTCAGCTGTGCTATGGCAGGCCTACTGTCTTTATTGCCTCCCCTCACCATCAATCTTGGGTGGCAAAGCAAGAAAGTCATCTCAGGGCTTTGTCTCAGAGCTGGGTTCTAGCACCACTGGGGTTCCCACTGAAGACCCTGTTCCTGGACCAGAGATCACAGATGAAACTTCCAGATTGGGTCTGACACCCTGAGACCTGTGCATCTGTTGGACAGACTGCAGATTTGACAGAACCAGTTCTTGCTGTGGAGTGGGCCTGGGGAACATGCACACTGGGGAACATGCACATGGCCCTGGAGCAGATATCTGGACCATGCATACTGACACACATGCACATGGCCCTACAGCCATATTCTGACTGTAGCTTTGGCTGTTGGGTGGTGGGGCTATGGATTTTTTGGGTAGCCCTTTCCTGACATTTCAGCCGCAGAATTATGCTTTCTTTCCAAAGGGGAATTTGCTGGCTCACTAAAACTAGAAAGTACCGTGTCTGCTGCCTCTAGCTAGGACCCATCTTCCAGCTCCCTTGCCTCAGAATGCCTTTGTTTCCAGTCTTCTTGCCCATCTTTTCAGATGTTCCTGACTGTCCAGAAATGGAGCTGCCTCTGGATCCCATTCCAGCCCAGTTAACCTTCAAATCAGGGACATGCTTGGTATGGTATGTTTGATCTAAATTGCTCGTTCTGGAAGATGCTATGCTTTCTCTGTGCCCGGTTTCCATCTTCAGGGAAATCAGCTGGGCATTATCCTTCAGCCACCAGAGCATTGTTGTTGTTAAACTGCCCTCAGCCTTCTCTGCAGGAGAGTCTGTCTCTTTCCTCCATGACTGGTGGAGTTGCTGCTGTGTCTGCAGTAGACAGAGAGCCATGCCCACACCGCAGCGGCAGGCTGAAGCTTGTATGGGTTGCGATGCTCAGCGTTCTGGAGCTCTCTATGCAGAGTGGTACCCCAGCCCCATGCCAATGCCCAATGCAGCAGTCAAGTTCATGGTGCACTTCCTATGCACTGTAGGAGACAGCCCAACCCAGGATACACTTTAGGGCAGGTTAGAAAATTTCAATAGATACTTACATGTTAACCTGTTAACCGCAGGACAGGATCGCCATGGTCAATTCACCATAGAAACCCTTTTTAACTTTAACTAATTAGTTTTTTTTTCTGTTTCATAGGTACATTGTCCCTGCTGGTCTTGAAGTCATGTATCAAACAATCTTACTACCTCAGCCTACTGATTATCTGTGTCTGTCAACCACCGCCCACAACATCTTTGCAGTAACTCTGAAATGGTTTGGGGCCATCTGTACATTTCTTGTACTCACCAGGCATGGGGAAATGAAGATTCTTGGTCTTTGAGACTTGCCAAAGTGTGATCTCTGGGAAGTAGCTCACAGTTTAGATCTTGCTCGTCCCAAACTCCTCCTAAGGCCTATGGAAGAACGGGAACTGCTGGCCTCCACGGGAGCTGCGTTTTTTCTTTCCAATGCTCTACCATTGAGCTACATCTCCAACTTCAATGTCTCAAGAATATTATATTTCATGTGCAATGAAGAGAGAGTTTAAAGCGCCCCCCCCATTTCTCTCATTTTAAACCAGATGCACCATACACAGATCAGATGGATTTCTTGTGGGACTTTCCCTGACTTCCTCACTGACCTGTGCTGGACCTCCCTCATATAGCTGTCCACACATCAGTTCTGCCCTGGGAGCACCTGCATGACATCCTGGAGGCTACTGGCCTCATGTTCGGTGCCACAGAGGGATTCCTTCACCGCTGGCAACTTGCAGTGGAGACATGGCCTTCTGATTGTCCAGTGAGCTGGTCTTTGGCACAGGAACTTGTGTCTGAGTTGGCTCACCCCCATACTCCCATTCCCCCCCATCTGTGTTAATTACTTCTCACTGTTTTGATAGAATGTCCACCAGAAACTGTTGAAGGCAGGAAGGATTCTTTTAGGCTCAGTTTTAGGGGATTTCAAGTGGTTAATGCGGGGAAATGTCTTGCCCCTGTGGCAGCAGAAGCATGTGGCTGAGGCTCCTTTCACATCCACGGATCAGGAAATAGAAAGCTCAGGTCTCAGCCAGAAACAGATATGATATTGAGGCCTGAATTGAACCACCCATTTTGGCTAATGTGGCCATACACCCCTGTTGTGGTTTGAATGAGAATGGCGCCCATAGGCTCATATATTTGAATACCTGCTCCCCAGTTGGTGGAACTGTTTGAGGAGGATTAGAAGGTGTGGTCTTGGAGGAGGTGTGTCACTCAGAGTGACCTGTGAGGTTTCAAAAGCCCATACCATTCCAGTTAGTTGCCTTATGCTCGTGGATATAAGTTTTCAGCTGTTTCTCCAACAGCATATCTGCCTGCCTGCTGCTTTGCTCCCTGTCGTGATGGTCATGGACTCTCAACCCGCTGAAACTGTAAGCGTCAAGTGAACTCTTTCTTCCACAAGTTGCCTTGGTCATGGTGTCTTATACAACAATAACAGAATAACTAAGGTGGTCTTTCTGGAAGATTTTACAACCTCTGAGAACAGGACCACTAGTGTCCAAAGACGCAAGCCTCTGGAAGATACTTCATATCTAAACCATAACAGCATCCTGAACTTAGTACTTAATTGGGAAAAGCTTCCTTACTACAAGATGAGGCACGCACACACGCACACACACACCCCTCTTCAACTATGGGTTGCAATAAAAGTTAAAATTGTGACTCTCTGCTGCCTCAGTAAAATCACACCTCTGAACAATTCTGCTGTGACTCTACATTTCAGTTACCCACAAAGCACAGAAAGCCTGAAGAACCCACGAGTCAGATGAAGTTCTGTCTTTGTTAAACATCCACCCATTTCCCCCCTCTCATGTGAGGAATTCCTCTCACACAGGAATGAGCCGTGGCAGAGACTTTGGGTTTGCACTGACGTGTAAGGCAAGCACACTGTGTACAGCTTCTGATGGCGTAGGTGCTTTCCAAAGGCACTGAAGCTATTTGCCAGGCCTGAGAGCTGCTGGGTGCCACTCACAGAGCAGCGGTAGCTGGCAACAGGGGCATCCTTTGCAGAGCATGGCACGATGTTGTATAAACTGTGAGCTATTTGTGCCTGGGGCCAGGTATTGTGTGGTCGGGGTGGGGGTGGGGGTTGGGATAGGGTGTGGAGAGGTGGTCAATAAAAATTTGACAACTCAGGCGCACAATGATGAACGTTCTTGATTACTGCAGTGGGATTCGGAGGGAGGGTTGTGAGGGGAGGACTTGCTAAGATGTCTTTAGAGGATCCTAGCTGGAGGATTCAGATGTCTGGGAAACAGTGGATCAGTTCCTATTCTGTTGCTGTGGTTAAGTGTCCTGACTAAAACCAACTTATGGGAGAAAGTGTGTGTTTTGACTTATAGTTCCAGAGGGCATAAAATCTGTCAAGGGGACAAGAAACAGCAACAGCTGTGGAATGCAAGACAGCAAGAGTCAGAAGCGGGCTGGTCACATTTTATTCACATACAGGAAACAGCAAGGGAAAGCAGGAATCAGGGGACACTATAAATCCTCAACCCCCCCCCCCCAGTGAAATAGTCCCTCTAACAAGGCTTCAATTCTTAAAGGTCCTGTAACTTTCCCTAAACAGCTCCATTAACTAAGGACCAAATGTTCAAATACAGGAACCTGACAAGGACATTTCTCCTTCAAACCACCCCAGACAGGAATATTTTCTGGTTGCATCTTTTCTCCTGAGGAAAGTGGAGAGAACAAATCGGGGTGGTAAATGGCTCTGTATGGCAGCAAATACCCAAGTTACCCCAGGGAGCGATAGGAAAGCTCTCCTCAAGGATTACAGGCCATTCCCACGCCCTTGGGCTGAGCAGAAACCCCAGCTGTGGGATTCCTTGGGCAATTATGGGAAACTGCACAGCAGTGCCAAGCCTTTAATGCAAGGCCCGTAAATCTGGGGCAGAATTTGGCTTTGAAGATTTTCTTGTTTTGTCTGTGTTTTCCATCTATGGTTCTTTCTTGGACAGGATGTGTTGTTAAGGCAGCTTTAAGACATTTTCCCTTCTGAAACTACTTCTATTCTCTTCTGTAAGAGGCTTGGGGATACAGTGAGGCTTGGTACCTTCCTGCTGGAGTCCTGCAAAAAAGACAGTGAGCCGGGGCTTGGTGAGGACATGTAGAAGCTGCATACATCCTTAGTCACTTGTCCCGTTAGGGAAGGGCGCCTGTCTGGTGGCTGCAGGAATCCTTTAATGTAGAGAGGGATTGGGGGTCTGGGGAGATAAAGTTAAGTTGCTACATAACTTGTAGGAATTAGGACCTGAGATCAGCCGGAGACAGGTGCATCCCTGAAGTTTGTTGGTCAACGAGTCTAGACTATTGGATGAGTTCTGGGCCAGTGGATAAAATGACCCATAGTCACGATGTCACAGTTCTGCTTGGGTCTTTTTCTTCTGAGTCTTAGAATGTTTCAGAGTATTGCATAGGGCCCTGACATCATCTGAAGGTCCCTTGTGGGGAAGGGATGCTTCTAAATTCAATTACTGGGCAGATTCAGTTCTTGTGAGCTGTTGAGCTAAATGTCTCAGCTCCTGGCTGTTGGCTGGATGCCTTGCTGCGTTTGCGTCTACAAGATGCCAGCCTGATTTATTAAACCTTGCACTCTAAGAAGGAAATCGGGACAGTAGGTTAGCAAGATGTTAGTGGCAATCTTTTGTAATCTAACCATAGGTGCCACACCCACCCAGTGTCGCAGAATTCCGTTGTGAAAAGGAAGTTACTCAGTGGGAGGGGATCATAGAAAGCCACAATAGCAGGAAATAGGAATAGTCTGGGGTCACACTAAAGTCTATCCACTGCAGAACTGAATTTATGGGTCAAAGAGTAGGTGCATAGAAAGTTGCTACGAACAAAATTGCTAAACCGCTTTCTAGAGTATCCATAGCCTTTGATGTTCCCATCAGCCACAACGGGGGAATTCAGGTTCTCCGTTCTCTTAACATTTTATATTTCCAGACATTTCTTATTGTTTTAGGTATGAGTCTTAAATTTTTGTCAAATGCCCCTTTTCATGTATGGATATCATAAATGATATTTCTATTTTTAATATGGAAAGTTATAGTAATTTTGATTGCCAAATAAATTTTGAGTTCCCAGGATCTGGCTTGGTCATTATTAACACACACACACACACACACACACACACACACACACACACACACACACA
>JABTXL010002307.1:3134458-3174031 GCA_025134845.1 Neodon shergylaensis | reverse complement strand
ACACACACACACACACACACACACACACACACACACACACACACACAATGTATTACCTAATGTTTTGTATGCTCTCTTTTGTTTCGGCTATTCTATTCATGAGTATGCTTTACTGGATTCAATTTGCTAAAACTTGGTTGAGGATTTGGTATCTGTATTCATGAGGGCTATTATCTGTAGGTTTTTCTCATAACAGCACTGTCAGGTTTGGACATCAAGTGTGAGAGCCCAGGGTACAATTTAAGTTTTAATTACCATGCCTAAGAGATTCATGAAACAAAGATGCCTCTGATCTATAAGCCCCTTGCCCAAGGACAGATAATTTCTGAAATGCTGGAGGGTATTGTTTATGGGAAATAACAAGACACATGTTTTCACTCCCCTAAACAAGTATGGTTGACCCAACTACACTAGATGCAATTGATAGCAAATGGGTGGGAGGTTCATGGACTGGAAATTTGCCAGGATGCACGCTTGCCCCTGAATGGTTGTAGGCAGGAGGTACTCAGGCAGGGCATATGTTAGGATGCATGCTTGTCCCTGAATGGTTGTAGGCAGGAGGTACTCAGGCAGGGCATATGTTAGGATGCACGCTTGCCCCTGATTGGACCTGATTGGAAATGTGAATTGTAGGTTTGATCTTCTTAAGGCCCTGCAAAATGTGACTCAGAGCCATTTCCTGGGAATCTGGGTATGGACCTGGCCAGAGCCCATCCATCTGACCAGTATTTAGTTAAAGTTGGCTTCAAATTTGGCTTTGAACTGTCTTATTCATGATCAGTGGGGTTAACACAAGGTAGTTTGAATGTGAAATGCCCTCCATAGGCTTGCATGTTGTATGCCCAGTCCCAGCTTGTGGTGCTATTCTGAAGACGGTGGAGCCTTTGGAGGTGGGGTCTGGTTAGCAGATATCGTCATCAGGGGTGGGCTTCATAAGAAATATACTCCTTGGTTCTACCCTGAGCTTTCAGCTTCCTGGCTGGCCACCATGTGAAAACCCACTACCATAGGCTTTCACTACAAGGAGGAAGCTGCTCCACCAAATCCTCCTGCTGTGATGGACTGTATGCCCTGAAACTGTGAGCCACAGCTAAACCTTTCTTTCTCAAATTGCCTCTGTCATTTATTGTGGTTATTGAGATGGGGGAAAAAACTGATATAAAGGATGACTGTGGCCTTACAAAACCATCAGGGAAGCATTTCTTGTCCATGATCAAAAGTTTTATAAAAATCAATTTATATTATTCCTTCCTTAGCTTTTTAATGACATTTACTGGGTGACCAGAGTCTCATTTGGGAAAATCTGACTCAGCTATAGGTGTTAAGAGATGGCTCAGGTGTTAAGATCATGGGCTGCTCTTGCAGGGGGCTTGAGTTTGGCTCCCAAACATCCATACCAGGAGGCTCACAACTGCCTGTAACTCCATCTACAGAGGGAACCAGACACCTCTGGCCTCTGCGTGAACCTGTTCTCACATGTGTTCACATTCCACCCTGCCCATGACAATACATATTAACATAATTGAAAAAAATAAAAATGGTTCTCAAATATTCCAAATAACTTAACACATCCAAAACTACCTGTTGTGGTCATTGTTTTCTTGCTGTCAAGAGACACCATGACCAAGGCAACTCATATCAAAGACAGCATTTAATTGTGGCTTTGCTTACAGTTTCAGAAGTCAGTCCATTATCATCATGGTGGAAAGCATGGTGGCCCCGAGGCAGACATGATGCTGGAGAAGTAGCTGAGAGTTTTACATCCTGATCCATAGGCAGGGAGAGAGGAGAGAGACATTAGACCTGGCATAGGCTTTTTAAACTTCAAAGTTTACCACCAGTCACACACTTCTTCCAACAAGCCCACATTTTCTAATCTTTTTCAAATAGTGCCAATTCCGGAGGATTCAGAATTAATTCAAATATTTAAGTCTATGGGGGTCATTCTTACTCAAAACACCATATTCTACTCCCTGGCTTGTAGTCAGATCATAAGGCAAAAATGTATTCATTGCAATTCCCAAAGTTCCCATAGTCTTTCACAGTCTCTCCTAAGACTCATAGAAATCTCTCAACTATAAATCTTTGTAAAATCAAAATAAATAAAAAAAAACAGATCACATACTTCCAACATATAATGGCACAGGATATACATTATTATTCCCAAAGGAGGAGAGGAAGCACAATGACGAAATACTGGATCAAAGTGAGAACAAAAAGCAGCATTCCAAATTCTGCATCTCCATGTCTGGTGTCAAAGTGCTCTTCAGAGATCCAACCATTTTCGACTTTGTTGACTGCAACACGCTTCTCTCTCTTGGGCTGGTTTCACTCCCTGTTAGCAGCTTTCTTTGGCAGGTATCCCATCATGGTGGCATCTCCAACATCCTGGGGTCTCCAACACAATACAGGCTTCACCTTCGCAGCTTCACTCAATGGCCTCTCTGGGTCTCCATGCAGGGACACCTCTGACACATGCCTGGCCTCAGCAGCTTCCCTTAGCTGCAGAGGGAGAGTCCATAACCCTTTTTTGTATCCTTGACTCTAAAGCCATAACCACGTGGTTGAAGCTGTCAAGTTCTGCTGATTGATGGTGCTAGAACTTGATCAATAAATACTCATTGTATTTGCATTAGCTTTCTGTTGCTGATGTTTTCCTTCACTGATCAAGCTTTTCTTTAATTTCTTTTTACAAGTTGGAAGCATAATTGGGTGGGGTCTAACCCTGATGTCACTTCTCCCTTTATTCCATTTAGCGTCAGGATTTTCTTGAAGCTTTATAGCTCCTGGAGGCCTGCCCTAGACTCCAACATTACATTTCCTGGTGCTCATTTTCTCTTCAAACTACATTTTGTCCTTTTTCTTGCTGAGCTTGTTCCTTTTCATTATAGATCTGCCTAAGATTGACTATTAATAGATCTGCATAAGAATGACAACTAATAACCATATCACACAGTCAATAAGTCAATACTAGGCTGTCTTGAAATCTCCTCTGCCAAGGTTATTAATCTAGAACTCTTCAATTTAGCCTCAGGCAGATTTTCTTTTGATAAAGGCAGAAAACATCCATATCCTTCACCAAAATATCATAAAACAGTCTCTAGGACATTTACTAATATTTTTCTCCTATGAAAACTTTTAAACCAGGCTGTCATAATCTTTCTTGCACTCAGTACCACTGTCTTTCATGTGTCTCCTAGTATGACCCATTTGCCCCAACCTCACATAGAACATTCATTGCTTTCCTAATCCAAAGTTCCAAAGTTCATGTTCTACTACAAATAGAATGATCAGGCCTGTCACACAATACCCTGCTCCCTGATCCTGGGTTCCAGGGATTAAACTCACACCACTTTGTCTCCTGAGCTGCCATCCAGACTTACTCACTAAAGGTTCATTTTTCTGTTTTTTCCTTTTTAGTTTTTTTTTTAAGATTTGGATTTATTAAAAAGCATCTCCCCATCTCCAAGATTTTAAGTACAAGGGCTAAATAAAGATAGCTTTCTGAGAAAAAGTAAGACACACTCATGGGTGTGGCTTCTTAAGAGAGTCAGCTCCCTCTGCAGCTTTATGCTGTGGACTCTTTGTCTATTGTTTTAGACATTTCTTTTTCTCCAGCATAACCCTCAAAGTCCACAAAATTTACTGTTAAATATATCCCAGCAACTTCAGTATGTTCTGCTTTTATTTTTCTTTTATTCAGAATATTCTGAAATCATTTCTGCTCCCCCCTTGGCTCATGGTGCTTTAATTTCTAAATATCTAGGAATTGTCCAAAGTATCACACAGCTGATGATTTTTGAGTTAATTTTGTTGCATTCAGAATGTGGTGCCTATGACATCATCTCTGCTGCATAGTGTGGAACGTGTTCTATTCTGACAAATGATTTGTATGCACTCCCGTCTGTGTGTTCCACAGTTTTTGGCTATGATGCTTTGAATAGAATTAGTTTAAATTGGTTGGCTGTGTTCCTCACACATACCGTCTGTGCTGGTGTTCTGGTCTACTTGTGACATCAGTTATTAAGTGTGGGAATTAGTGTCTTCCACTATGATTGTGAAATTGTCCAATCCTTTTCTTGCTTTCAGTTTTGGTTTCCCAGATATTGAATGTATGATATTAGGTTAATGCACACCCACAATTTAAAGCATCTTGGTAAGTTGGTCCTTTGATCTCTCTGAACAGTACCTACTAATCTCTGTTAATCCATACCATGGGATCTGTTTAACACAACCCTCACCGACTTTCTTACACAAATCTTTAATACATTCTCCCTTCTTATTTCCACCCTTCCTGTGTCTTATGTTTAAACAGGACTCCTGCTTCATCAAGTATGACAGTTTCTGCCATTTGATTGGAGTGCTTCACGGGGTTTCGTTTGGAGCATTTAGTGATGTGGGCAGATTTTCAGTGACCAGGTTAGTATTTTTCTTCTTTTCCCTTCTATGTCCACTGTTTCTGTTTTCCCATTTCTCTCCATGTTGAGTATTTCATCATGCTGTATTTTTAGTGCTCACTAAAAGAATTATAATAAAAAGCTCACTGCTGTGTAATTTAAATTGGAATTAAATAGCTTCAGCTTCTCTATAGGAACTTCCCAAGAATACACATCCAGTTTTAGTCATATCCATCTTTTTTTTAAAGGCATTTTGAGACAGAGTCTTATATATAGGCTAGACTTTTCTTAAATTCTAAATGCTTTTTTCTTACCTCTCAAGGTTGAGTGACAGTTGTGTATCATCCCACTTATCCTTTGTGTTATATGTTTTTATTATTTATGCATTTTGCCATATATTTTAGTCATACACATTATAAACTCACACTGTATTATTATTTCTGATTCAAATAGTGAAAAATTTTTAAAACATTTAAAAAAAGAAATTAAAAATAATCTTTTAAGCCAAATATTGTGGTACGTGTTTATAATTCCAGCACTTGTCAGGTTGAGGCTGGGTTCAAGATCAGTGTAGAAAATGGTGTGAGACTCTGCTCCAAAATCCAAAATCAAGCGTAAAAACCCAACAAAATCCCCAAAATGATGTCAAAATGCTTATTTGCAAGATCCATGATTTGCCATTCTTGCAGGTGAATGCTGTTATCCATCATCATTTACCTGCAACGCAAAGGAAAACCCAAGTGTTGGCTTTGGTTTCTCTGAACTTATATTCATCAGGGAATCTTCCATCTGCTTTTGAGACATGATCTCACTGTGTAGCTAAGTTATCCTGTAACTCACGGTCTTCCTGCCTCAGTTTCCTGCGAGTTAGACTTAAAGGTTCTGTTATTTTCCTCTGAAGATGTTTGCTTTGTTATATGCAGAGAGTTAAGTTATTGGGAGCGCTCTGACATTTTCAAGACTTCACTAAAAGGGGATGATTCTATATTAGGTTAGCTTTTAAACTTCTGGGGGCCATCTTTGCTTTAGGATGTAGTCTTTTCTTTATTTAAATTTAATTTTTGACTATTTCCTACATGTTTGTAATATATTGCAAACATATTCACTTTGTTACTCTCTTTGCCCACCGCCTCTTTCATACCCGATCATTCTTCCCAAAGAGTCCCTTCATACTGCCACATCTTATTTTTGTACAGGTTGTGTGGAGGTAGCTGTAGCTGCCGTGTACTCATGATTACATCAGTCTCGTCATATCAAGAAGACAGTGTGTCGTAGGACTCCTTCCCCTTTGCCACCTCTTACAATCTTTCCATCCCCACTTCATGGTGTTCCTTGGGTTGTGGAGTGGGTGATGTATCATGTTTAGGAATGAACACTTAATAGTCATTTATCCTTTGTATTTTGACAAACTATGAGTCTATATATTAACTATAGAGAGATGGCTCAGTAGTTAAGAACACATACTGCTCTTGCAGAGAGGATCCAAATTCAGTTCCCAGCACCGATATGGAATGGTTCACAACTGCCTATAAGTCCAGTTCCAGGACACCTGACCCCCTTTTCTGGGCTCTTTGGGTACTGCATTCACATGCACAAGGCCACATATATGCATACTGTGATAAAAAAAAAACCCTAAATCTTAAAAGGAAACTTCTCTGGCAAAGACGAATAGTTAATCTAGTTTAAAAGCATAAATACGTTTAGAAGCAGTTTGGCTATCTCTCCACTTAGCTTAATATCAGCATCAATTCCCCCTGGGAGCCTGTGATATCTTCAGTCATAGGTTTTTTTTTTTTGGCCTAGGTTTACAGTACTAAGTATATTTTTCTCATGGAATTGATTTGAAATCTAATCATACAGTGGTTGGTTGCTCTAAAAACTATTGTGCCACTATTGCACCCACGAGAAGGTCTTGCCTGGAGGTCAGAACACCCAGCTGAGAAAGACTGTTGGTGCCTTTTCTCCCCAGCAGCCTGCATTGCCCCTTCTGTCTGTCATTATGAACACTATCCAGCAGGGTGGAGGCTTTCATCTTAGATCCAATGTAATTTGTCTGTGTGCCATAACCCAACAATGTGATGCATTCTGTAGTAGTGTGGTACCATCTAGTTTTGATGGGCAGCCTTTTCTTCTAAGACATAGCTCTCCTAGGGTGTTCCACTCAAACTTCTAGGATGTGGGGCTGGAGAGTTAGTGCAGCAGTTAAGAGCTCTTTGTTACCCTTCCAGAAGACTTCAGTTTGGTTCCTAGCTCCCATGTTGGATTGCTCACAATTGCCTGTAACTTCAGTTCCAGGGGATTGGTGCCCTTTTCTGTCCACGTTTGTGGGCACTGGGTACCCTGCATGCATGCACACACATATATAATTAAAAGTAAAAATCTAAAACAATGTCTGGAATGTTTATCAAGGCCCTTCATACAGCTTAGGGGAATCTGAACTCTATGCTACTTTTCCTGAAAGAGCTGGGCAGTTTTATTTCTCTTCAGTCTTCTCCATCTTTCTCTTAAGTTGCCATTTCCAACTCCTGAGGCTGAAACTGGAGGTCCCTGCTTGAACTCCATTTACCAAATTACCTAGCCCGTGGAGCATAACAGGTCCTTAGGGTGAAATACAACAACCGTGGATCTGGGCTGTGGCAGGTCCTATCTTTTAGGGTTTAAAGCCACTCAGCCTCTGCTCATTCTTGCCTGTTCCTGAGGGAACTTCAAACTCACTAGGTTAAAAAAAAGACATGAAATTGGAAGGGAGACTAATTGGGAAGAGGGACATGAAAGCAGGCATGAAGGGGGAATAAGAGATGGTGGTGGGTAACGATGATCAAAATATATTATATACATATACAAAATGCCATAATATTATTACTGTTATACCTATCACTATGAATAATTAATACATGAGCTGCCATGTGGGTGCTGGGAATTGAACATGGGTGTTTTGGGACAGCAGCCTGTGGTCTTAACCACTGAACCGTCTCTCCAGCCCCCTTACAATTAATATACGATAGAAACATTGTAACAGCATTCAGAGCTCTGTCATCTGCTGCACTTTAGCATGGAAAATGCAGTTGTTTTTGAACAAAGTTAAAGTGGGATGGCAGGAGAGGACACTAGTCAGGGAGATATCTGTGAGTGAAGCCAGGCAGCCAGCCTAGTCCCATAGACAGCACTGCTCAGCATGGCTTATGCTCACAGGCATGGCTGCTCCAGAGTGATCTTCCTCTGATCTCTGAGCAATGTGGTTAGCATTGACAGGACCTGCTGTCTGTTAGTCCTGTACTCTACAGCTCGCTGCTGTGTCAGCTGTCTCTCTTACCGTCTCTTTCTCTTTAAAATTTAACATGTATGAATGAATCCTTTATATAGCTTATTTCTAATTTTTATTTATCAGTGTGTGAGTGCACACATGTGTGCATGCATGTGCTAAGGCTGGTGGACAACCTTGGGTATTGTTCTCCAGGTGCTTTCTACATTGTTTTTATGAAACAGGGTCTCTCATTGGCTTGTAGCCCATCAAATAGCCAGCAAGTCCTTGGGATCCACCTAGTGTAGTTTCTCTATAACTGGGGTGGAAAGCTCACTCCACCATACCTATCTTTATTGTTTGTTGTTTTAACATCGTTGTGAGGGTTGAACACGGGTTCTAGTGCTTGCACTTTAATGAATATTTCTTTGTACCTCAGATTTAACATCTATTACGTGAGGAAATTGGATCATATCTCTCCGAAGACTTTCTTTTTTTAAATAGTAATACTACTATGAGCTGGAGACTTACTGTATGTGGTGTTCTCTGTCCTTTTCCTCCACAATCTCCTTTAATCCTTTCAACAACCAGAAGCAAAGGCACAAAGAAGTAAAGCTATGCTGCCAGAGGAGGCGCAGTTCTCAGAAGGATAGGCAAGAGTTTGATACCATGGTGAGTCTTTGGATACTCACTGGGTTAATCCTACTAGACAGGACACAGAGTCCTGTGGCTCATAGAGGTAGGCAGTTAAAAGAGAGCTTTAGACTACAGCTTCTTACCTGGATCCATGGGTGCATAGTACAATAGGAAACTTCAGGTAGGTCCTGCCACATGTTTAAAACTGAATGCCGTGTGTGTGTATGTGTGTGTGTGTGTGTGTGTGTATGTGTTTTATCAGGGTGATTGATGTCATCTCAACAAAAGACAACCAACCAACCTTAACCAACCGAATAAGCCATACTTTTAGGATGTCTAGGTGTGGTCATCTAATCCTATGAAAGAAGGAAGAGAGGCTTAGAGAGGGGGAATGATTTATTCACACAGTGGTGATGGATGATGGTGATGACAATGATGTCAATGGTGATGATGGTGATGGGCCCTGGGTAGGTTGAATGATAATGACCTCCATAGGCTCATATGTTTGAATATTTGGCACCTAGTTGGTGGAACTATTTGGGAAGGATTAGGAGGTACCGTCTTGTTGGAGGAAATATGTCATTGGGGGTGCAATTGAGGTTTCATAAAGGCTTGTGCCATCCCCAGTGTGCACTCTTGCTTTCTGTTTGTGCGTTCTCAGCTGCTGCTCCAGTGCTATGCCTGCTTCCCTGCTGCCATGCTCCCCACTATGAGAGTGGTGCACTCCTATCCCTCTGGAACTGTCAGTCCCAAATAAACCCTTCTTTTTGTAAGTTGCCTTGGTCATGGTGCTTTTTCACAGCAATGGGAAATAACTAAGACAATGATAGTGGAAGTGATGGTGATGATGATGATAGCAATGGTGATGATGATGTTGATGTTAATGCTCTTGATGGTGGTACCGATGGTGATGATGATGATATCAGTGGTGATGACGATGATGACAGAGAATAGAAACTGTCATTTTCTAAGTTCATAGGCACCCGAGGCACTACTCTAAGCACTTTGCATAGATTTTATCCCTTAACCACTCCTCAGCTCTATGATACAATTTCAATGACTAAAATAACTCATAGATGGGGAAACCAAAATATACATAGATTAAAGAGCTTGCCCAAATATCATCCAGCGAGGAAGTAGTTATGGTGGTGACAGAACCCAAGGCTCTTGACTTTTATCCCAGGACTCTTGTCAGACTAATCAAAGGACAGATGGAGGCTTATGCGGAATACAGAGCCTGTCTCCTGTTCCCTTGCAGGAATTGGCAACACTGCAGTGTGGAATGTCACTGTAGGCTGTATCAATGAGGGGGTGATGGGTGGTAGGAATGGCCTCTCTGGGAATGGGTTCCAAATCATCTATGGTGACACTTACAGATGAGACATATTTTCTTAACAAATAAGTATCTAATGGATTAGGTCTCATCTAATTATGCATTCTGCATTAAGCTGCACCTCTCCCCGACTGTCGCGGCTGCATAATTAAACCTAATGTACTTTTAATGATGTCTTCTTAATTCAAGCCTTCGTGTGTAATTAGCATCAAACAGGGATGAGCTGCTGTCACAGGTCCAGGGGCTGTTCCCTCCATTTGCCCTACACAGCTCAAGTTTAGCTATGAATCCATCTTGGACTTCAAGGCTGGAAAATGTTGGCTTGGTGGGGGCAAAGATGACTCATAATGATCACTCAGTCTCAATTTGAGTCAACAGCATAGCATTTTGTTCCAGCCTGGCTTGAATCACAAGTTCCAAGTCCTTGACGTCAGTATGCAGCATGCATTTTGCTGCTTTGGTCCCAAGTTGCTAACGGTTTGTGAGTATAGAAAAGGTCCAAAGGCAGAACCTAGGAGGAAGATAGGGAGTCACATACCAGCTCCAACAGTGACACTTCTCTTTGAATTTCATGTGTTTTAGCTCCAAAAAGAGAGAGTTATGTGGAATGGCATTTAGGATTCCTGCTCTCCAGACATTACTTAAATACTTAAGTTACTATTGCTCTCCTCACTCTGACCTCCAGCCTACCCTCCTTACAACTCAAACCAGTAGCTTCTGAACCATAGTTCTGTGCCCTTCCCTGTCTCAGTCATCCTCTATTAGTGTCACATGTCACCAGGATTTATTGAGCACTTACTATATATACACTAGACATTGGTGTTTGGCGTCTTAGTTCATTCTCAACCATCCCATATGGTTAGCCCTGATAGTTTCTGGTTTCATTGCTGTAACAAAATACTGGACAAAAGCAACCTGGTGCAGAACAGGCTTATTCTGGCTCACAGGTCAAAAAGCACTACAGTCCATCATGGTGGGGGAGGTGTGGCAGCAGGAGCTGATGTTGCTCCTCACAGGATGTTCTCAGGTGACAGGAAATGGGACCAGGTTCCCAGGGACCCTCTTCCTCCAGCCAGGCTCCACCTCCCAAACTTCCACAGCACTTTGAACTGGGGACCGAGTGCTCAAACACAGGAGCCTATGGTGGGTATTTCACACTCAAACCCCAGTGTGCATTTTGGTCAGTTTCCTAAGGAGGAGGCAGCGACTTGGCTGGAAGGGATGGCCTTGCTCTAGCAACTGCCAAGTGGGAAGCTGAGGTTCACAGTCTGCAAATATCAGTGAGGCCAGGTCCTTCCTCAAATGCCCTCGGCAGAGGCAGGCACTCCCAGCCCTCTTGGTGTCCAACTTAGGCTTCCTAGATTCTCTTCTTCCACTTCTGTTTCTCAGTCTCTCTCGTGGCTCTTCACTCCTCTCTGCTAGGTGTTGTCTCACTCCACGGCTTTTCTCCCTCCCACACCACACCAGTCCATAACAGCTTCAAGAAAGGGCTCATATCCTGTCTCCACAGACATTCCTCACTCTGTCTCCGTGGACATGCCTCGCTCAGCTCTTCCTTTATTTTCACAGTGCGTCCTACCTGTCACACTTCCTGTCACTGATACCTGAAAGGTTCCGTTGTGCCACAGCTGAGGTTTTCACTCGTGTCTGTTGACTAAGTTGGCCGTGAACTATAGAGGGCACAGGGTGGCTCTTTCCCTCCCCTCTCTACCAGGTCTGTGTTGATCATTGGATTGGATCTGTGGTCCCCGAGGACACGTGGGGCATCAACCCCACTCTGTGATGTGAGCAGGGAATTGAGACCAGCAGCAGGCAGACTGTAAAACAGTTTTCACATAGCTCCCTTCCACCTCACCCTGGTGCTTCAGGATGCCTCTGTACCAGTGCAACACTGTCTGCTTTTCTGATCTCATCTCTGTTCACTGTACTTCAGGCCAGTGTCTTGCCCCTCAGTTCCTCCAGCTTACCTATTCTAGCCTGAAGGCTATCATGTCTTCCCTCCATCAGGGAAGAGGGCTCTGTCCTCAGCTCTCCCTCTGGTGGCTTCCTCCACAAAGGTGAGCGCTCTCCTCCAGCATCTTCATAGAGGGGCTCTCCTGACATCTTGCTGAACATCCTCATCCTCTCTACCTTGCATCATTGGTATCTTATGTCATGCTGAGCATCTTTTTCAGAGCCATCCGACTGCACTGTGGATGCTTTTCTTAAAACAATCTTTTTATGCCTGGTGGTGGTGATGCATGCCTTTAATCCCAGCACTTGGAAGGCAGAGGCAGGTGAATCTTTGTGAGTTTGAGCCCAGCCTGTTGTACAAGAGCTAGATCCAGGACATCTAGGGCTATAACACAGAGAAACCCTGTCTTGAAAAACCAAAAAAAAAGTCTATTTATTTATTTTATGTGTATGTGTGTGCCTGTGTGTGTGTGTGCCTCTGTGTGTGTGTGTGTGTGTGTGTGTGTAGGCCACAAGAGGGTGTTGGATTCCTTGGAATTGAGGTTACAGGAAGAATTACACTCTAAGTGAGTGATAGAGGTTGAACCAGGGTCCTCTGAAAGAGCAGCAAGTGGCCTTAACTCCTGAGCCATCTCTCCAGCCCCTGGCCTTCTGGCTTTCTTATTGTTAATACAGAGCATCTAGTGGCAGCCTTTGTCTTGACCTATTATGACTGACAGAATTTCAAAATTGCTTTCAAGAAAGCCTTTGCTTTTAGATCTACAGGAATTTTCAAGGCAATTCATGTTTAGTGAAAGTACAACTGCACTCGTATTTGCACACCCACGAAGCTGTATTCCTTGGCCTTCGTGGATTAAGAAGCAGGGCAGACACCCTGCAATCTCTATGAGGCATTTTCTGTGTAGATTTAATTGTTTCAATGGACAATTGCTTGTTTAATTAGAGAAATTAAACACTAAGAAATACTGTTATGAAGAAGTGGATATGGTCTTGGGTGAAATCCCAAAGCCTCTCTGAGTTCCAGTTTTCTCATTTACAAAATGAGAAATTAAATGATCTCAGAGGGTCCTCTTGGAGCTCTAATATTCTTTGATTCCTTCTATCCTATTTCATAAATCACAGTCTGTGTGGACAGGAAGATCACTGGCAACTGTGGGGGACTGTTGTAGTTTTCCTTTTTAGGAGTAAATAGAATTATAGACTTGACTTCTGCTCCCAGAAGCCATATAGATATGGTTCATTCATTTAGAGGTGTGTGCTGAGCTGAGTCCACAGGCCAGAGAGGACTCAAGGTGCACAGGGCAGAGCTGTGAACAAAAGAGATGAGGTCTCTGTGCTCACAAGATCAACACAAAGGTAGAACAAGTCGTGGTCACTCAGGCTGTGAAGCGGGGAGCACTGGCGAGAAAAGAGCAGTGTCTGGAAAGCCTGTGCTCAGAGAAGCCTCACTGAGCAGGTTCAAGGAGTAGTTGTGGGGGCTGGTGTGTGTGTGCTTGTGTGTGTGTGTGTGTGTGCGCGTGTGTGTTTCAGTTGGTGAAGGCTTTGTCTTGCAATCCTGAGGACCTGAGCTTGGTTTGCACTTAACATTAGGTGTGGTGGTGGAGTGTGTTTATAATCCTAGCTATGAGGGGTGGAGACAGGTGGATCCCTGGGGCTCACTGGCCAGACAGCCTAGCTTACTTGGTGAGTTCAGGCCAGTGAGAGACCCTGGGTCAGATAAATAAGATAGATGGCTTACACACACACACACACCATGGGAAGGAAAGGTATTCCGAATGGAGGGCCATGTGTATAAAGGCCTGGAGGTGGAAAGGGCTTTGTTTGTTGGAGGAAGGAAAGAGAGCAGCGAGGCTGGAGAATGTTGGTGAGGGGAGACTGAGATTAGCCAGTCTGAGAACAGCAGCACCAGCTACCATCTACCATAACACCAGGGGTCCCAAACTTCCATTCTGTAAGCAAAACAGACACCAGGGAGAGGTGACTGTAGAAGATGCCAGTGTCCTCTGATGGGGCTGTCGTTACCAAGGATGGCAAGTGGATCCGGATAGAACCTAGCACTCAGGCAGATAAAGAGACTGAGGCCAAAAGTGAGGTGAGCAGAGGGGGTAAACAGGGTCATGGGACTAAGCAGCCAGCACGCCTGATCAGAATCCTGCAGGGAACCACTCTTACCCAGGGCTCAGATGAGTGTGCTCATTTGATTTCAGTACAGTCCTCGCAGCAGAGGGGAGGTCATATAAGGAAAATCTGACCTTGATTTCGAGGGCCTTATGGGTATCTTAGGCTGGTGAGAGCACACACAAGAGAGGCTGCCATGACACTTTAAAATTTACCTACAACTTCTTTGAGTGTTCCCAGTGGGATATGACATCAGTGCCTCCTCCTCTCTCCTCTAGGTAAACTCACAACTGCTTTGAGCATGATGGTAGAGCGTGGAAGCGATGTCATGTGCCAGTGGGTGTCACTCATCCAGAGGGAACCAAAAAGATGTTCATGCTTGGAACTTGAGCCTCCACGACTAATGCCAACACATAGGAGGCCGAGGTAGATGATTGCCGAAAGCTTGAGGTCAGCCTTGGCTACTTTGTGAATTCTGAGTGAGCTTCTGTCTCAAAAGCAGAAGCTAGGCTTCTGTTCAGTTTAGTATGCACGAAATTGAGGTTTAATCCCAAGTACTGCATAAACGGATGGCACACACAGGAGTATCAGAAGTTCAAGGTCACCCTTCACGACATAGTAAGGTAGAAAACAATCTGTGATATATCAGACATTGTCTCAGAAACAACTCAGAACAGGCCCAATACCCCAAAACAAAGCAAAGTGAACCACGATAGGTCTTAGGTCTCGGAAACAGGCATCTGAGAAGCCTGACAGGAACCCAGAATCTCTGTCACCCACTTGACTGGTGACGTTGGCCATGCCCTACTCCTTTGGGACTCCTACAAATCTTCTGACTGGAATCCAAGTGTGTCACTTGCCCTTACTGGTCCTGCTGTGCTTGGCCGGGAGAGGGTAAGACTAAGGTGTCTCAAGTGGTAGATGCCAGAGATGCTGGCGTCATGGGAAGCATGAGCTATGCAGAATGTTAGCTGGTGAGAAATGAGCAGAGGGGAACACAGGAGAGGAAAGGACAAATGGGATGGAGGTGAAAGATCATCCTGGGGTAGGGGAGAAGGCAAACCGGAAGCCTGGGGATGTGGGGAAAAGGGTTGCTGCACTTTGCGCCTTTTTACATCTCTTGACTTTTCTGTGGCAAGGACAAAGGTGATGGGACACATAGAGAATCTTAAAGCATGGTCATCAGGAGAGCTAGCCCTTGAATGGAATCATCTATTATTAATTTGTTAATTTACTGAGCACTGGATGTGCGTGTGGCCGGTGAGGAATGGGATATGAAGGTTTCCACACTATACTTAAAAGGCCTGGTTTGGCCTTGGGCAACTCATTAGATTCCTCTGAGCCCCTTCTCTTGACAGTACAATGGGCAGGCTAGGACTGTTTCTGTGTCTTTGGAGACTTATTTTGAGGCATAAGTGAGGCTGTATGTATGGAAACCATAAGCAAGCTGACTCTGTAACAACCCTTTCTTAGTGGATATTGTAGAAAAGATGGGAAGCCGAGAAATTCTGTTGAAAATTTATAATCTGAAAAATGTGCCAGAAGTTAGTTTATAAAGTCAGTCTTCCAAGACTCTGTCTGTCTGACTGTCTCTGTGTATGTGTGTGCTTTTGTCGCTGAGGCCCAGAGGTTAGCATCAGCTGTCTTCCCCATCCCTCTCTCCCCTAGTCTTTTGAAGCAGACTTTCTCAACCTGGAGCACACTGATTTGACTGAACTGGCTGTCCAGAGAGCCCTGGGGATCCTTCTGACTCTGTCCCAGCATACTGGGTTTACAGGTACCTGCGGTTGTGCTCAGATTTTACATGGTTTGGGGATAGAACAACTTGGGTTCTCATGTTTCATGGCAAGAACTTCATAGACTGACCTGTTTCTCCAGCCCTTACTCATAAAAAAATTTTTTTGTAGTGTCAACGCTTGGTCAATGATGTCAAGTCCAACCTGTGGGGTGTTTTCATTTTTCCTTCACACAAAGGGTCATATCCACAGCAGCCACCTGATGTTCTCACATGACAGATGGTGGAAGCTATGAGTTAGGACTCTCAGGCTCCATTCCAAGCCTATCCACTTTCATCCACGTGATTCTGAGAAAATGTCTTTCCTTCATGACTCTTGGTTGTAATTTACAAAATGGGAGACACAAAGGCTTCAGCCATGTTGCAGTTCTCAGGGTCTACTGTAGTTGGTTTGCTGTGCTCGAGAGAGGACATATTGTCCTAGCTGTTAGTCACTGTGTTTTTATGATGGCTTTTGGGCACTTGCTTTTGGGATGATTGTAATTCTAGGTGCTGATATCTGGTCCTGTCTTGTTGGATGGGTGTTTTTCGTTCCTTGGTTTCTGCTGCCATCTCTGGTTCTTAGGCGGGTGAGGTGGCTGTCTGTTGCCTGGTAGGGAACTCTTCTGGGATCTTGTTAGGTGTGGTCTGTGAGGTTTCCAGGTTAAATGTGCTTTTACTGAGAGCTGACATTTATGAATAGACACGGGCAGGGGGATGGTTAGGGGGGCCCAGAGGAGAGGGGTAACGAGGGTGTTCCACCAAGATCTATTTGGTTCCCTGGGAACAGGGAAGGCAGTGGAAAGTAGTCTCCTACAGACTTGGGATCAGACTAGGGGATTTGGAGGAGAGAAGGGGAGTGAAGGTCGGAAGCTCACCTACCTGCTTAGCTGGCCTTCTTGCTTTTCTGGCAGGCTTGCCTGGTGGGTTCCCAGGGAATGCCTGCTGGTGTTTGGGGGCTGGAAGAGGACAATGGAATGAAGGAAGGGGAAGAAGGTTGAAGGAGGTGGTCTGTGTGGTCCATGGAGATGGGGGCAGGGAGGAAGGGGAAGGTGCAGCAGGTGTTCTATTGGTAGAGCTGGGAATAAGATTGGGGGACTGGATCTGGAGAAGAGGAGGGAGAGAGAGGTGAAGATCTGCAGTGGGCTTACCTGCTTTTCTGGCTGTAGAGCCCCAATTTCAGATCTTAAACATCCTTTAAAATGTTTTAATTGACCTGGGGTGGGTCCAGAAAAGGAAGGATTATGATTACATGGAACAGGGTATTAGACTGGGTGATCACATGACTGGGAGGATCACCTGACTAAAGATTAGCAGGAGATAACGCCCCCAATGAGGAGAAGCTGGGTTGCCCATACCTGGGTAGAAAACTCTAGTTATGTGTTATTCTTATTTCTTAATTGTTTCCAAGACTGAGAAATTAATTTCTGTATCATCACTAAACAGTTCCTAACCAGTTCATTAGGCTGATTACTCAATCAAATTACATTAACAGCTTCCTTATTCCTTCCTCAATGAGTTAATTTGTGAACACAAGACTTCTGGATCACAACACATGTTTTTGTGAAAGAAAAAGCAAAGGAAAAACTTTGAATTTTTTTTCTGATTATGTTTCAAGACAAGATAGAGGGAAGGATAATGAGTTATTTTGTCTAAACTGTCTATGTATTTATATTTTTTCAAATCATTTTTTTCTCATTCAAAAGTCTTTTCTTAATCCTCCACTCTTAACTCTCTATATATTCAATTCTGGCTTCTCTTTTGGATGACCATTTTCTGCTATTTTTGTGGCCATGTTTTCGGTGTGTCATTAAAATGTCTTTCTTAGACCACCTCTTGGAGAGATGGCTCAGAGGTAAAGAGCACTTGCTGTTCCTACAGAGGACCTGGGTTTAGTTCTTAACACCCATGTGGCAGCTCACAGCCATCCTTCACACCAGTTCCAGGGAACCAAATGCCCTCTTCTGGCCTCTGTTGGAACTACATGTATGTGGTGCACATGCACACATGTAGACAAAGCATACATGCACATAAACAACAACTTATAAAAAGAGGGGCTTCTTTCTAAGTGTCAGGTGAGGATGCTCCCTTTCCATATCCTCTCATTTTTCAACTGAATTCTTTGCTTACCTTCTGGTGCCTTCCCTGCCCTCCCAGGACTGCTTTACTTTTCCTTGTTAAACCTGTTACTTTGCGAGGTGAACCCTAAGAAAAGCATATATAGATCCACCTGGAAAGGGGAAATAGACAAGCTTGCCTGACAAAATTGGGAGCATGGGGGTGAGGGGAGAAGGGAGGATGGAAGGGGAAGAGGAGGTTGGAGGAGAACTTGAGGGAACTGGATAGTTGAGATGGAGAAAGGACAGAGATAAGGGCAAGGAAAAAGATATTTTGATTGAGGGAACCATTTTGGGGCTAGCAAGAAACTGGCATGAGAGAAATTCCCAGGAATCCACAAGGATGACCCCAGATAAGACCCTAAGCAATAGAGGAGAGGATGCCCAAGCTGGCCTTGCCCTGTAGTCAGACTGATGAATATCTTAAATAGCACCATAGAACCTTCACCCACAACTGATAGAAATAGGCAGAGCTCCCAAAGTCCAGTTGAAGAGTGTGAGGAGTGAGAATATGAGCAAAGAGGTCAAGATGATAATGGGAACACCCACTGAAACAGTCTACCTGAGCTAATGGGAGCTCACCAACTCGAGTCAGACAGGGAAGGAACCAGCAAAGGTCCAAATTTGTCCCTCCGAATGTGGGTGACAGTTGTTTGGCTGGAGCAGACTGTGAGGCCACTGGCAGTGGCACCAGGATTTATCCTTACTGCTTGTACTGGCTTTTTGGGAACCTGTTCTCTTTGGATGGATACCTTGCTCAGCCTAGATATAATAGGGATGGCCTTGGACCTTCCCCAAAGCAATGTGCCTTACTCTTTCTGATGATTGGATGGGGGTGAGGTGGGAGGGTGTGTGGAGCGAATGGGAGGAGGGAAGGGATTGGTATGTGAAATGGAAAAAGATAGTTTGTTTTCTTTTTTTTTTAAGAAAAGAAATTAAAAAAAAATAAAAACCCTGTTCATTTGAAAACACTTTGGAGTAGTCATGGCAACCCCACTTAGTCTTGCCAGATACTTTTAGTTACCAAGGGTATATACACAAAGACTTCACCAAATTCTGTGGACTGAAGGCTTTCCCATGGGGAGACATCTTGGAGACACAGCAAACATCAAGAACATGCTTAGAGTTAGGGTCGGGTTTTATCATGATCCCGAGGCCATCTTTCTCTGCACCCTTTGCTTCAGTTAGTCTCCAGCTGGTTCTCTACCCATTGCTTCTTTGCATCATGCCTCTGTGCATCCTTACACCCTTAACTAGCTTCACAAGGCAAGGGAAAGCCTTCTGCCCCTTCCCACAGAGCGGCGGGGGTGAGGAGGTGGAAGGTGGGGGGTTGGGAGGTGGGGTTTCCCTGGGGGAGGGCGACACCCTCAAACTCCTTTAGTCACCACTAGTGTTTCAGCGCCAGTCACCTCAGGGAATGAGTTATTGGCAAACAATGATCAATGGTTTGTGAGTGGGCTTGTGAACTTATGTTCTGTCTGGAAGAAGGAGAGGCACACAAACAAGAAAGCAAGATTCTACGGGATGAGGATGAGTGACAAGAGGCAGTGACTTCAGAGCCACCTCAGAGGTGGTGTACAGGGTGTAGCTATGGAAGACTCAGGTAAGGAAGAGCCAGGTTTAAAAAGAATAGGGTGGAAAATTCTGAGCTGAGGAAATAGCAATGGATCCTGACAACCAATGGAAGCTGACAGCGCTGAAAAGTATTGAAGAAGGGGAATGGGGTATGGGGTGCCATGTGGGTCCCTTTTACAGAGCCTGCATATAAAATGGTGATGGGCATGTGGAAGTTGGCCCAGACAGCCTAGACAACCCGATTGCCACTAGCTACTTTGAACTGGTCTTGCTTGTAATAGAATTAATGTGTCTTGTTTTTCTTTCTGACTGTGAGCAGTTTTGGGGGAGTCAAGTACTCACCGTTCTCTAAGTCTTTGTGGCGTGCACCTGTGCCTGGACATTGCTCATGCTTGTTGGGAGCCTGAGTGTACTTTGTTCTGGGTAAACACCAAGCACATCCAGCCTCCTGGGGCAGAAGGTGGCCTCCTGAAGGTCTCTCAACTAGTCATGGCTGCAGTCACCAGCCAGCAAAGAGGGCAGGGAAACCGAGGAGCATGCAAGAGACCTATTGGTCAAGTCCCCTCTGTTTCTTGAGGCAGATAGTAGCTCTGTCTCATTGCTTGATGGAATTCCTGGCCACATCTGCTCCTGGCTCTAGCTGATACCCTGGAGTCAACTCTTCTGCCATCAGCTTACTTCCTCAACTCAATTTCTCCCTTGGCTGAACTCAGTTTCCTGCTCTCTTCTCTTCTAAGTCACATAACTTAGGATCTTTGTCCCTGTACGATATAGTCTTGTTCTGCTGTCAATCACACCCAATATTCTATTGTATGCTAGTAGTTTAGACTTGGAGGTGGAGATCACATCTTGGCAGGTTAATTCTCTGTTGTGGGGCGTGGTCATTGCACCCAGATCTCTAGTCAGTACCATCCATCCCTTTCCTTCAAACGTGGAACCTGAAATGTGTTCAGATGTCACCAAGTATCTCTTGGAGACAATATTGCCTTTAGTTGAGTACCATTCAGGAAGGTAAGCTTTCAACAACAGAGAGAGCTCTTGGAGACTTATGGGCATGTCTATGGTAAACTGCTTGATTGTTAGTTGATGTGTGGGCAACACACTCCCTAGGCTGGTAGACCTGTTTCTCTCTGCTCTTGACCATGGATGTGATGTGACTAGCTGCTTGAAGATTCTGCCATGGTGTCTTCTCTGCTATGACAGATGGTAACCTGGAATCAGGAGCCAAATAAGACTCTTTTCTCCCTACACCACTTTTTTTTTTAAAATCAGGGAACTTCACCAGGGTAGCAGAAATAAAGCTGGAATAGAGGTGGCAGGTTCTGTCCTCTGCCCCTCATATCGTGAGTGAGAACACCGAGGCTTAGCTGGTGGAATGAATCAGTCAGGTCAAGGTCAGTACCGGCCACACAGGCCTATGTCCTCCTAGCTGTCAAATTTAGTTTGGGGCTTTCTTGAGCACGGGGAAATCTCAAGTGAAGTGGGAAGACAGTGACCCTAGAGAGAGAATTGACTAGAATCCAGGCTGAGCCATCCACTGGATACATGACCATAGATCTCGAGTCTCTGCTTCATTTCCTGGTGGTATTAAGTTCCCACTTTGCAGGGCTAAGGCACAGAGGTGGTGCACCAGCATCTTATGTGTGTGTGTGCTGAGCAAGTGCTGGTCCCCATTCTTTGTCCAATTTGGGATTGAGGAGAAGGGATTCACATTGTCACTAGCATAGCTTGGCCCCCATGGGATAGGAGGCCAATGGACCTTACTTCTTGGAAATCAGGTTAAAAGTACAGGTGGTAGAGCTGGGCGGTGGTGGCGCACGCCTTTAATCCCAGCACTCGGTAGGCAGAGGCAGGCGGATCTCTGTGAGTTCGAGACCAGCCTGGTCTACAAGAGCTAGTTCCAGGACAGGCTCCAAAACCACAGAGAAACCCTGTCTCGAAAAACCAAAAAAAAAAAAAAGTACAGGTGGTAGGATTCAGAGTCTGTGATGGAAACAGCCAAGTAGTAGCTTTCCGGTTTGAAAAATCACTGTCTGTGTTGAAGGCTGATGCACCTGACTAAGGTCGCCCTCCTGCCTTTTCCTGGGACTTATCTCTACTGTGATAAGCTTATCTGTGCAGCTCAGAGTCTCAGCAACCCAAGCAGAATGTTACATTGCTTCAAACATGCCCAAAGAGCATAGGGACATTTAGAGCTCAAGTCGTATCTTCTTTTCCCTGTGTCAGGGCCAACACAATGGCCTTTTGTCCCTTAAAACCACTAAGAGGTTTTTTTTTTTTTGAGTAAGGGTCTTATAAAGCACAAGACGGCATTGAACTTACTATGTAGATAAAGATGACCTTGCTCTACTTTCCAAGTGCCAGGATTATAGGCATTTACCACTATCCCTTGTTTGTATGTTGCTGAAGATCAAATGTGGGTCCTTGTACATTCTAGGTAAGCAATCTACCAACTGAGGGGCATCCAAGCTGTATGTGTGCATGTGTGTGTGTTTGTGTGCGTGTCTGTGTTTCCAGCACTGGGCACAACCAGCCTTGCAGACACTCGATACTAAAAAATTCTCTTTCATCTCTGAGCTCCATTCTCAGTCCTGGACCATGGAGTCTTAATTTCCAGGGATTTCTCATCCAGGTCAAGTGTTTACGCCTTGGAGACTCTACCTAGATCATCACAAGATACTACCCAGAAGTCTGGTTCTGATCAGCTTTCCATCTATGTCCCAGGATTTCACAAGAAACATCGTTCCTTGGCTCTGTAGACAGACTCCCAGTATGAGATGTTTGCAGAGAGAGGAAGCAGAAGCTGGGCAGCAGAGTGGGTTGTGCCAGGAAGTCAGGTTCCTGAGTGTGGCATGAACAAACACCCCTGCCTTGGAGCTCCTTGGTGTTCAGTTGTTTTTCGTGAACAGGTTTGATAATCCAGGATGGCACATTGGACTTCCCATCCTGGCTGAGCACCATAATCATCTGAAACTACTGATGATTATACTGAACAACCCCAAGTCACAAAGTAAACAGTCCCTGGAACCCATGCATGGCCTGTGCTCCACTAGAGAGCCAGATAGAACAGTGGTGACTAATAAAAAATTCACACTTCCTGTAACAGGGCGTCCCATTTTATTGATGAACATATTAAGGCTTGTGGGAGGAAGAGCTGGGAGGACTTATCAGAAATGGCAAATTCTAAGCCACTGTCCCTTTGAGTATTGTTTTTCTAACCATGATACCCCTTGGGCAGGACATTTCTTCAAGTTTCCTTCAGCAGTTGATCAGAGAGGGCAGGAAGTTGAGGAGTTCATGGTCAGCTATGGGGCGAGTTTGAGGCCAGCATGAGCTGTATGAGTTCTGTCTTAAAACCACCTCTAACAACCAACAAATGAACCAAGCAAGCAAGCAAGCAAGCAAGCAAGCAAGCAAGCAAGCAAATAAGCAAACAACCAACCAACCAATCAACCAACCAATCAATGAACCAATCAACCAACCAACCAACCAACCAACCAACCAACCAACCAACCAACCAACCAATCAAATAAAAACTCCAACAATGTTGCTGCTAAACCCCTCCTGCAATTAGGTTAGATCCTAGTCCCTTGCTAATATGCAGAATTCTTTAGGAAAACATATACTTGTTGTTGCTTTTCTTTCCTTTCTCTGCCCCTTCCTCCCTCCCTTCCTGTCTCCTTCCCTCCCTTCTTGTCTCTCTTTCTTTCTCCCTACCCCCTCTCTCCTCTTTCTGTACTGCCTTCCTTTCTTCCATATATTCCATTTTTTTTTTTGGTGTGTGGGGATAATGGGTATTGAACTCAGGGCTCAAACAAGCTTGGCAAGACTCTGAGCTACGGCTGCAGCCCTCTTGAAGTTCTTAGTTCTCAATCTCTAAGTGTCAGTGCAGTGAGATCCTGTCACAGAGTCTTTCTCATTTGAGGGAAAGGAAAACTCTCAGACTCAGACAAGGGCATTCTGGGTCAAACAATCAAGATCATCTGCTAGAAGCCTGGTTTTCATTTGATTCTTGACCTGACTTTGTACACATCACAATAGACATACATTCCTGCTTGAGGGTGTCTGAAAGAGAGTCAAGTCAAACCTAGCTCTCTGTGAGCTTGGGACTCTGGCCAGTAAATGACAGATACCACTCTTTGTCTTCCCTTGTTTTAGAAAAATCCTAGCTGAGGTTGCTAAGGCGACGCAGTAGGTAAATAATGATCTTGCTTGACAAGCCTGATGACCTGAGTTTGATCTTCAGGATCACGTGGTAGCAGGAGAGAACTAACTCCTGCACGTTGTCCTTTGATCTCCACACATGTTCTAGCATGTGCACATGCATGTACATGTATATGAATAAATACACGTAAAAATCCTATCTTGATCATTTACAAAGTTCTAAAATGATTCTGAGGAGTTTGTGGGCTGAGCACGGTGGCCATATGCTTGCCTAGCATGCACAAGGTCCCAGCTTCCAGCTCCCGAGTAAGGGCAGAGAGGTGAAGTTCAAAACTGCTAGTCTTAAGCTGAAGAATGAGAAAACAGCAATCTGGGGAACCCTGGCTTCGGAAATGGCACAGAATGGAATGGACAATAATGAAAGGTAGATAATGGGTCCACAGTGATTTAATTCTTGGTGATATTGTTCATTTTATGCAAATACCAAAAAGGAAAAAAAAAACCTTGGCTATTTGAAAATAAAACAGGAACCCCCTCCCCCATATTTAGTGTTTGATCAAATGAGAGCTTTTTTTCCCCTCACACATCTGCCAAGAGAGTTAAAACAAGTATATAGATGTTAAATAAAAGGCCCAGCTACCAAAGAGCAAAATTTAATGAAAGCCAGAACTGTTAAGTATGGATACCTGTTGAGAAAAATGTCAGTCACTTTCAGAGTTTTCCCACTGTTGCATTTTTAAGAAAAGTGTAGTAAAAATACAGAATACAAGGTAACTTCTTTCTCACTTCTTGTTTCTTCCTCCACGCGTCCCTTGGTGAGAAGCATCGTCTCGGGAGTCATGGACTCCTCCCAGCACAGACCCCCATTTCCAGCCCAGTCTTTCTCTAGCCAACCAGTAGGCTCAGGGGCCAGAGAGCATGTTCCCAGGCCTTAGGCAAAAGGTCTCTGAACAGCTGATGGTGAAGTTTAGATCCATCTCTTCCTGGGTGCAGACTCCCCAGCGGCAGGTCACACAAGAGTCTACAGTGATAGGCAGGAGGCTGGGAGGACGTCAGCTGGCAGAAACAAAAGGTGACCATTCATCCCCAGGTCATAGCTTCATATGCCATGCCCATGTTAACACCGGAGAAATCGACCAATAGGGTGAAGGGTTGATTCTGGGATCTTTCTTCGCTGTGGCTGATGAAGAGAGAGTGAGAGAGACACAGAGATATTGGTTGTCCACTGAGAGCATCCACAAAGGAAGCCAGTTCTCCTGCCCTGAACTCTGGGGAGGCTCCAAAATCTTTAGCTTGTCCACTGCTAATGATAACCCCTAATAGGGAAGATTGGATGGAGACAGAGGGGAGGAGAACCAGCCAGAGATGGTTATCAGTATAAGCTAGTGGCACATGGCACTCACTGGAGCATGCTCCTGGGCGTGATTGCAGAAGACGTGGCAGTCAAGTGCACCAAGAAAGAGTGGAGGGCTCCACAAAGCTGCGTGCCAGGGACTTCCACTTCCACCCAAAGGTTCAGGCTGCCTAGCTTCTCTCAGTGACTCTTGTTCACTTTTCCTGCCTGGCTGTCCTTCACCTTGGTCATTGCATTCACGGGTGCAATACATTGTTGTAATACAATGTCCTTCCTCTGTCTTAGCCAGGGAATAAGTTAGTCTCCTGGTGTTAGTGGGCTCAGGCATCTCAAGGTCGCCTGATATCCTTAGCAACTTAGCTCATCTCCCTGTCTCTCAAAATGATTCAGGCTTTGCTGTCTTTCTTTCTTAAGATCTGATCACATGCTAACACAATACTCTATTAACACAAACCCCCAGTTCTCTGCATTGACGTAACTCACAACTTCATATTTGGTCTCTCAAACCTAGGACAGGAAATGACACAGAAGGCTCTGTGGCAGGCGCTTGGCTGGACTCACATAATTCCCCGCCGCCTTTCCTTTGCACTTAAATTGGACAGCATTTCCCCTTATATCAGAGGCTCCACAGAGAGTCCTATACTCCATCATGGGGCTTCAGTCTAGATGCCAAGCAAAGGAAAGGCAAGAATCATGTGTGACACCTCCCTCGCTGCCAGCTCTTTGCAAAGCTCTACCAGGTTCAGGAGACCAGTTGCCCTTCGGCCACACACTGCCGTTGAGCCTGAACATCATAGAACACACCTCTTAGGCTCAGATTGACTTTGTAAAGAGATGTACCATACCGGTACTCTATGGCCCATGGAATAGCTCTTGAGCATTAGAGGAAGCCTCTTCTGAGCAACAGGAGACTTCCCAGGTCCTCTTCTGCCTACACACTGTCCAGCCCCTTTCCACGCCCTATCTGAGATGCTCTTCATGGCTGTTCTCCGGTGAACCAGCATTTAGGTAGTATTCTGTCTGAGGAAGGCAGTCTCCTTCTCCAGTAGTGTCTGTCTCCATCCAAGGGATGGATGGTCTGAAGAGCTCCCACACTGAGTTTGAAGGTCACATATTCCTTTCCTTGCTTGTAAGGTGGAACCAACCATGAGTCTTCAATCTGGAAACTGAAGAATGATGGGGAGGGGTAGGGGGCAGGGAATAAGAAGAAGCAAAAGGGTCTAACAGAGCCTGCAAACCATGGATATTAGTAAGAAAATAACTGCACACACTAAGACACATTAACAACTGAATTAAAATTAGACAGTTTGATTTCTTCCTTAATATCCCAGGGACTCCATTCTCAGAGACGTTAGACTTCATCAGACAGGGTTTCTCCCATTATTGTGGCATAGAGCTAGTTACCATCTTCACTCAGCAAATGGCAAAGGGTGAAAAAATAATCCCCAAAGGAAAGGAATGGCCTAGTGGAGTTTTTGTTTTTATTTTGCTTTTTTTTTCTTCAGGGACATTGGCTGAATTGTCCTCCATATGGTCACGGTGGTTGGAGGTGGTGTTTCATTTTGCTGTTATTTTTGGCACTGAAGGGCTTGGGATGGGACTGGGGGAGCCTGAGCCTGCTCCCCCAAGGGGTTACTGTCTGCTCCAGTTACAATCCTGTGGCTCCCAAGGGCATCCCTGAACTGTGACTCATGCAGGGAATGGATTGCATGGACTTGGCGAAGTCCTGGCTGACCACCCGGCCATTCTCTCCACTGCCGCCTCCTCCACTGGCTCCTGCCCCACTGTTCCTGGGGAGGGTCGATGTCCGTATGGCTTCATTGATGGATTGCTGTGGGATCAAACAGAAACCCTTTTCAGGAGGACAGGGGGTTCTTCCCCGGGTCCTTGGCAATGACTGGCAAAGAAGAATGAGTCAAGATGGTGTTGAAACTATCCCCCAACCTTCCTCCCCATGCCTGAGGAAAAAAAAAACCAGGGCTGTGGGCAGTTTTTGGTAATTCTTATTTCTTCTCTAGCATGCTATGTCCTTTTCTGACCTGGGATGCTAACACTCTAGAAATCCCAGGTTAGTAGTCCCAATCTGATGTGCCAGTCTATACACAGAGGTTGTCCGTGCTAATGGCTAATGTGCATTACACAGACAGTGGCCTTGGGCATGCATCCTTGCACTCTTTGGCACATGATCTTTTCAATCCCATTGTACGTATCACCTTCCCATAGCCTTCCTGGGGCCTAGGCTTGAATGTATCAGGATGTAAGTGGTAAGTTACCACATCCTGTGACTCCTGCAGGCGGGGTATTTCCCTGGCGCTGTTGGGAGTGGACCTTAGGATTTGCATCCTGATACCTAAGCTTGATTCTGTGATTGGGTTCCCGTCTTTGGTATTTTTTTTTAGAACTTTTAAACCTTAATGTCTAGAACATGGAACTGTCTAGGCAGCTACAGTCTCCCTCCTTCCCTCTTTTTTTTTCTCTGCATTCTTCCCTCCCTATCCTCTTCTTCAGCTCCTTTTCTTCTCCCTCCTTCTCTTCTCCCCCCCCGCATCCTCTTCCTCTTTTTCTGCCTCTGCCTCCCTCTCTATCTCTATCTACTAAGAGTGGCACTACTGCACAGAAAATGCTTTAAAAAGTGATGGGAAAGTGGTTACTGCTGGGTTCGAACGATCTTCTGAAAAAGACACTCCTAGCTCCACACGACAAGGGTACTTAGGAGTCATTTGAATGAGATGATTCACGAAATGTAGTCAGCAAGGGTCATGTGGCAGAAAGAGTGAGACTGAATCTCTAAAAGCCTTCGTCTCTGCGTGAGCTCCTTCCTGTCAGCCCAGACAACTTGCAGGTCTAGACCGATGCGTCGACTCAGTGTTGCCCACCTTATGGATTCTAGCCTGCTGGAATTCTAGATCTGGGAAGGACTCAAGGGTCACCCCAGCAACAGAGCTGTCAAGTGGAACATTTGAGTAGGTCGAGAGGAAGCATTGTTCTGTTCAAATTCCTCTGGAGGAGGAGCTCTATGCCATGAAGACTACCCTCTCCCTTCCCATCCACTCCCGAGTTCATAGAATCTTAGGGCTGAGGTTTAGTTTCATGATAGGGCTGAGGTTTAGTTTCATGATAGGAATCAATGTAATGAGAAGAGTTGCCTGTGGTTGGCAGACTTCCTCTGCTGAGACCAACCTTCTACATTCTTCAGAGTATGTTCTCTTCTGCTTAGCATCTTTCTTCCTGAAGTCTCTCCTCACCTCGGCCAATGGCCTAGGCTTTCACTTAATGTGTGTGCATCAAAGATTCTCTTATATGTAAGTTTTGTCCCCTTAGAGAAAGCTCACATCCTGGGGAGTGCAGGGCCATGCCTTCACAGCCCGTGGCTATTCTGACCGGCCATTGTACAGATAGCTTTTTATAAGATATTTTTGAATTTACTTAAGAAAAAAATTAGTCTTTTCAAAAATATCTGGATGCTGTTGCTGTGACCCAGATCACTCATTCTGTCTCTTGTAGCTAGATGGACATAAACAATCTGTTGTACTTTTTTTCTTGGTGCCAATGGACTTACTTGGTGGCAAACCCTGAATGCTACAAAACTGACTTGCCAGACAAGATCTGTCTCTTGTTGCAACGGTGACAGGATGGTTATGGGGTAACCAACCACTTTCTAATTTGATCTGAGTCCTGCTTCACAGAATTTAACCCATGCCTGATACTGTAAATCCAGGCAGAAGTCTATGGTTCTAGATCCTAGGGGGGCCCTGTTAAACATGTAAAACTACCTTTTCAATGATTGTGTTTATACCCATAGATCAGTGCTGTTCTTAACTTCATCCAGATATATATATATATATATATATTTTTTTTTTTTGCAGTAGTTAACAGTTAATGCAGAGACTCACTATTGGTCAAAATGCTGAGCCTAAGTGACTCGGAATGCCCAGCTGTACATGGGATGTCTATATAAATCTGTCCTCCTAAAGGGACAATGCACATCACAAATGAGGGAGGAGACCAAAGGCAAGAGCTGGAGGATGGGACAGAGTGCTGTGAGGTGCTGTCTTCTGGACACAACACGGCCATGGCACTAGTGCACTCACTGTGGTGGGACAAGACTTTGTACCTTATCAAGCCAACAAGATCATGCAGCATCCCATCAAGCAGCACTGATTGGACTCAGTATGTTCCCAAAATAAGAACAAAAACAAAACAAGGGAAGAGAACATGAAGGTAGGCGGGAGATGTGTTGGTTGGTATCCAAAGGAGGGATGGGGTGAGTTGGAGGTGGATCTGATCAAGACATATTGTATTCATGTATAAAATTATCAAAGAATAAATAAGAGATATTCTAAAAAATAAAATCTATGATTCAGACAGACTTCCCCCCATATGATGTTCTGCCCACGCTGGTTCTGTCTCTTCCTCAAACCCTGGACTTAAGTTTATTTGCATCCGCCCTGGCATTCCTCCACTGAAGAGGAAGTGTGATTTGGATTGCATTCTTTTGAGTCAAAGGCCAAATAAATACAACCATGATGCTACACAGGGGAAAACTGAGCTGAGAACAGGAAGAATTAATGATTACTGGTTCTTACCGAAAAAAGGTTGAAAAGAGAAGAACATTTTAATTGTGTCAGTAGAAAAACATATAGAACTTTCTAGAGCGTAGATTGGAATCCAAAATTTCTCTCTCTCTCTCTCTCTCTCTCTCTCTCTCTCTCTCTGTGTGTGTGTGTGTGTGTGTGTGTGCATTTGCACCAGCACACAAGCGACCGTAAAGGCCACAGGCAACCACCTGTCATTCTCTAGGAGTTGGTCCACCTTGTTTTTCAAGACAAGGTTTCTCCCTAGAACATGAAGTTTGATGACTCAGCCAGGCTGGGTGACCGGTAAGCCAGAGGAATCGCCTATCTCTGCTTCCTCGGCTCTGAGATTAAAGCATGTGCCATCCCAGCCAGCTTTCCTACATGTGTGCTGGGGATTGAATTTAGCTCCCCACGCTTATACAGTAGGCACTTATCAGCCGGGCTAACTCTCCAGCCCCATCGACCCTATTCCTTTAACTTAAAAAACTGTAACAAGAAAACAAGTTAAAGCTCTCATAGATTATCTTGGATTTTCTTTCTCAAAAGTCTCAGACATTTTTGTAATATCTCACTAAAAAGTTGGCAAATCATGAATTTATGAAGAACAAGGTTAATGATGCATTCGATACCAGAGTCTACCAAAATCTGAGACAAATTTGTTTGGCATGATTGCCTTGTTTAAGACGATAGTCATCTGAGACAGTGACAAAGTAGATGACCTATTCAATATGGGTTCTTACACTCCCCTAAAGCTAAATAACAATCATTAATAACATGCCTGCCCTTGCCTTCGAGAGGGTGGCTCTCTGCTGTCCCTCCCTCACCAGCTCTTCTCAAGCACATCCTTAGAGCTGTTGTTCTGAAACTGAGGCTCAGGGAGAGAAGAGTGAATGACAAGTCCAGCTACAATGTCCCCCAGTGTGGTTCTCCTGAGACCTGAGACTCCGTTCTGCGATGGTGACTGCATTCTACCCCCAAGCCCCTTGGTTTGCTAGGAGAACTGTGCCCAGCCTCTGGATGTCAGAGACTATCCTAATGAAAGCGCAGTTTTCATTAACGACTCCACTGAGCATGTGTGGAAAGAAGTGGTTAAGCACCAACTGTAGCGGATGCTTCCTCTGTGTCCAGCCTCTCAGCTGCTCATGAATTCTAGGCAAGTGTACAGACCCCAAATTGCTGTGATTTAAGCGTACCATGGGTTGGAACAGCCACATACAATTTTAAAAGGTCAGGCGCTCTCCTGGCCGTTGGGGAGGCTGGGGATTAATTTCCCCTGAGAGCAAAGTAGGAAATGATAAAGGTCTTGACTTTACTTAGTGTCAGCCAAGGACAAAGATTCTACTCTGTTCTCCCTGGCAGAGGAGAAGTTCTGAGGCTCTAAGGCGCTATTCAGTTCAAAAGGTGCCCTAGGTGAGGCTTTGTTTATGAAGGTTTAAGTTACACTAGGAGGTCATGGGCTACCTGAAGTCCTTGTCTGAGTCTTCTATACCGCTGTCTCTGTTCAAGTCTTACTGGTTTCCAGATGTTTCTAGGCAAGAGTTTTAGTGTCTGGGTCTCTGACCCTGGTCATCCTTTGCTGACAACTCTTGACCTTGGCTCATTCAGTCCTTGCCTCAACCTGGTTAAACAGATGATACTTTTCCAGAGACACTATGTGACCTCCCTGCTCTCAGTCCTCTCATTAAGGGAAGGTCCCGAGCATTTCGTCACCAGCACTCTCTAGCAGGTCAAAGTTCACCAACTGTCTGCCTTCCCCGCAAAACCCCAAGATCTGTTTCTGGTTGGTTCCTGATTGCATCTCCTGTGCTGAGCATTGTCCCCACTCTTCCCCTGTGACACACGTGTCCTGCCCATAACACATCAAAGGGCAAAGAGTGTCAAGAAGGCTCAGTTGAGATCCCGCGCTGAAGGTTGCCTAAGTGACACAGTCTGAGCAGGAAGATGCATTTGGTTTGTCTCTGTGACCAGCACTATGTCTGGCACTTAAAGGACATAAGGAAACAGTGCAAAAAATAAATTAATGGCTGGAAGAAGGGAGAGCTAGAAGTTTAGAAGTATCTTGGCTAAAACCAAGGGCCTGGGCTTTATGAAGGCTTTGCTCACTAATTCCTGTCATTCCAGCTCTTGGCTTGTGTGACCTTGTGGGAGCAAGCTCCCACACTTCTCCAAGCCTCACTTTTTATTAGCCTGCAGATTCTCTGGAATATATTGCTTGACTGGTGAAAACGAGGAGCTAATCCCTTGGTATGAACGCTCCCAGCCTTCCCTCCCCTCTTTAACCTCTCCCTGCCCTTTCTCCCTCTGTGCTTACTTTTCCTCTTCTTCCTCATCCCTTGCACATGACTAGAGAAGGTCCCTTTGAACTTCCGATTCCTGGGAGGTGAGCCTGAGCTGATTTAGGGGTCCCGGCTTTAAGACTGGGAAACAGTACGACCAAGGAAAGACATAGGGTGGAAGGGATTTTCAAAGGCCCTGTCGCTTCCATCTGCATCCCGGTGTAGGGCTGTGGGATGTACTTCTGAGCAGAGCTAATTGCTTTTGGGCAAAGCAAAGCAGCTCATTCTGAAGCCCGAGGAGTGGCTGGAGTGCCTTCCACTTATCTCTTCTAGATAAGAGAGGAACTGATGGAGCTTTGGAAATGAAGGGCCCACTAGATTAATAAAGAAAATAGCTCCCTTGAAGTGGAAAGATGGAAAGTTCTATTAGGAGTCCTGGTGTTTGTGTAGAAGTCACGACAATGGACGGAACTGATTAAAGGGCATTGGGGTGTAGAGTCTGGGTTAGCACTTCTGGGGGACCCTGACAGCTTCTGAGAAATTCAACAACTGCACTGTGTGGGGAAGTGGGAGAATGTCTCTAAGACTTGGTACTATGATTCCAGGGCCTCAGCAGAGTATTCTTGCCATCTAAGACTGCAGTGTGCCTTCAGTGCGGCTGGCCAACAGGGTCTCAGTTTGAATTCCAGCCTCTAGTTAGTTACTTACGTAGTAGAAATCACCAGAAACCTAGAGGGAAGCTGGACATTCAGGTGGTTTCCTGCTTGGTGGATGCCAAACCACATCATGGTTGATGAACACCCAAAGATGAGACCAAACTCACCTTGGGGGACACACACCTTGGGGATGTGTTGCATTGCTTAACCTATGAGCAACTAACTCTCTTTCTCATGCCTCTTTCCTTACTTCAAGAGATTTTTCTCTCTTGGACACAATTCTATATTAACTTTACTAAACATACCCTATAGCCATAGCCCATTCTTTAAGGACTTATGGCCTGCTTGGCTCAAAAGAATCTAGTACATGTAATTAATAAAATTACATGTTAATAAATAAATATTAATAAAAGAAGGCTTGAAGGAAGCTGTAGCTGCCTTAATAATGGCTGTTATCATATATGCTCGTGATCACTGCTCTTATTTTTTTATTGAGAGCTTAATGGGATATAGGCCTCCTGCCAATCCTTTAATCTATTATTTCATATCCTCACTACAAATTTATGAAGTATATACTGTATCTCTGTCCCCGTTTTTACAATAAAAATAAGGATCAGAGGGTAATTAAAACTTGGCCAAGCTGACGGAGTTAAGAAACAGAACGGATGGACTCATGCCAGGCTCTCAGCTCACAGATCTTCACTGGACACCGTGTCCTGGGGCACCATGAGAAAGAACGTTTGAGAACCGGCCAGTACAGACTCTGGGCGTCTGGTCCATGGGGAAGGGGTGGAGGATTGCAAAGAGCATGGCTGGTCTAGCTCCTGGCCTGGGTCTCTCTTTGCTGCTTGAACAATTGTTTCCTCTCTTTGAATGATAGCAGGGATTGTTGGGAGGTTTGTGTTCTGGATGTAATTGTCAAAAAAGATTTGTTTAGGACTCTGGGCTCCTTGCCACATCCCATAAAAGTCATGGAGGGTTTAAGATCTAAAGTCAGTAACTGCCCTGGGATCTGCCTTTGCCAACGGGATGTCAAGGGGAGAGCGAGGGGTGCTTAGGTTCTCTAGACAAATGCGGTCACACGTCCAGACTTCCACTGTTCCTGGTCCCACACTGTGGCTTTTAAAATGAGCCTCATGAGATAGAAGACAGGGTGAAGGATCAGCTTGCACAGAACACTCAGGGCCTGGGACGTGGCAGGAGGAGGGAAGCAGATTGATAGCGGGAAAGCAGCTGGGACTGTGATGTGGGAATGCTGAATGCCAAGGCAGAAGTTCTCGGAAACTAGGATATGGAGCTCCCTTTTCTTGCCTTCGTTCCTCTCCTACAGAACTGAACACCGAGTTTTCAAGGAAGGACTGGCTAGAGATGTCCTCCCTAGGACTGGCCCGGGATGTATAGAAGGATCATAGCCGAGGTGGGGAGAGGCTGGGCAGGGCCTGTGCTAGTGGCTCAGTGATGTATATGTTCCATTCAGGAGGAATTCAATATTGATGAAGGGGGCCTTTAGGGCAGATTACAGGAGAACAAACCCCAGGAATAAATCTTATTCATCTAGTCCAGCCAAAGAGAGAGCCCAGGCCAAGATACCTGCTGGCGTGAAGCCCACAGTGAACACATATCTCTTCCCTTCTTAGTCTAAAGAATGGTTGTTCTTAATTCCTGCTGTTTCCACCAGCTTCCTCCAATTCTCCTTCCTCTATGTTCCTATAGAGTTCATCTGAAGCACATCTTTCCTTTCTTTATGTGTGTGTGTGTGTAGTGTATGGACCTCTGTGTATGGTGTGTGTGTACCTGTGTGTGTGGTGTATGGACCTCTGTGTGTGTATGTGGTGTGTGTATCCATGTGTGTGGTATGTGTGTACCTGTGTGTGTGTGTGCGTGTGTGGTGTACATACCTGCGTGTGTATGTGCATGTGTGTGTGGTGTATGTACCTGTGTGTGTATGTATATGTGGTGTATGTACCTGTGTGTGTGTGTATGTGTGTGTGTGTTGGAGGTTAACGTTGGAGGTCTTCCTCAATTTCCCCTTTGGCTTATTTATTGATTGATTATTTGATTTATTTATATACAGGCTCTCTCACTGAACCTAGACCTTGTGGATCTGGGTAGGCTGTCTGACGAATGAGGTTCAGGGGTCCCTCTGTTTTTTCCTTCCTTTCTACAGTGGTGGGGTCACTGGTGTGCCTATGGTACATAGGTGTACCCTGTTTTGATGTGGGTGCTGAGACTCTGAACTTAACTTCTCATATTTGTGTGGCAGGCACTTTACCATATGAGCCATCCCCTGAGCACTTTTTTGTATCCATTTCTTGTTGAAATTCAAAAGTTTGAAGGTCACAGTTGACACCTGAGTTCTCTGCTTCCTTGTGGTACTGTTTACATGACTGCCTTCCGTACACATTTCCTAACTAGGACTAAAGATGCAGCTGAGGGCTGTGCAATGGTGATAACCCCCGGCTTCCCTGGGATGCTTTCATCTCCATCTTTGCTAAGAGCCACTTGCCCCTCTCACACAGTACCGGCGATGGTGAGTTCTCTATTCACTGGGATGATCCCTGTGCTCCTCTGTTAGAAAAATGGGTTTTGCATTTTCTATTCACATCTACTCTCATTTGCCTGCAATCATTGCTTTCGCTTGTTCTTTGGGACTCCATAAGATGAACCTGCTTTTCTTCCTCCCCACAAAGTTTTCATGTTTCTTCTGGCAACTCTTCAATCCTCTCTCACTCTTCCCTGCCTCTGCTGCCGTCAGCTGGGTTCGGTGTGGTTTGCATTATTGAGCTAATCTGCTTAGCTTTCTCTGCGGATGATTTTTTTTCTGCCAATGCTAGCCCAGATAATATGGAAGCTAAAATTGGACCCAACTCACCAAGTATGGCAAAGTCAACATGGAGAACTGGGTAGCCATGCCTTCCCTCATCTGGGGAGCTGTTCTACTGGGCATAACTTTGCTGATGGAATCCTGACCTCTAACCTCACCAACCTATCTGACCTGTCTCTGGAAAAATGTACTTGCTATTTTGGGCAAAGTAATCTCCAGATTCACCCCATCTCTTCCCTTGCTTCTGGCTCCCCACTTCTCTTTCAGTTTCTTCTTCTTCTTCCTGCTGCTGCTGCTCTGCGCCCTGGATGACCTCAATCTATTCGTTCCTACTCCTCTGAGCAAGAATCCTCTCAGGAAACCCAGCTGTGCCACTTGGGACAGGGTAGGAGAAAAGACCCAGGAAGACGATGCCACCTTCATCCGTTTCGACTCGCTGCGGGATTTGTAGCAGAACTCGATTAAGGCAACCAGCATGGCCAGTCCCAGCCCTCCGATCAGGATGTAGAATACACCTGCCACATTGCTGAGGCTCAGAGCACTTGTTTTGTCCTAGAGGAGGAGGTGGGAAAGGAGGGGAGGGGGAAAAGGAAAGTGAGTCAAGAGGCTGAAGACCATTGACGCAGCAGCAAATTAACACACATACACTCGACCCCACCCCCTCCTCAGCATTCACGTTGGAAATTGCTTGTTTTCATTGGCGGAGTTCACAACATTCCCGAGGGGCAAGGGGAATGTGTGTGTGTTTGTGTGTATAGAAAACCATCTGTGGTTGTGTCGACCTTCTAATTATATCACCTCGCTCCTCATCGTCTTTTCTGGGACAGGAGATAACCACAAAAAATTCAGGCCAGATTTGGGAAGATCTGAACCCTCGAGCTTAGCCAACCCTTTTAGGAAACCCTTTCCTTTAGCTCCATGTCTACTTCATCTCTGTTGCTTGGCAACACGTCAGTCTCCATCATTGTACATGTCTCTGAGTGTTTTGCTGGGAGTTGGTATTAAAGTGAACTTTCCCCTAGATGTGCATTTGATTTCAATTTAATAAGACAGCTCTCAAACACATAATAAAGGCAGAGGGATGCATACCTTTAATTGACTGTTCTCAGTCCCAATTTAAGGGGAAACCTGGCAGGAGGGGGGCTTAGATAGGCAGAAAGGCACTGAGCTAGGGAATGGCTCTATTATACCCTAATAATTCTGCTTAATTGGTGTCATTTCTTGTTTCTATTGGAGGTGCTTGCTAAAATTGCTGTGGGCAGACCTGGATGACTGAATTTAGAAATCTCCGTTGCCTGTAGTAAAAGGTACTCTGTTGGCTTCAGAGATGCCAAGTCCCATAAAAGGGTACTGAATTTCCAGAAGCCTGGGGCAAAGTACTGACGTCTGGCAGGAAGGAGCAGAACCCGGATTGTGGAGCCTGTGGATCCCACTGGTGTGGGAGACTGTCTCTGAGTCCTGTCACATCCTGTGAGCTTCAAGAATGCAGGCGTGAAGGAGAACACTTTCAGGCAGGGAGAACACCGACCCAAACTCCTGTCCCTAGTGGAATGCGGTGACTCTCACTCAATTTTCGACACAGGCAAAGAACACCTTTAAGTCTCGGAAGAACGATCCTTCCCGGTTCTTTCAGTGACTCTTGACAACTTTCCTTTATATTGTTAGCTCTCGCCAGAGTGTTCCATTAAATCAAAACGAAACACGTGTATCAGCTTGCACAGGTACAAGGCATTGGTTGGTAGCACAGGATGGGACGTGTGGCTTTTGTATTTCTCCACGTGTTCCTTTTCAAGTGGGGATCCAGAGGAGCCCTACGAGGGGTGAGCTGCATGGTCCTAGGAGCTGCTCTGACATCTGCCTAGGAGAATGTGGGCACGTGGAAAGGGATTTCTTATCTACTGAGTCAGAAGCCTTTTCCCCGTTTCTACTAGATGCCCAGGGTTCTTGGTGGTTGAACTTGGGAGCTGCAGATGGTAGGTAGCACCTTGCCCCCCTCCTCTGGAAATGGCCCCAGCCAGCAGAGCCATGGGATTATCTACAGCAACACCTCTGTGGCTTCTCGTGTTTTTGAGTATGTGTTTCTTTGGGCAATGCTTAGCCTGGCTCTCTAGGCAGCAGAGATGATTATTCAAGGGAGTAAACTTTTTTTTTACTGTCTGGGATTGTGGACTGAGAAGAGAAATGTGAAAAGTGGGTTCACACTTTGTGTGATTTTCAGAACACCACATCGATGTTTCTGCTTGTTTTCAGAAGGTATGCAATTCTTAGGAGTCCTTTACAGAAATTCTTATAAAACCCTCCTGTTTGGACGGGAGCAGGGGTGGGCAGGGTGGGAGACATCCTAAGGCATCAGCAGCCCACACTGTAGCAAGGACTAGATAAGGATGATGCTCAGAGGGAGGGAGATGGGAAGAGCTGGGAGAGAAGGCTGGAGGCTGCCTGCTTTCACTAGCTAACGCACACCTGCTCTGTCCATCGCTAAGGGTAGTGTCTTCTGACATTTCTTCATAGTGCTCCCAAGTTTGATTCAGTTAGAGAGGTCTTCAGAGATACAGGGATGGTGGGCACCAGTTTCTGTTACTATCTTCACATTGCTCTGTGATTGTGTCTGCCTCCCCGGCCATCCATCTATGGTATATCTTTGAGACAGGTAGAATTAGGTGTTGTGTGGCAGTGAGGGAGGAACTGTGTTCTGTACAACTGTAGAAAGGAGAGGGTCCAGTGACTGGACATCTGTGTCTGCAGTGGAGACTTTTTATCACTACTCTGTCTTCTTTCTTTTTCTGGTGCTGGGGCTTGAACCTGAGTCTTGGGAATGCTAGTCAAGTGCTCTACCACCAAGATACAGCCTCACCCTCTGTATTTGTTTGCTTGAGACAGGATTTCAGTATACAACCTAGGCTGGCTTTGAACTCACTGAGTAGCCTAGTCCAGCCTCCACCTCCTGGTCATCCTGACTCGGTTTCCAAAGTTCTGGGATTTTCGGTGTACATCACCACAGCCATCTCATCTACCTAGGAAGACCTCTGGCCCAGAAAAATGGCTGCCTGTGTAGAGACAGCCGGATGGTTTGGGTGCTGTATCTCTTTTGGCAGATCAGTTCCATAGACTCTGGCTATGCTGGCATCTTTCTGCAATAGCAGAGGTCAGGGAAAACTTCTGGAATCAAGGGGGAACTTGATCCTCACTCTTTCTGATACCAGACACGACAGAATGGTCTAAATTGGCATGTTTTAGTGGAGTATGTGATGAAGAGCTAATGTTGGTGTGGTTTTAGTGTAGGCAAGTTTACATTTAGACAAGGTTTGTGAATCCTTTATGTGTGCCATTAGCTTTGTGTATGTGTGTAGGTGTGTAGGTATTTTTTTTGGTAGTGCGGGGGTTGAACTCAGGGCCTCATGTGTGTTAGGCAGGTGCTCCACCACTGAGTTATAACCCTACCTCATGCTTATTAGCTCTTGGGAGAGTATCAAATTTTGATCTTTCTCAGGAGGTTTGAGGTCTTCTGGTCTATTGCCATCACTGACCTTTGGCACCCATTGTTGGGATATGATTGGCTACCCTGGGGTAGGGACAAAACTTCTTTTATTTAAAGACTGGAGCTGTGACTCCTCTCTGATCCATTGTGCCACAAAAGGGCTTTTGAGTAAATAGCAATTGTTCCAATAGGTGGAAAACTGCAGGGTTTCAGCTCTGATGGGGGAAGAAGGAGATGGGGTTGGGGTCTTCCAAGTATTCCCCAAAGCAGCCCTATCTCTTTCCATCCCCAGCAGATGCACTCCCCCAGAGCTAGGCAACTTGCTGGTCAGAGGGAAGAGTGACAGCTGTCTCCAGCCAGGAACAGACAGAGTGGCCATGCTGGAGAGTGACGGGTGAAAAGGACAAACAGGGAAACCTAAAACTTGGAGCTCGCATCTTGCAGAATTGTTGGGATGGTTGCTATGGTGATGACCCCGGGCTCCACAATCTGTTCTCCTGGACCTTTTGTCTTCAAAGTGTTGCCTCCCTTCTCGGGAAGAGAGAATCCCCACCATCCTGTATATCTCCTTGTTCTTTCCCCGGGTTGAGGAACTGTCCCAGATTCCTTGTTTTTTTTAGCCAACATCCCTTCTAAGAATGTTCAAGACCTTCCGAGATTTGGTCTTCATGAGGAAGATTGAGCACAGGCTTGAGGCTTCTTTTTTTTTCTGGCTTAAGTGAAGTTCTAGAAGATGCCAATACCTTTGGCCAGGAGAGCAATGGCGTCCACTGAGACTAGTGCTGCCAATCACCCGAATCTGCTAGGTCTGGACAACATGCCAATTTCTCCAAAGGTCTTCCTTTCTTCTTTTCTATTAGAGTCCCACAGCTTCCAGAGGATATTCTGGACCATTCCCAAGCCTTCTGCATGCTGACTCTGTAACCAGCTTTCCTGTACAGTAGTTTTTTTTCTGTTGGGCTCTTTCTAGAATTTACTTATCTGGACTAAGAAAAGATTTGAGTAATGACAGTTTCCTGGGAGAGGCAGGTGATGGCTGGGTAAGCTCACTTGCCAGCTGAGATCCGAAGAGAAAGCTGATGGGAAGGGTGTGGGCTCAG
>JABTXL010002307.1:3109458-3129458 GCA_025134845.1 Neodon shergylaensis | reverse complement strand
CATGAACTGATCTGGGAAAGGCATTCCAGTGTTTACAGGCCAACTACTCTAACCCCTTTCTCAAAAAGAACAAAAGGTAAGAAAAAATTGAGTCAAATGAGAGTTATCTGAGTTGGAGCAAGTAAGCAAAGGCATCATCAGGTGTCTCTGGGTTTTCCCGAGGTAAGTGTTATACATGCTAGGCAAACTGACAGTTTGAGATCTTTCCTTCTTTCTCCCCTGTTCCTCAAGTTTAAGGGGATGTGGGTCAAAAGACCCACCTAGGAGGGGGAGGGAACTAGACAAAGCAGAGAGAAGCACAATGGGTGACTGAAGGAGAATAAGAGTTGGGATTCCAGAGTCTCCTGTGGACATTGTGGGAAGAGTTTACAGCCCGTGTTGATGGAGTCATGACCTCAAATCAGGTCAGACAAGGACTACCCAAGATTGATCTTCCTGGGAGATTCTCCAGCCTTGCATGGGGGACCCTCCTGTTGTAACGCACCCTAGCTGATTGCTCTGCTGGCCCAGCACCTTCAGATACACCACAGGTTTTCCTGAGCACAGCAGATCCTTTCTGCAGCTGAAGACCATTCTTCACAATATTAAAGAGCATATTCTCTGTGCTGTGTATAGGTTTGGATTAACTAATGAATAGGGAAAAATTAAATTCAGTATAACTTAATTTATACTTAATGCACTTAAGACTGCTACCTGGCAAACTTGGCTATCTGTAGTAGAGCAGAAAATCAAGGGAAATGAGAGCAGAGAGCATGTGCAGAAACACTTGGATTGCTACGTCAAACAGTTTTTTTATGGAGGGTGTGCTGTGGTCTGAGCATTGGACAAAGCATGTGACCTAGGTTACTCTGTAGTCATGGTCCTGCTTGGTTGCCAGGTTTTACTGCTATACTTCTACAAGCAATCCATGCCTCATCCAAGACTCAGACTCGGCCCTGGATAGTCACTGTGCTCCACTGCCTTCTGCACATAGGATGCTCTGCATCCTCTCCAGTGCCCAGGGAACTTGCTTTAATCCCTCTTGAAGCCTTTTCCCGACCACACTGGGACTCAGTTTTGTGTTTTTACCAGCCCCACTCGGTCTAGCTCCTGAAGACTTTGTGTTGGGATCTGTCCTCCGAGCGTTCCCCATGGGTGTGCTTTTGTATCATTCACTCAGACAGCATCCAGAGAACTGACTTTGGGGGCTAATGACAATGGCCATCATTGATTTCATTCAGAAAGGATTTGTGGGAGGGGAGACTAAACCTGGGCTACAACTGGTTAGCAAGTATCTTTTTATTCTAAAAATTACCAGTTTTTTCTGGTGCTAAATTATGAGGGAAGAAACTATGTAAGTCTTTCTACAAGGGAAATCCTGCTTGACAAGAAAGTTATTTTTTGGAAAACAAAAATCTAGGATAGCCAAAACAATCCTGTACAATAAAGGAATTTTCGAAGGCATCACCATCCCTGACATCAAGCTCTATTGTAGAGCTACAGTAATGAAAAGAGCTTACTATTGGCATAAAAACAGGCAGGCTGACCAATAGAATTGAATTGAAGACCCAGATATCAACCCATATCAATCCACACACCTATGAACACCTGATTTTTGACAAAGAAGCTAAATTTATACAATGGAAAAAAGAAAGCATCTTCAACAAATGGTGTTGACATAACTGGATATCAACATGTAGAAGAATGAAAATAGATCCATATCTATCCCCATGCACAAAACTCAAGTCCAAGTGGATCAAAGACCTCAATATAAATCTGATCACACTGAACCTGATAGAAGAGAAAGTGGGAAGTACACTTGAACATATTGGAACAGGAGACCACTTCCTAAATATAATACGAGTAGCACAGACACTGAGAGCAACAATAAATAAATGGAATCTCCTGAAACTGAGAAGCTTTTGTAAGGCAAAGAACACAGTCAATAAGACAAAAAGGCAGACTACCAGATGGGAAAAGATCTTTACCATGCCCACATCAGAGGACTGATCTCCAAAATATATAAAGAACTCAAGAAATTAGACATCAAAATTACAAAAAACTCAATTAAAAAATGGGGAACAGAACTAAACAGAGAATTCTCAACAGAAGAATCTCAAATGGCTGAAAGATACTTAAGGAAATGTTCAACATCCTAGCCATCAAGGAAATGCAAATCAAAACAACTCTGAAACAACATTTTACACCAGTCAGAATGGCTAAGGTCAAAAACACCAGTGATAACTTATGCTGGAGAGGATGTGGAGTAAGGGAAACACTCCTCCATTGCTGGTAGGAACACAAACTTGTACAACCACTATGGAGATCAGCATGGCAGTTTCTCAGAAAATTGGGAACAATTTACTGCAAGACCCAGCAATGCCACTCTTGGACATACACCCAAAGGATGCTCAATCATACTGCAAGGACATTTGTTCAACTATGTTCACAGGAGCATTATTTGTAATAGCTTTGGTCCTTCCATAAAGCAATGTGCCTTACCCTCTCTGAGGAGTGGATGGGGAGTGGAGTGGTGGGAGTAGATGGAGGGAATGGGAAGGGAAGGGAGTGGGAACTGGGATTGGTATGTAAAATGAAAAAGATAGTTTGTTTTCTTAAAAAAAAGAAAAGAAATTTAAAAAGGAAGTCATCTTTTAAAGATTAAAAATTGTGTTTTTTTTGTGTAGATATGTGTACATCAGGTGTCTGCAGAGGCCAGAAGAGGGCATTGGATCTCCTGGAGTCATAGGCAGTTGTGAGCTGCCCAGTATGTTCCTGGAGACTAAACCCAGGTCCTCTGCAAGAGCAGCAAGTGCTCTTAACCACTGGACTATCTCTCCAGTTCCAAACTTCTTTACTTTTTTTTTTAAATCTCATGTGAATGTGTATGTGTGTTTGTGTGTATGTGTACACTTGCATGTGAGTGAAGGTGGCTGCAGAGGCACCAGATTCCTTGCAGGAACGTTACTTTCTTAATAAAAGTCAAGTTACCAAAGGTGAGAGTTTTACGAAAAGGGTTTTGCTTCTTTCATAATCGGTACATACTCTACCACCCTCAGCTCTGAGACTACCTTTTTTTCTGGTAAACTCAAAACATATGGGATGGGCACACCTGTCATCTGAGCATTCAGGAGACCAAGGAAGAAGACTGTGGGTTGGAAGCCAGCCTGAGCAACACAGTGAATTACAGACCAATCTGCACTACCGTTTAAACCCCGACGCACAAACAATAGCCACCAAACACAACAAACAAGCAAATAAACTGAAGTCCTAAGAGCAAAAGGTTTTCGGAGACATTTGGAGTATTCTGGGCAACCTTTTTCTGCTATACCACTCTCTAGTTGAGCTGCTGCCCACAGGAAGCCGAGGCTTAGTGACGGGAAGTGGCCTGCCCAAGAGACTCTTGCTGTAGCCAGCAGACCCAGCATCCACCGCCAGTCCTAACTCCAGCCCTGTCTCTTGCTGCTACTTTCCCAAGATGTCAGAGCTATAATATGGAAGAGTTCGCGTGCAGAGCTGATGTACCATAAAGCACACTTAATTTCCAAGTCCACGGGCCTTGAGTGGCAGAGTGGAGGTGTACAGCCAAGCCTTCCCCCATCTGCTGGTCTGCTTTTGTATTATAGCAGTTGCCAGCTCAGAAAAATCAAAAGACCCAGTGAGTTTGAGTTAAAGTTGTCGGGGAGCTTGCTATTTCTGGTGGACGCTGGAAGAAAGCAGCATACAATTTGTGCAGCAGCAGGAGAAAGGCGGGCTCTGGCAGGCAAATCGCAGCCCGGTGCTGCTGTTCTCGCCTAGGTAAGGACCATCCAGTTCCTGTGCTGTTCATCTCAGTTCTTCCCACATCACATCCTTCCTTCTTCTCTCTCTAATGGTTGCGTTTCTGAGCTGCTCAGCCAGGGCTGCAACAGCAGCGTTCTAACAAGAGTCGGTGCAAGTTTGTTTGCCTTTGAGATTCCACTGGTGTCCTGTGAGGTTCATTGGGAAGGTGGGGCTTTGGAGGTGGTGTGGGGGCTGGAACCTTCACTGTGTGTGTTTTCCCTGACTGCTTTAAGGATGGTGTCTTAAGAAGGACAAAGGTGGTGGCGTTTGGCAGGTGGGTACCTCCATTAGCACAGCGGTGGGGGTGTGAAAAAAGAGGAAGGCTTTAGGATCAAGGTTTGACCTTAGCACGGTTGCACAGAGCCCTTTGAGAACCTATCTTAGGTTCAGACTGCAACAGAAAAACAGGGATAACTGAATCACAAGTCACACAGGGCTCTGCATACACAGGAGCTGGGAGGTGCTTGTGGTACCATCAGTCTAACATGATCTACCTAATGGAGCAGACAAAACCAAAAGCATATGGAATTTTGGGAGGCATAATTTTTTTTGTGTGTAGGGAGGAGGTTCAGTTTAGATATCATAAACAAGCAAGGTGACATCAATACACAGTGGATGGACTTCTGCCCATCTGGAGGTATAGCTGATGGGATGGTCCCCATCCCAAAGGGGCCACTTGCACTCCACAGTTGCACAGTGCAGAATGGAGACAAGAGTATCCTATGGAATTCGAGGTAGAAGCAGGAATCTGTTTTTCTATTTTCACATTAATTACGTAGATCTAAATGTGTGTGTGTGTGCGTGTGCACATGTGTTGGTATATATGCACTAAATGACCCCAGTCTTCTTTGTATTTGTTGATTTTTCGAGACAAGGTATCTTGCAGCTCAGGCTGGCCCTGAACTGGTTATGTAGACAATGCTGGCTGTGAATAGCTAATTCTCCTGCTTCCAGTACCTGAGACCCGAGATTATTGTAGTGTGCCCCAACACCTATCAGCAATCTTAATTGACCACTTTTCTTCCCACGCCTAGCTCTGAGGAGACATTCTTCTCTAATGCTTGAGGAGACATTCTGCAATTGAGGCTGCTCGAGTTGGGAATCCAGCTTAGGGGACCTTGGGCCAATTCTGTCACCTCCCTGTGCCTCAGTTTCTTGACCCGTTTGATGAAGATGGAGACAAGATTGCATTCACAGACCCACCGTGTGAGTAAGATGACGTGGTCAGTATTTCTTACAATTGCTTGGATTGCTGTGCTTGATGAATATTGAGCTAACCATCAAGGCCACTAAGTGCTAAAGCAAGCCCTTGCTATGCTGTAGGCCTGGACTTTTGCGCTGGGTACTGCACTAGTATCCTAAGATGCTTTCTCTGTGTTCTTTGTGGTCCAGCCTAGGAGTACCAACCCGAGAAAGCTTCTCTCCCTTGGAAAACCTCCATCTCTATTCAAATTTGCTTGCAGCTGCATATGCATGTACACACACGCGCGTGCGCACACACACACACACACACACACACACACTCACTCATACACTTCTCTCCCTTTCTCTTGCTCTCCCTTTTTATCCGCCCCCTTCCCTTTCTTCCTTCTTCCCTCTTAGGAGGATGCAGACAAGACAGCCTCTCTGCCCAGAGTGCTTTGTCTCTGATCAGACCTGACCTGGGTCACTGAGTTCATGAGGTTACCATGACAACACTTATCCCTGGCTACCCATCAGGAGGCAAAGACCAATTGAAAGGGATTGCCATTTCCCTGGGACATACTGTGTTTATCCTCAGCAGCAGGGCCCCACACCAGCACCAAACTACAGGAAGAATGCCTGATACTTGAAGTGTGGGAGGGAGGGAGAAATGAATATTAGTGTTTTATTTTTTCAGCATGTTCCCTGTGGGGGAGGAGCGCAGATTGTTCTTGGAGAGAGACATTTTATTTCAAATGCAGCCAATGTGTGCTGCAGAGAGGAAGGTGGGCTAAGCTCATGTGGATTTCTGACATGATGGGTTTTGGAGAGAGGAAACAAACAAATTATTTAGACTTCAAGTGACTTTCCGATAGGTCTAACGAGAACAGAGGATAGAAAATAGTCAGGAGTGTCTTCTGTGACAGGCCCTTTGTGGCATTTTATCACTTTTTGGAAGAAACTTCATGAAATTATTGTTACAGTTTTTTTTAAAAAAATATTTTTTGTGTGTGCATGAGGTGTGTGTGTGTGTGTTGATGAAGGATAACTTTATGGAGTTGGGTCTCTCTTTCCAGCTTTCTACAGGCTCTGGAAATTGAATTCAGATAGCCAGGATTGTGGGGCTAGGCTCTTTAACGCAGAGCTACCTTGCTGGCCCAATTCCAGTTTTCTAGGTAAGAAAACGGAGGCCGATAAAGCTATGGTGGCCCGGCAAGTTCTGACTGCTGGCGAAGTCACAAACCTGGATCGAGCTGTGTGCCTTCAATGCTGATGACTTCTGTGTCACTCTCTCTAGATTCCCTGACAGCCTTGCTGCTATGCACCATTGCTCCCCCCTGTTTGGCCTCTGCTGCTGGCCCATCCTTTTCCCTAAAGTTTCCTGGCCCTCATTTGCAGGGCAGAACTCCCGGAGAGTCATTTAGACTCTGTGTTTCTTGATCCTGTGTTATAAGCCTTCAGAACTAGATTGTTGGAGGAAACCTGAGAAGTGAGAGTATAGAAGTGAAGCTTTTCTCAAAACCAGCTCTCCTGGGACTCTCAGTGGGCACTGGAATCTGGGGCTGAGCCTGTAGAGTAATAGATCAGACGCCACGCCATCTCTTGATTATTGCTTTCCCAGTTGTCTCCAGGGTCAGAGTGACTGGCTGGGAGAAGAAAACTTCCCTTAGTCGTCTGTAGAACTAAGATCTGCATCAGGCAAAGAAAGAGAATTGGAGGAAGGACCACAGAGCTGCCCATGGTCCCCACCTGTTTGCAGCTGACGCATCTTTGATGTATGGCCTTCACTTTTCTCCTTTCTTTACCCAGATGTCAATAAGACAGTTCCTGGAAATTGTGTGAAGGGAGAAAAACATATCCTATGGGAACTCCAGAGAGACTGAAATGTTGGTGGGCGATCCTGAGATTCTCATGTTTGAAAAAAATAAAAGCAGACAGGCACAGACCCCTCAAAGCTAGGCCTTTCACAATCTTCCCAGCATTTCAGAGCAAAGCTGAGGTGATTCTGTTTGGGGAATCTAGCCCTTGGCAGCATCGGTTGGTATCTGTTCAATTCTTGGTCAACAGCACCACTTCTTCTAAAGCCAGCTTTTCCCCAAACTACCCAGGTTTTAGAAAAACTATAATGAGCACAGAGGCAGCCACTGTCCCCTGTCCCCATCCCATCATAATTGTGAGCAAGTTTACTGCCTCCTTTCAAGATGACCGGGACAGCTTCGCAAGTGACTTCTCTGCCCATGACCCTCTTCTCCTGCCTACTCACTTTGCAAACAGCCTCCAGGTAATGTTTAGAATCAAGCTCCACCCTTGTCTTTGGATTGCTCTTCTGACCTCTCCTGACATCCAGCCCAGACTGCAGAGACAGCTGTCACCCTTCTCCATAGACAGTAGTAACTCATGGCTCCTACTTCCTGGCATGTCTTCCAGTGGACAGAAAGATGGTCCTAGCCATTCCTGACCACTCCATGCATCCTATCCTCTGCATCTGTTCACTCTTGCCCCACACCCTTCCTTCTCATAGTCCTTCAGGGTTCTGTCCAATGTCACTTGTCTATCTCTTAGACATGGCCTCCCCTCCCTTTGAGTGTCTTTGATCGGCTTATGGCATCAGCAAAACAGTAAGTTTATTTCTGCTCATGATTTCTTCTGGATATGGCATCACTGAAGGGCTGGGATTGTTTCTCTCTCAACAGGATTCCTGCAGGACTATGCACAGTGCTGTGTGTGGGGTGGGTGCCCAAAGTGAAGGTACGGGATGGAATAGCCAGGGAGTAGATCTCAGACCTTCCTGAATGTTTGTCGTTAGTGAGGGAAAAGCTGCATTGTGCTCCTGTGTCCCCTTGGCCCAAACATCTGGCATGGACAAGATGTGACAGAACACAGAGATGTCACAATCACAGAGACCACAGAATCCCCCACAAGACCACAGTCAGTTAAAGACCAGACTTTGACCAATGTCTTGGTTAGGGCGTAACTCTTAGCAAATCCATTAAAATCCTGGCAGATGATGGTTTGTGAAGGAAAGCCAATAGCTAAGAATCCAGCAGAGGCCAGTCTGGGGTACATTCTTGCTTGAGTTTGTAAATACAGGTCATGCACCTTGACCGAGGAGATTTGAACATATCGTCTCTAACTAAAGGGACTATGCATCTCAGGGAAGAGACTACATTTCGGCCAGGCACGTACATTTAGTTGCCACCAATAGGCCCATAGATTATAATTAGTGGATTTACTAATTGCCTTTCCCATGGAGACTGGCATTGGCCTGTCCATCTTTATTCACAACCTGAGGGCTTCAGAAACATAACTCAGCCCCTCATCCAAGCCCAGACATGCAGAGACAGCGAGCAAACAGCATCTGCTTCAAAGGAATGCCACCTGTCCAAATGGAAAGCCAAGCATTGAGCCACCTTGCTTCGTCAGGGTATTTGTTTCCAGAGTTAGGGCAACAAGTGCTATGCTGTCACCAAGAGTCTTTTAGCACACCATGAGACCATGATCTGGCTTCTGTTATGCAGAGCTGACAGGTGTTAGAGCAACATTTGGGTTTCAGGCCCTTCCTTCCTTCCTTCCTTCCTTCCTTCCTTCCTTCCTTCCTTCCTTCCTTCCTTCCTTCCTTCTTCCTTCTCTTTCTTTCCCCCTTTATATGTACATGCCTGGGTGGGTGTTTTCATGTGAGCATACACATGTGGAGGTCAGAGGTCAACTTTGGGTGCCTTCTTGTATTCCTCACCGCCTTGGTTCTTGAGGCTGTGTCTCTCACTGAACCTGGAACTTGCTGACTTGGCTAGACAGACTGGCTGGCAGTGAGCTCCAGGGGATCCTCCTGCCTCTGCTTCTCTGCCTTGGTATTATAGGCCCAGTCTATGTAGTGATTACATGGGTTCTGAGAACTGAACTTGGGTCCTCAGGTTTGTGTGACAAACACTCTACTGTTGAGCTACACTCATATCCCCTAGACACCAGTTTTCTGAGCTTAGGAGGCAGAGGTTCAGAATCCATCTGGGAGCAATGGAGGGCAGACTGGAAGGAATGTTCCCTATTGTGTGGAGGTACGGTGTGATGCAGAACAATTGGAGGATTGCCAGAAAGGTGGCCCTGGGCCTGTGAGCACCTGCCTGGAGGGGCTGTTACTGCTCTGCCTTTGGTGGGATGGTGAGAATCTTGTAGCCATGTCCTGAGCACACAGCATCACATGTCAAGAGCACAAGCTTTTATCACTTTCCAGTCTTGCGAGTGACTTACAGTTTCTGCAAAAGCGCGATGGTTCAGAGGATAAGAACGGCTCCACCACGCTCCCTGGTTTTCACATATCCTACAGAATGGCTTCCTGGGATCCAGTCATTGGATGTAAAGTAGCTGGAGCTGGCACATGCATCTCTAGAGTTTGGTTTAAAGTGACTCATTTATATTTAAACCATCTTGGTGAAGCAGCTCCTCCCATCTCGGGTGTGTGAGGCAGAGATATAGGGGAAACTGGCTGGAGTGTGTATGTGTATAGTCTTAGCTGCTAAAAAAATGATCCTTTCCTTTTTTGCATGTGTGTGTGGTATGTGTGCTTGTGTGTATGTGAGAAAGGAGGATGGGGAGAGGGCTGGGGAGATGCAACCCTGCACCTGGAATGCCTGATGTGAAGTGGTCACTGGGGTTCTGTAACTGAAGATGGAGGAATTTATGATTTTCTATTCTTGTTTACGTGGATGAATGTGTGCCCATGTGAATTTATGCTGTGTGGTGGTGATCTGACACCTTCTGGCCTCTGGGAATCCCGCAACCAGAGCATCTGGGTTTCTCGTTCCCTTTCTTCTGCTTTCATTCTCAAGTCCTAACTGCCTTGTCTTTTTTCGGAGATATAAACCAAAAAGGTAGGCTTTTCTTCACTGCAGATTCAGGCTCCTGGTGTTGACCCCAGGAAGAGTCTTTGAGTATGGAAAATGCACCAAGACTTTTCAAAGCGAAGGGACCTGGTACTGTTAAACCAGGGCCATTAGACTGCCCAGTGGTTGCTCTGGACTCCAGATGCTTTCTTTTTTCCCCTGAGTTGATGGTTATCAGTTTGCCCATGAATACACACACACGCACACACACACACACACACTTCACTGGCTTCATTCTAGCACCTGCCTTTGACAGAACTGTCAGTCATCCACCCTGGAGCTGCTTTTGAATAAGTCACAGCCCTGGACGCTGAATCAGATGGCCTTCCTCATGCCCACCTGCTGTCTGTTTTCTTGAACCTGCACCTCTGGAACGTGGGGCTAATGACAACCCATAGGGATGAGACGAGATAGTGCTCATACCACAGTCAGTGGCTGTTATTAGAGTAGGGAGGCTTTGCCGTGCAGAATACTCGAATTTTGGGTCCCTGTCACTGGAACTTGCAGTGCATTTCTGGTTGTCTTGTTATTCAAGTGCCTTTGTCAGGGGAGGAGAGGTATCAGGATTCTGTTGATGGAGAGACCACAGCTTCTCTCTGGGCCCTGTTGTCAGCTGGTGGCCTTGACCCCAAAGCCTTCAAACAACCACTAACTTTCCCTGAACCTGTGACATCTGATTCTGTACGCTGCATCTTTCTAGGCTGATTGTCTCTAAATTCCTTAAATAAAAGTCATTTTCCCAACAAACACTACTGTCTGGATCTTGTATAAAATCTGCCTAAACTTATACCAAGAGTCTTGTGAGTTCCTCAGGATGCTGGTGCCTGTTTGATGAATACCAGGCTATGACATTTCTCTCCACTAAGGTTGTAGTCAGTGGTGTTTAAATCCATGGTGACATTTTTATTGTTTCAACTCCTGGAGAATTACTTAAAATTATTTAAAGCATTTTCACTAATATTTGAACAAGTCTTTCATGAAACCTTCTCCAGGCTCATGTTTCAAGTTCAGCCCTGTCTTCTTTTCATTCTCTTCCTCTTGGTTTATCCTGTGTCATGATTTCTTGCTTCAGTGTTTTGAGCAGGCTGTTCTTCACCTGTACCTGCTCATTAAAATTTCTCTCTCTCTCTCTCTCTCTCTCTCTCTCTCTCTCTCTCTCTCTCGTGTGTGTGTGTGTGTATGTGTGCATTCATGTGAATACATATACCTACTGAGTCCATCAGATTCTTTGTAGCTGGAGTTACAGGTGGTTGTGAGCTGCCTACTACCTAGTATTGGTGTTAGCAACTGAACTCTTAACCTCTCAATTGCTGAGCCATCTCCCTATCTTCTTGCTTTGCCTTGATGGTTCCTCTGAATGTAAAACCTTATTTTGAATAAAGCAACCTTGGAGGCCTTCCCCCCACCCAGGCTCTATCCATCCCCAGGACCTGGCTGGACCTTTCTACCTAGCTGTGTTGAAGGTCCTCTACTTGCCCTCTGCCTCCTGTTGTTTTGATAGATTCAGCTGTTGATTTTTTAAATTTGTCTTCACAGAGATTTGATGTTTGAATCTGAGTTGATGTTTACCATAAATCCTAGAAAAAAAATCTTTCAAACTGTAGCCTATACTTAACGTCTATACTTGGAAATCATCACAGATCAGTTCTTCTTTCTCTGATGTTTCCTCTTTGCTCTGGTTCCCACTTTTCTGTACCTTCCTAAAGAATTTTCTCTGATTGCCCCTCCCCATACAAGCGTACCAATTCTCTCTTCAATTTTACCTGCCTGCTATTTACCACACTCCCAGATTTTACACAGAAAGATACGTCATTTCTGTAAGCTGTAATTTGAACTTTATCAAGTGTGCCCGATCTTTAATGAGCATCTCTCTCTCTCTTTCAGAATGTCTCTGATTGATGTCTTGCTTGTATTGCTGACTCTGGAGTATGTGGGATGGTGTGCAATTTGCAACTCCGTCCTGCTTAGGGTAGTCCCAGAATCATTAGCCTCTGCTTTTTCACTTTGGTTTTGATTTCTTTTTTTTTTTTTTCATTTTGGCCCTAGAGAGTTCCTAACTTGCATTTAAAAGGCTGGTTGTTACATCCTATCCAGCATACCCACACATCTTACAGTGACAGTTTTGTTCTTCCTTGTTACTGGAAATAGATGTCCTCAAGGGCCCCTTTTGTAGGTCGTCCCAGTACCTTTCATGATTATTAGTAAAGCATTAAGCAATTATAAGTGGTTGAATGCCTGCCTCCACTCGCAATCATGTAGTTACATGGGAAGGGTGCCTTGTTCAGAACACTGGTGCCAGCTGCCATTCCAGTGCCCGGGATAATGATGGAACTCAATGTCATTTCCATGAATGAAGAAGGCAAGACAGAATGGCTGCGACTGTCATGTCAAGCAGTCCCTGTCCGTCCCTTTACAGCCCTTATTAACCCATCTTAATCTTCTTAAGAGGGTATCCTTTCTCCATACATGTTTACTTTTTCTGTAGTTAATAATTTCTCACTGGTGACTTAAGGCTATCTTTCTGAGATAACACTTTATGTAGTTTTTCCAATCCCTGATTTTTTTTTTAAGATTTGGATTGTCTGTGTAGCTCTGGCTGATCTGGAACTTGATATGTCAAACAGATTGGCCTTCAGCTTAGAGAGATTCTCCTGTCTCTGTCTCTTGAATGCTGGGATTAAAAGCACGCATCACTATGCCCGACTTTAGTTTATTCCATTTTTTTTGTTTTTGTTTTTGTTTTTCGAGACAGGGTTTCTCTGTGGCTTTGGAGCCTGTCCTAGAACTAGCTCTGTAGACCAGGCTGGTCTCGAACTCACAGAGATCCGCCTGCCTCTGCCTCCCAAGTGCTGGGATTAAAGGCATGCGCCACCATCGCCCGGCCAGTTTATTCCATTTTGACCCTCAACCTTCTTGACCTCAGAAGGGCTGCAGTGCTTAGGTTAGGAAACATAGGGGTTGGGTAATAAAATGTCTTCCCTTCTGCAGGATAGTAGCAAATTTTAGAATTAACTCTGCTTTAGCCCATTTGATTGCAAGTATGCAGGATTTGCCCCTAGCTATTTAGAACAGATAGCAAAAGTCCTGTATGTGAACATAATCTCAGCTTTGCCCCTTTTGATCAACTTACTCTTGTATCAAGACTCCTATATCAAGACAGACACCCGGGCTGTGTTAACTGGGACCTGCTCATCAGGAGGCACTTTGATTGGAATGTTTCTCAAGGCTCAGCTGGCTGGACTTTTCATTTGGACAGTGTGTTTCGACTTCTTTTGAGAGACACATTACAAACCATTTCCCGTCAGAGTCCGTATGACTGGAGAACCCTGCTCATGGCTGAGCTGGATGCAGGGTGTCTAGTAAGGGACAGAGTGTCACAGATGGCAGGATGGAAGCACAGGGGTTACCAACAGCTAACACTTAGGGAGTGAGGTGAAAAGCGAGGCATGGGGAAGGACACAAAGGCAGCAACATCAGTGCAAGCTGAGGCACCCCCCACCCAGGTCAGTTTCCAACCTCAGGGCTGACGGTCACAGATGGCTTGAATCTTCCAGGCCCACAGGCATTTCAGAAGATCTCTTCTTGGAGGTTTCTATTATGCGTGGGGGCCTGTGGTAATGCAGCGGCTCCCATTCCTGAGGTGGGGAGGGCAGAGGGAGCACGAAGGAAGCAGATCTGGGTACTTACCTCAGGGCGGACCCCTTGGGTGTTGCAATGCCGTAGCCCTTGGAATCCAAGTTACCTCCTACTTTCATGGTGTCACAGGGCTTGCGCTGCTCAATGTACTCATTCATGGTGGACTCCAGGAGGTAGGCATATTTGCCTTTGGATTTTCTCACTCTGATCATGCCCTCCTCTGTGGTCCGAACAAACACAGACGGCTCTGCTGACTTCATGTATGTCCACATCTTCTCAAATACAGCGATTTTAGACCTCTGGCAGGGGATAGGAACAAAGCCAGGGTTAAGCGATGGTGGTGCTTGAATTGGGGTCGGCACGCACATCAGTGAGGAGCTGAGTGGAGTTTGATCACACATTCATGAGCCAGATCCGCTTAGGAAGAAACAAATTATGAGTGATTGCAAAATAAGAGCCTCTAATTAGTACCAGTAGGTTCCAAGGTACAAATATCTTGTAAATATAAAATGAACAGAGTATCTCAGAATCATTTAATTACCTCTGAGCAATTATATTCCTTCCAAATAGGGGAAAGATAAGCAACCAGGTCCCTGTCTAGCTTTGAAAGACATTGTGGAACCTATCTCTAGTTCAAAAAGGGGGGGGCATGTATACTGCTCCAAAGCAGAGGGCTGAATGTCAGCAGGATCTGACTTCACTGAATACAGCAACAACAGTAATAATAATAATAAACAAACAGTAGCAACAAAAACAAAATCCTTTCTTGCCCATACCAAGGTCTAGTAATTTCCTATATGACCCGCAGTCTAGACATCAATTGTCTGATAAAGCATATGACATGGGTGATGGTTGGAATGAGAATTGCCCCTCCAAGACTCTGATATTTGAGTACTAGGTCACAGTTGGCGGTGCTGTTTGGGAAGGTATAGGAAGTGTGGCCTTGCTGGAGGAAGTGTGTCACTGAGAATGGGCTTTGAGAGCTTAAAGTCTTACGATAACTCCCACTTCACTTTCTCTGCCTTGTGTGTGGGGTTGAGGATGTGAACTCTCAGCTTCCTGCTTCTGGCCACCACGTGAGCTTGCTGCTGTTCCTCCCCACCTTGATGGACTCTTATTCTTCTAGAACTGTAAGCCCGGAGAAATTCTTCCTTCCTTAAGTTGCCCTGGTCATGGCGTTTCGGCACAGTGACAGAAACATAACGAATGATGCTGGAGACCCAGTACTCGCATTGCCTTACATCTGAAAAGCCTCCAGCCTGGGACTGGGCATGTGCTCAGCTGGTGAAGTGCTTGCTTTGAAAGCATGCGTCTGCCTTTAGATCCCTTATATCCACGTTAAAGAAGAGTCACCTTGTGTGGCAGGGTATGCCTGCAATCCTAGTAGTGGGAAGGCAAAGACAGGAGGTGTCTTGGGGCTTACTGGCCAGCCGGTCAGTCTTACTAGGTTAAATCAAGGTGCTGCAGGTTTGCTGAGAGACCCTATCTCAAAAATTAAGATGGAAAATGATTGAGGAAGACAATAGATGTTGAGTTTTGGCCTCCTTGAGCATGTGCACATATGTCTTCATGTACCTACATGTGCATGCACTTGTGCACACGTGCGTGAGCACACACGCACATATGTGTGTGCGTGCACACACACACACACACACTCCAAATTTAAATTGCTTCTTCATCTCTGAAACCAGCTCTGACCTTTTTTTCTTGGGAGTTTTGGTCAGATTGTTTAATCCTCCTAATGCAGAACACTTCCATCCTTCTCTTTCCAGAGACCGGAGTCAATCCTATGTCCGCGGAGACCCTCAGCCCCAGGACAGCAGTCCTTAATCTCTAGGAGACCCTTGCATCCTGAACCAACGCTGTAAAAATGTAGACACCTGGCAGGGCCCTGATCCACGAGGCTTAGCATTTGTCAGTGAGGCCTGGTGTCCCTGGAGGTCACGAGTTTCATGGTCACTCAGAGTATGGACTGGGTACTCTGTGGAGATTACTAGTCACCAGTTTTTGGGAACTGGACTCCAGTCTGTAGAAGCTACTGAGGCAGGCAGGCATCCTCTCTGTGTCCTCCTCACCGTCTGAGGCTCTTGTCAGGACTCATGACTCATTGCTGCAAAGCAGCCTCTCACCTCACAGCCTCTCAGTCCCTCAAGCTTTTATTTATATTTTTTTGGGGGAGGCTTTCCCCAAGAATATTTTAGGGGTGTTGGAATATGGCTTTTGAGTTTTCTTTTCCCTTTGTGTATGTGTTTGTATTTTTCTGTCCCTGTCTTGTAGAGCCCAGAGGTCAACATCTGTGCCTTTCTCTATTGCTCTCCGTCTTACCTTCTGAGATAGTCTCTCAGTGAACCTGGAACTCACCAGTTGGTTAGACTGGCTGCCTAGAAGGCACCAGGATTGTTCCGTCTTGATCTCCCAGGCACTGGGGTTACAAATCTGTGTTGCCACAGGTTTTTCCCCAGTGCTGGGATCTGATCTCAGATATCCAAGCTTGTGCAGTGAGCACCTAGCTCACTGATCTCTATCTCCGGTCCCAAGACTTTGGAAACAGACAAATGTTAGCTGCCTACAAAGGGCTTAAAAAAAAGAAAAGGGCAGTTACTGAAAAAATTATATAGCCTGTATATCAGTTACTAAATAGATCACATTTAATTAATACAGGATCATTATTATACATGCAAAATTGTTTTTGTCTGTACAAAGTATTAGGTTTATTTTCTTGGTGTCAAGAACATCAGATGTGAATGGCATTTCAACACACAACTGTCACTTTGGGTGACTGATCTATAAGATATTTAGAACCCAGAAAAATCCTAAGTTTTTAGTTTAAAATGTTGGAAATGGTTACTCAGAATTTCAAGGAGGCACTTGACATGGATTTAATTTGCGATGGTTCCTCATTAGACAAACTATTTCATTTGTTCCATAGAGCGATTTGGAGAGAACCCTGGACTGGGTGAGAGGAGCCTGGGTTCAGCTCTCAGTTTTATTTCTAAGACTTGGTTTGTTCTCTGGAACACTCTTCTTTGGGCCTCTATTTCCTCCTTTTATTTCATGATATTTTTCAAACATCTTGATGACTTGAAATGTCTGACTCTGACCTGAAAACAACCGTGGCAATGTGTGAGAGAGGAGAGCAGAGGAAGGGGCAGCACCCACACCCAATCCTGGCATGTCCAGGGGGCTCCATACTCTCTTACAGGAGACAGTGAACCGCATAACATTCAATCAGGGCCGGGTGATCTTCCAGACACAAGACCAAAAGCACACACAGCAGGGCGATTTTAAGATGCAATTTGACCTGACAGGATGGGCACAGCAGGGAACAAGCTGTGGACAGACAGAACTGAGAAACCCCGGGGCAGCGATATGCAGAAAAAGCGCCACATCCGCTCAGCCACACCCCCAAAGCCCAGGCTGTGCTCACAGGTGCTCAGAGACCACCCAGCCAATCTAATCTCCAGGAACTCAAGTGGGGTATGAATGGCAGAGATGCCTGGAAACGTGCCAGGCTATCTGCTCTTGAATCTGTCCTGCGTAGCTCCCATCGCCTTTCTCACATCTTAATTAAACCATCCATAGAGAATTCAGAGACTCTGGATGGGTTGCCATGGGGACTGGAAGCCAGGTTCTTTTGAGATGGGGTGAGGAATTCCATGCTTTCCTTTCCCCTCTTTCTGGGTAGGGGGAGTGGAAGCTGATGTTTCCCTATCCACCAAAGTCTTGGTCAGTCCCAGACATGCCAGGACTCACAGGACATCTCTGAGCAGTGCTCTTTTGCAGGTGTGGAAACTAGGACCAGTGATGTAGCGATGAGAACTCTGTCGTGATGTCAGACACGGAGAGAACTGTTGGTGACACAGCTGTGCCTTTCCTCTCTCCCAGCCAGCTTCCTCCCTCATTTACCTTGCCAGCCACGGGCACTTAGGCAAGTACCATCACCTTTCTGAGACTCACTGTTTCTCTTTGAACAGTGGTGATAGCAGTTCCCATGGACAGTGTTGCCATGGAGACATGCTAGCCCAGCGCCTTGCATGAAGAAAATGCTTAAGTGGTAAGACTACTAGGAGTATTTGTGTCTTTTTTTTTCCCCAGGGTTACCTTAGTGTTGGGGTGCTCGGTGCATGGCTTGCTTGGCACCTTCTTGACAACAGTCAGGGAACACTTTGACAAAGGGTTCTTCCCTTGGAGACCTCCGCTTCCCCACCTGGTCTATCGAGCCTCGACACAAAGGTCTCCTCACGTCCACTGGTCTTCACGTGTTTTCGTGGCTCTGGTACTATCCAACAGCTCTATTCTCACAGTGCTACTTTCCCCCAGTGGATCATCTTATTTGCCCAGGAAACAGCTTTTGCTGTGAGATAGTTGGAGGAGGATCCAGGGACAAAGCAATCCCTTTTGTAAGCACTGAGGGTTCTGGGCTCAAGGAAATCAAGTTGTCTGCATGAACTGGCGGTCAGCTCAGAGAGCACGGGGCACTTTACCTGATGAGTGAGTGCAGGCCCTTAAATACGAAAAAGCTAATTCCTTAGCCCATCAACCAGTCCTTGTTCTTTTTCCTTCCACATTCTTCCTCCTCCAAACTTGGAAGACTTTCTGGAGCCCGAGCATGGGAACTGGATCCACCAACAGATCAGAATTCCCCATTCAAATTAATGGACCAGATTCGTCCCATTGGATGATTAATACATGCGGCCTTCTTCCCAGGGTAGGAAAGCTTCCAACCTGGAGTGTTGCTTAGCAACTCACATAGGGAACTGGTTCTCTACCTCCCAATAACCCTTTCTCTTCTCATACCCTTTTGTCTGTCATTCTTTGCAATCATGAGACCACGAGCTCAGAAGCCATTGGCTAGGGATGACTTTGGCGGCCATCGTGAATGAGAAGTCCTGGCAAGAAGCAATGTCTGGAATGCTGGTAGACGGGATAGAACTAGGGCGATGTGGAGACGTGGAATGCTGCAGGTCTGGAGCCTAACTACAGTTTATCTTGGTCTAGCTTTAGCCTATTCAATAGCCATTCTTTGTCCCCCATTTGTGGAAGACCTACCATCCCATCATTAAGGAACAAAGCTGGGCCTGGTCTTCTAACAGATGTATTCTCTTTGGAATGTATTAACAAAACCCCAGTTTTCCATAAACCATAGGACTGAGAGTGTCCTCACATAACATGCGAGGCCTATAGTTGAGGCTTCTCTGCTTTGCTGCCACTGCCTACTAAGTGTTTCCACTAATGCATTTGAAAAGTGCCTAGACTAAAGAATTTTATGTTCTGTTACTACAAAAACTTCCACATTGAAACATGGGATTTGAAGTGATCTAAGTCTGGGTTTCCAGCCCATGGCAACTCATATTTGGTTCCAGAATAAACTATCTCTTATTTCCTTTGAGGTAAGAGATGTGTTTTTGTGTTGACACCTTCAAGTTTCTGACCCCAATCTTCATGCATGAAGTCCATTAAGGCTCCTTTGATATCAAAACACCCACAGCAGGAGGGAAAGCTACAAGTCTCGGGTGCAAGTCTTATCCACACATTTTCTAAGTCATTCCTCACTAAACTACAGACCCGGGAGAACAGGGATGGGATAGTGTTTCCTGTGCTTTGATGGGGGTCTAAATCAACCCTGGAGCTTTGAAGTTTCTATAGCTACAGAATTCTACTTCTCAGGGGTCTTAAGACAGCCAAGGAATGTTCCAAGAATTAGGTTTTGTCTAGGGGTTGATCAGGCCATGGCTACCAACTGCAGTGTTTTCCTTAAAGCTATCGTAAGGAAAAAGGCAAGCACCCCCAGAACCTGCCTGGTGTCTGGTTCTAGGAGAATACCAGGCACCCTAATTCTTACTTCTCCAAAAGAGCTTATAGGCTCAGGCTACCAGATTCCAAGACACCAGGAATGTGCAGTTGGCACGTTCCTTACCAGTAAGACAGGTACACTTTACCCTAATGGACCCCTCTCCACTTCCTCCCAGATTCTCTTTAGCTCCTCCCCAGCTTCTCCTTAGCTCCTCCCCACCTCCCCATTTCCTTCCCGATGTCCCACCTCCTCTAAGTCATATATATTAACAAGACTTCTTCCTCCCTCTCTTGAAACTCAAGACCCCCTCCCTTGCCACCTGGGAATTGGAGGTACCCTGACTACAAGGAGTGTGGACTATTCATTGCCCATCTGGCATAAGATCTCCTTTTCTGAGACCTATAAGAAGAGACCAAAATTCTGCCTCAGAGACACAAACTCTCCTCAGATCCCCTACCATGCTGTCTATCCATGGCAATAATAATTCTTCGAATGAATCTCTCACCCAAAAGGACAGACCACCTCAGTGGTCCTCTTGAGCTCCAAACCCAAGAATTTTCATGAGTTTCTGGGATTTGCATGGAGGTAGGCAATTACTTTGCTGCCAGTAATTGTCTGTCTGTCTGTCTGTCTGTCTGTCTGTCTACTCTCTATCTACTATCGTCTATCTATCTATCTATCTATCTATCTATCTATCTATCTATCTATCT
>JABTXL010002307.1:3074587-3109448 GCA_025134845.1 Neodon shergylaensis | reverse complement strand
TCTATCTATCTATCTATCTATCTATCTATCTATCTATCTATCTATCTATCTATCTATCATCTATCTATCATCTATCTCTCTATCCATTCACCCACCCACCCATCCACCTATTTACTATCTCTCTATTCATCCACCTATTCATCTATCTGTCTGTCTGTCTGCCTGCCTGTCTGTCTGTCTGTCTATCCATCCTCTATCTAATTATTTTGTGTTGCTTGGGAAACAACACAGAGCCTCCCATATCCTTCCACCACAGAGTTGCATGCCCCCAGCCCCTGCCCTCTTTACTGAGAAGGGGAGTGGAATGGAGTGATTCCCTTCTGAGAAGGCACCTCAGGATCAGGGAATGCCCTCACCCTGAAGAACTCCTTAGTGGAGCCTGCTTCCAATGTCCCATAAGCAATTTCCGTCTGCTTTGCCAGGTCCTCTGCACTCTCGATGGGAGACACCATCCTCTCCACAGTCAGGAAGGCGGCCAGGTTGGCTGTGTAGGAAGAGATGATGATCAAAGTGAAGAACCACCAGACACCACCGACGATGCGTCCAGACAGGGACCTGCAGGCCAAAGGGGACAGGGGTCAGAGGCGTGGACATCAGTTACAGAAGGCTCTGGAGAGGAGTAGGGAGCCAGCAGAGTTCTGTCAGCAGAGCTGTCAAAACTGATTGCACTCTATGCTCTGTAAGGGAGAAGAGAGAATTCAAATGTTAGAATGATACTGTTCCTCCTTCCTTGTCGTATGATAAAGCCTCGTGAGCTTTCTGTCCTTTGGGTGATAGTGTACACGGGCATACAGGAGATGAAGCTTCATTTGATGTTCCCACAGTCTCTTTCTTGTGCCCCAAAAGCCACAGTGACCTTCAGGACCTCCCAGTCCAGGGCTTCTCAATGACCCCACAGGGTGGTGTGGATGCTCCTCATGGTGACTTTGGAACTCTCCCAGGAGGAACGAAGACACTGTCAAGTAGATGCTTGTCCCCTACCAGGCCATTGGAACAGCAGGATTCATGAAATGGGGTGGCCCCGGGAATCTCATACTGGGGAAGGCAAAGTCTGGGACCCCTAGGGCCAGTGAGAGGAGGAGGAACTTGTCTTCCAGGGAAAGATTTCCCACAGATCTGACAAGTGAGAGAGATTGGAGCTGGCACTATGATGAACGGGGCCATGTTCTGGTCAGGGCTGCTTGGCTAGCGGACCTCCAAGCCTCTGTTTAAACCTAAATACCACATTGAGATTCTAAGGAAGGATGCCTTCTCGTCCCTACTCACAATGTGACCACACTGAAGGCATCTCCTCTCTCTGTTTTTCACTTTTACTTGTTCATCTAATTAGCATATTGAGGTTGGGAGGCGGAGCCTGGCTCGATGGGACTACTGGAGTTCAGATTCTGACTCTAACCACTTTGTGTGATTCTTAGGGAGTGTGATGGTTAATATTGATTGTCAGCTTGGCAGGATTCAAGCAGACAGGTGTCTGGAAACGTCAGTGAGGGAGTTTCTAGACTGGGGGGGGTTAAAGTGGGAAGACACCGTTCCATGGGTTGGGGTCCTAGATGTAAGGAATTGTAAACAGCAAACTGAGTACAGCTTTCATATCTTTCCTGACTGTGAATGAGACCTGAGCAGCTGCCTCACATTCCTGCCCCTGTGCCTTTCCTTCCCGGATACATTGCTGTGTGAGCCCAACCAAGCCTTCCTTAAGCTGCCGTGGCCACAACAAGAAGAGCAAATAACATAAATAATGAAAGGATGACATAGAAGACCCCAGTCAGGAGAGTGGATTCCGGGCAAAGCACACGGAGCCCTGCTTTCTCTCACTGTGTGCACAACATTGGACAAGCCCGTAGGTCTCTTTATCTGCATCTTCAGACCATGCTGTAAGGATGTGGCTTATCTGGAGGGCGTTCCCTAGAAGTGAAAAGGCAAGCAGAAGTATGGCAAGTAGTCTAGTGCCTGGCGCACAGTGAGCACTTCCCAGATGGAGGTACAAATACTTCAGGGTAGAGCCCTACCCAGGGTAGAGGTGTGGGGGGTGGAGCCTATGTCAGAAAGCCTATTCTGAGACTGAGTAGGGAATGGAAGTTACCAGCAGCCATCGGCTTTTGAGCCAGCAGTTTCGCTAACCATCATGTGTGAGAAGGAGATGGATCTAGACCACCTCTTTTCTTTAAAAGCATGTCCTATCATCCCTGTGAGGAAGGGGACAGAAGGAACACTTTCTGGGGCCCTTCATTCAGCCACGCGTAAAAGGTCATGGGGTGTGACCTGTTTCCTCCGGTCTTTGATTTCAAACAGCTATTTTTGCAAAGGTCTTGGAATGAGAGCCCTGAGGTTCTGGCTCTGGATTGCAGGAGGGAAACAATGTCCATTTTGCCTCATTTCTGATCTGAGCTCTGTCTACAAAGAGATGCCCAGAATGAGGTGATGGGCTCTGGCCAAACTCAACAGTTTCACTGATGAAGCAGCTGCATCTGAGATGTGTGTTCCATGGGCCAGTCACAGCACATCATTAGCTACCAGCCACTCCTTTGGCAGAACTGGGGTGACTAATTTTAACCTTCCCAGCTGCTGGCCACTGCTGTAGTTCTCTAGCTGAGTGGCCCAGGGCTAAGGGCTGGGGGTGGGATAATGGCTCCAAGGACAGCCAGGCCTCTGCAAGGGTCTATCACCTCAGAGCTCTGACTCACAGAACAATGTGTCTTCCCTTTGTGTAGATCACACAAGTGTTGCATAGCCACAGTTTGCAAAGTAATGGATGAATATTAATAGATTCACTCATTCATTCATCTATCCTGTAGTCTGTTAGTTGTATTAGCTTGCCTTTCTGCTGTGATAAACACCATGACTCAGAGCAACCTGGGAAGGAAGTTTATGCCACCACACTCGGGATCCTCTATGAAGCCTGGAGGTCAAGGTGAGGCAGGAATGCTTGTGTGGCAAGCACTTTACCAACTGAGCTTCCTCTCGAGTTTCAGATAGAGCCCAGCCCCACGCGGACCTTTTAAAGCTGTAAACATATCATGAACGATACTCGCCGCCCCGATTTAAAACCAGTCATGGTTAGAAAGAAAAATCTAAACATTTTACCAAGGCTCGAGAGACCCCTCCTGATTAACCCAGCTCTCATAGCTTCCAGTGGGCACCTTCCTCCACCAGGCTGTGGCCCAGTCTCACCGGCCTTTGTAGTTTTGAGACCAGTCTTTCCCACCATGGTGGTTTGTATGGGATTGAACCCCACAGGCTCACGTATTTTAATGCTTCATTCCCAGTTAGTATAAGAGTTTGGGAAGGATGATGGAGTAGGTGTCTCACTTGGAGTGAGCGTCGAGGTTTCCAAAGCCCCCACCATTCCCATTTAGTGCTCCCATCCCCCAACTCTCTCTTCTCTCTGACTCTCTCAGTTTCATGCTTGTGGATCAAGAAGGTGTAGGCTCTCAGCTACTGCTCCAGTGCTGCTGTGTTCCCTGCTGTAATGGCCGTGAACTCTTACCATCTGGAGCCCTAACCCCCAAATTAAATGTTTTCTTTATAAGCTGTCTTGCACATGGTGTCTATTCACAGCCATGGAATGGTAACTAAGACCCCCCTCTGACACACACACACACACCTTGAGGACATTTGCAGGTCCCTTCTACCAGGGACTCCTCGAAATCGCCCCAAACCTGCCTCTGTAGACCCTTCCCTTGAGGCCTCTGTTCTAACACCTCCTGCTTTCCACAGCCCTGTGATGTCATACTGTTTCAGCCTCCTCCTTCTTTGGCATTGTTCTTTTGGTGCAGTGCTTCTTAAAGCTGAAGTGACATGTCTAGAGTCACACAGACAGGCTGGCCGACTCTCTGTCTCCATAGTTGTGTCTACAGGTCATATCAGTGTCACTTCTTGCTCTGTCCCCAGCATGCAACTTAGTGCCTGGCCAAGAGCCTGTAATGGGTAGGTGAATGATAACACATCTTCTCAGCAGTGACAACACAGTGCAGCAATGATGGGAAATATCTAAGAGGTTTCCTCTCCAGAGAAGAGAACTGATTTAATAGAAGAGGCAGACACACACACACTCATACACACACACGTACTCATACATACATACACAGACAGACAGACAGACACACTCATACACACACAGAGGCAGACACAGATACACACACACACACAGAGAAAGAGAGAGAGAGAGAGAGAGAGAGAGAGAGAGAGAGAGAGAGAGAGACGCCCTTGGAATGTGCTAGGGTGAAGGGGACAGGTGTCACTCATCAAGTGCTAGGAAACTTGGGGTGGGGAAGATCATGTCCTTCTAGGAAACATCTGGCAAGGCATCAGGGACCAGGTGTCACCTGACTGGGCCAGGGAGGCAGGCTGGCTGTCTTGGGGTTCTATTGCTGTGATAAAATAACATGAGCAAAAGCAGTGTAGAGAGGAAAGGGTTTATTTTGTTTTGCACTTTCTGATCATAGTCCTGCACCCAGGGAAGTCAGGGCAGGAACCCAGGGCAGGAGCTGATGCTGAGGCTGTGAAGGAGGAGTGCTGCTTACAGGCTTGCTCCTCAGGGCTTGCTTCGCCTGCTTTGGTAAATAAACCAGACTGGCCAGCTCTGAGTGGCCCCACCCACAGTGAGCTGGGCCCTCCCACATCAATCATCAATCAAGAAGACACACCACAGGCTTGCCCACAGGCTAGTCTGGTGTTTTCTCAATTGAGGTTCCCTCTTCCAAAATGACTCTAGCTTGTATCGAGTTGACATTTAAAACTAGCCAGCACACTGGCTGTGAAACAGCCTGCCACAGAGCAGCATTTCCTGGAGTGGGAACAACCAGCAAAGGCAGGAAGGGAATGTGAACAAGTGGTCATTCCAGTTTCCACACAACACAGGAAGCTCCCCCAGCACCACGGTCTATGCAGGCCCCACCTGAGCTGCATAGAACATTAGTTCCCATCTCTCCAATCTTCATCGTGGTGGGGCAGTAGGAATAGGGCAGTGGCTCCACTGGGAAACCGAGGTTGAGAAAGATGAAATACTTTAGATTACAAAGACAGCCGTAGAACTTGCACGGGAACCCAGGATCTGACTTCAGGGGTGTGGCTTCACCTGTGTAGAAGTTGGATTCTGCTGAAAGCCACGCCCCTACTCTCAGGGCTGACTGCGGGGCCCTGACTATCCATCACCCCGCAGTTCCTAGAAGGGAGTGTTTGGCATCACACTGCGGTTAAAATGAGACTTCTTCCATGCATAATTTTGGCTTTACATACATAGAAGGATGTCTTTTATAGCTGCTGCTGGACAGCCCGTAATAACAAAGCATATGGTTTTCTTAGCATATAGAATGGTCCACCCCAAGCTCCCGCTACCGCTGGTCCATCCATCCGCTGGTGGTCAGAGTCCAGGTGGGCTCTGAGGGCCTCGGACCCTCTCTCAGCAGGCCAGGTGTGAGCCTGTTTCTCATCTATGACCCAAATATCCGGCACTGGAAGTCTTTAGGGTTGGGGATGTATTTAAATACAGCATGCTGTTTAAGAATAACTCACGAACAAACAGGAGGTAAATGAACAAGGCATGCTTCTGCTTTAATTAACGTGTGGTTATCTTCAGCACAGACCACATATTAGCAGTAGCTATTTCACTTAAAACAATAGATTGAAAACATCCCATTTGTCAGGTACCAGTTTACCACCGCCTGTTCCCTGCACGCTCAGCCCCTCCGTCTCACTTCTCCCCTGCTGTGCGGTAGAACAGCCACCCTGGGCAGGGCCAGTCTTCCTTTCTTAGCTCTCCAGGAACCCTATTCATGTCTTCAAAGGGACACTCAGCCTGTCTGAGATAGTTAAGTGGGAGTTTGGAAGCTGTGTGGACCACCCGCTGTCCTGCCCTGTGGGAAATTATGGGCAAACCACCTCACATCTCTGAAGCTTGGTTTAACTGCCAATGGAATGGGGACCATACTGGGAGCCCCTAAAGGGGCTGGAAGGATGAGCTGCAGGCACAAGTCAGGGTACTCCGGCTCAAATAGACACCAAAAAGTGGTGTCTTTGCTCGTACCTTAAATGAAAGAGGACATGGAAACAAATTTAAGAAAGGATGTTGAATGAATAGTGCAAGTCATTTGTTGATTAATTTTTGTCTTTTTTTGAGACAGGATCTCAGGTAGCCCAGGCTGGCCTCCTACTCACTTTGTAGACCAGACTTGCCTTGAACTCCCCAGCTTCTTGCTGGGATCTCTCCTATACTCTTTGTACAGAATACAAAGCTGATTATAAAAAAGAGTATAGTATTGTATGGTCTCATTTGAAAAACTTACTTTTCAAGGATCTGTAGTGAATGCCTGTCGTCTCATCTGATTAGAAGACCGAGAAACAAGTTCACAAGTTCTAGGCTATAGTGTGCGATGCTGATTTGTGTCTGCATTGAGCTTGACACCAATACTGTGGTCTCCTCTTAGAGACCGCCAGGTTGCCTAAGGGGAGGGGTGAAGCTGGCTCAGGCAGGAAACAGAATAGGTCATAACTCCCATGCTGATCAGAAGAGGATCCAAGCCCATGGATAATCTTTGCAGTCTAACCTGGTCAACACAGTGTTATCTGTCTCTTTAAAAAACAAAAGTAAAGTAACAACCTAAGTCAGGGGGCTCTCTGAATAAATACACCAAGGCTAGGAGTTTCATACATGTGCCTGGGTCAGAAGCATCATTTAAAAAATGATTTATTTTTCATGACCTCAAAAAATTCTACAACTCATAAACACTTTCAGTAATGTGGCAGGATACAAGATTAACTTGAAAAAAATCAGTGGCCCTCCTCTACACAGATGATAAATGGGCTGAGAAAGAAATCAGAGAAGCATCACCCTTCACAAATAGACACAAATAACATAAAATATCTTGAAGTAACTATAACTGAACAGAAAAACCTGTATGACAAGAACTTTAAATCTTTGAAGAAAGAAATTGAGGAAGACACCAGAAAATGGAAAGATCTTCTATGCTCTTGGGTAGGTAGCATTAACATAGTAAAAATGGCAATCTTACCAAAAGCAATCTACAGATTCAATGCAATGCCACTCAAAATCCCAGCAAAATTCTTCACTGACCTTGAAAGAATGGTACTCAACTTTATGTGGAAAAGCAAAAAACTCAGGCTAGCCAAAACAATCTTGTACAAGAAAAGAGCTTCTGGAGACATCACGATCCCTGACTTCAAACTCTACTATAGAGCTACAGTACTGAAAACAGCCTGGTATTGGCATAAGAACAGACAGGAGGACCAATGGAACCAATAGAAGACCCGAAAATCACTCCACACAGCTACAAACACCTGATTTTTAACAAAGAAGCAAAAAATATAAATTGGAAAAAAGAAAACATATTCAACAAATGGTGCTGGCATAACTGCATATCAACATGTAGAAGAATGAAAATAGATCCATATCTATCACCATGCACAAAACTCAAGTCCAAATGGATCAAAGACCCCAACATAAAACCAACCACACTGAACCTGATAGAAGAGAAAGTGGGAAGTACACTTAAACACATTGGCACAGGAGACCACTTTCTAAATATAACCCCAGCAGCACAGACACTGAGAGAAACAATAAATGGGACTTCCTGAAACTGAGAAGCTTTTGTAAAGCAAAGGACATGGTCAATAAGACTAAACGGCAGCCTACAGAATGGGAAAAGATCTTCACTAACCCCACATCAGACAGAGGTCTGATCTCCAAAATATACAGAGAACTCAAGAAATTGGTCATCAAAAGAACAAATAATCTAATAAAAAATGGGGTACAGATATAAACAGAGAACTCTCAGCAGAGAAATCTAAAATGGCTGAAAGACACTTAAGGAAATGCTCAACATCCTTAGTCATGAGAGAAATGCAAATTAAAACAACTCTGAGATTCCATTTTACACCTGTAAGAACGGCTAAGATCAAAAACACTGACGACAACTTATGCTGGAGAGGATGTTGGGTAAAGGGAACAACACTTCTGCATTGCTGGTGGGAGTACAAACTGGTACAGCCCCTTTGGATTTCAGTATGGCAATTCCTCAGAAAATTAGGAAATAACCTACCTCAAGATACAGCAAAACCACTTTTGGGTATGTATCCAAAGGATGCTCAATCTTACCACAAGGACATGTGTTCAACTATGTTCATAGCAGCTTTATTTGTTATAGCTAGAACCTTGAAACAACCTAAATGCCCCTCGGCTGAAGAATGAATAAGGTAAATGTGGTACATTTACACAATTGAGTACTACACACACACACACACACACACACACACAAATGACATCTTGAAATTTGCGTCAAATGGATGGAGCTAGAAAACATCATATTGAGTGAGGTAGCCCAGACCCAGAAAGATAAATATCATTTGTACTCACTCATACGTGGCTTTTAGACATAAAACAAAGAAAAACCAGCCTACAATTCACAATCTCAGAGAACCTAGATGACAAAAAGGACCCTAAGAGAGACATACATGGATCTAATCTACATGGGAAGTAGAAAAAGACAAGATCTCCTGAGTAAATTGGGAGCATGGGGACCATGGGAGAGGGTAGATGGGGAGGGGAGAGGAAGAAAGGGGAGCAGAGAAAAATGTAAAGTTTAATAAAAACAATTTACAAAATAAAAGTGATATTTCATAGATGTGCATCTGCTTTTTGCTCTGTGCATGCAGGTGCCTGAGGAGGCCAGAAGAGAGAATCAGATCCCTGGGAGCTGGAATTTCAAGCAGATGTGAGTTGCACAGTGTGGATGTTAGGAACTGGACTCAGGTCCTCTGTAAGAGCAAGTTCTTTTAATGGCTGAGTCGTTTCTCCAGCTCCCATAAGCTTATTTTTATTCTTTTGCCCACAATTTCTCTTCTTCTTTTCTTTTCTTTTCTTTTCTTTTCTTTTCTTTTCTTTTCTTTTCTTTCTTTTCTTTTCTTTTCTTTCTTTTTTCTTTTTGTGAACACTGGCAGTTTGGTGATAGGTAGAAAGTCAAACACAGTAGTCAAAAGTCTGGAGTGTCGGATCATAAGAACTGGGTTAAAATCCCAGCTTCATCCTTTCTAGCTGTGTGAACCTGAGTAGCTACTTTCTCCTCTTGGAGCCTCCAGCCCCTCATGTGTGAAATGAGCATGACTGGTTCAGGCCAGGCCAACTATTAAATAATTAAATAACGTATTTTTCTTTTCTCTTTCTTTCTTTCTTTCTTTCTTTCTTTCTTTCTTTCTTTCTTTCTTTCTTTCCTTCCTTCCTTCCTTCCTTCCTTCCTTCCTTCTTTCCTTCTTTCTCTTTTTGGTTTTTCAAGACAGGGTTTCTCTGTATAACAGTCCTAGCTGTCCTTGAATTAGCTCTTGTAGACCAGGTTGACCTTGAACTCACAGAAATCTGCCTACCTCTGACCCCATGTACTGGGATTAAAGGCGTGTGTGTCACCACTACCTGGCAAATAGTGTAGTTTTCAATCCACTAACTTGTTGGGTGACAGGAGTCTGGAACAGTGAAGGAAAACTGGCCAATGAAAGGCTCTTCTAATGGGCTATGTTAAGGATGACAGGTTAGAATCAATTGCCAATTCGATATAATTTGGATTCACCTTAGAAGGGCACCTCAATGAGAGATCGTTTAGATTGGGTTGGCCTCTAACCATTCAGGTGAAGAACTTTCTTAACTGAGTGAATACAGCTAAGACCCGCCCACAGAGAGTGGCATCATTACCTAGTCAAGGGCACCCAGGACTGTGTAAGAGGGAGAAAGCGAGCTAAGTGGCAGCGTGCATTCCTTGCTCTCTGCTTCTTGACAACGGATGCAATACAACCAGGTGTCTCAGTCACCTGCTACCACGGCTTCTCTGCACTGCGGTACTGTAGCTTGTGGCTAGGAACAAGAATTGCTTTGTCAAGGTATTTTATCCCAGCAGCTTCCAACGAAACAAAGGCTGAGCTGAAGGTTGGGGCATAGTCTAGAAGGGCGACTAGTCTGTGAGCATCTGCTTTAGACAGAGAACGCAGCCTGGAGAAGCATGGGTCCCAAGGCAGGCAAAGATGTCATGCTATTGAAGTGACGAGCACCATAGAACCTGTATGGAAAGGGAGCAGGGTCTAGATAAATCAGGGCGCTGAGCTCAGGTGTGGACCCCTCTGAGGGGCTTCTCCTCCTCCTGAAGCCTGCCTGCTGGGTGCCTCCATGCTCTTTTCTAATTTCTTGGAAACTCTTGCTCTGGTCAGGCCCTTCCTACCATCTTAGCCTTACTTCATTACTACACCAAATTATGAAGCCACTGAGGGATTTTCAATTCCGTCATCATCCTCTATAACCCAATACAGTTCCAATATCTGTTGAAGGAACAGGAAGCTTCACATGCAATTCGTCCCGCTTTCCCGAGCTATCTATAGAAGAAAAGAAGTGAGTGCCTGCTCTATGACTCAATAGACTTCATTGCAAAGCTTTAGAAGACTATTTTGGAAGAAGTGATAATTCAGACACATCTCCAGTTCTCACACGGTTATAAAATCATGTTCCTTCAGATAGCTTTGCAAAGTGATTGTCAGAGAACAGATTGTGTATGACACAAAGTTCAGGTAATAAAGTTTGTTTCTTTAAATGCATTGTAAAAAGCCGAAGTTCCCACCAACTTGGACAGGTTCCCACCACTGGTGAATCACTATCCGAGATCTCTCTGGGTCGTTACAGATACAGCATCTGCTCTGCTCTTCCCATTTCTTCTTCAAGAGTTTTCACCCAGCTTAATCTCCCTCCAACAGCAACAAGGGTGGAGACCAATCTGACTCTGACCCTGCCCTAGGTCGTACAATTGGAGGAAGAGGCTCCATGGTACCTTCCTTCTAGTGTTCAGGAGACTGAGGAGGCAGGGTCTTCCTTCCCACCCTCAGGAGATGAAGGTCTCCTTCCCTATCTTTAGATATGGAAACAGCCCTTCCTGAAGAAGGCGGGAGATACTTTTTCATCAGGACCCGATTCTTGGTGACTGTCTCTACCACTCTTCCTCATCTCTGTGGTCCATGCATCCAAGAGCGTGTATTATCGTGTTCCCATGTGCATGGAAGATGTGCTGGGTAGCACTGTAAGCTGACCTCTGCCCAGGTATCACTCTAGGCTATTCTCAGTTGAGCTGTGTATATGTGCTGATCTCTGCTCATCCACTGAACTTAAGGCAAGGGTCTTATCTAGTGGGATCTTATCTAGTTCTAGTCATGGAACTCTTAAGAAGAATCTTCTCCAGAGTCAGAAAGATTGGAAGTGCATGTGTGAGTGCTGGTGCCAGGGATGGTTTCCACCATCAAAATGAGAGGGGTTCAGGGCCCAGTCCAGGGCAATCCCCAGAAGTTGAGTGGTTCCCACTCAATTAGCAACCAAGAACTCCTGTTGTTACTAGGAAGTGAATTCTGATGGCAAAGGGGATGTGTGGAAGAGGATCCTGAATTCCACCCAGGTAGAAACTCAGTGGCCCTCAACTCCACTGCAACCTTGTGAGTCCCCAGCTGAGAACCAAGTCATAGCATGCTAGCTCTGATTCCAGAACTAGGAGGCGTTGAGTGAGGTTTAAGCTGTGTTTGGGGCTGTTACAAAATCATATAACGTGAATGTAGGCTGGCTGACATACACACAAGGCATTACAAACTTGCCTCAAATATCTCCCATGTCTTCCATTTGAAGATGTCTGCACCATTTGAACATGTCTCCATGTTGAATAAGTCCTTAACTCATTTCCCCTCCTCCTTCTCTTCCTCCCCTTCTCTCTCCCTCCCTCCATCTTTTCCTACCTTTCCCATCCCTCCTTTCTTTGCTGCAGTGTTATGTGGAATCCAGAGCTTTGTGCACGAGAGACACATGATTCACCACTGACTCACTCCCCAGTCTCAACTTCTGGGAAGCAGGGTAATTAAGAAGTAAGGAGAAAGGGCTGTTGCCGGGCTGCTTGGGTTCAAGGCTAAGCTACAAAGGTGAGGCCATGACTTTGGATGAAGTGCGGCATCAGAAGGAAGAAAATTTGCCCCCAAAGATACCCAAGTCCTAATTCCTAGAACCTGTGGCTACTCTGCATTAAATAGCCAAAGGGGACTTTTGGAGAATTCAAGTTAGGGACTTTAAGATTCATCTGGTGGCCACTAGGTCATTAATTTGGCTCCTGAAAGTGGGAGAGGAAGGCAGAAGGGTTGGAAAATGTGATATGACAGAGGGTGAGGTTCAATACGACCAGCAGAGGGAAAGGAGAGGATCAGAGTGGCAGGGTGCTCTGTCACACAGGGTTGAGACCCACATAACTAGCAGAGAGCCATCAGGGCTGAGGAGGGTGCTATCTTGGAGTCAGAAATAGTCCCTAGCTACAGACACCAAGAGGAACAAGCATGTTCTTACAACCACAGTGACTAAAATTTGTCCACAACCCAAACGGGCCAGGAAACAGATCTTCCCCGACTCCCAATAAACCCCAGGCAGGAATACCACCTGGCCAGATAGCAGCATCTTAGTCCTCTGACACTAGTACTAGATTTTCCACCTGAGAACAGGAAGCGAATACGTTTGAATTGCTTCAAGATGCTTTGTCCTGTCATGGAAATAATAGAAAAGCAAACACCAGTGTGGGGCAAAAGAACCCCTGTCAATCACAATGCAGAGACTAGCCTGGAAAGGTGCCAGGCCAGGCCTCCCTTTTCACCACCCCAGCCAGGCCCTCCTCCCTCCTCCTTCCTGGCAGCCAACAGCTGGCACTCTCAGCTTCCCATGGTGCTTCTGAGCAGATGTTCTCAAGTGATTCTCCCAGCCTCAAATTCTGCCCCAGAAGGTGTTTTCTCCATGAAGCCTCTCCCGGCTTCTCCATCAGGTCAGTCCCAACAAACTCCTAGACTATCTTGCTGCATTTTGGTAGATGATACATTTACTTAAATTCTAAGCTGTGGGGGAGAGTTTCTCCTCTTTTATTACAGTCTGTATGTCATGATATGTTAGGGTATAGTAAAAAGATAATCCCCCAAACCAGTAAATCTTTTCTAAATATTATTTTTTTTAAATGTAATCATCTCATCTCACCATTCCCTTTTTTTAAAAAAAATATTTATTTATTTGTTTTTATTATGTATACAGTATTCTTCCTGCAGGTCTCATTACAGATGGTTGTGAGCCACCATGTGGTTGCTGGGAATTGAACTCAGGACCTCTGGAAGAGCAGGCAATGCTCTTAACCGCTGAGCCATTTCTCCAGCCCCCTCACCATTCCCTTTTCTTTCTCCAACTCTCCCCATATATTCCACTCTTTGCTTGCTCCCAAATTCATGGCTACTCTTTCTTTAATTGTTGTATTTTTTTAAAAAAAGATTTGTTTTACTTTTATTATGTGTTTGTGTGTGGGTATCTGAATCTGAGCCCAAAGAGTTCAAAAGAGGGTGTCAGACTCCCTGGGACTTGAGTAACGGTCGGTTTTGAGCCCCTCCAGGTGGTTGCTGGGAGCCAAACTTTGATCCTGTGCAAGAGCAGTGTGTGCTCCAAACTGCTGGGCCATCTCCCCAGCCTCCTCGTTTTCAAGGCTTATTTTTTGAGGCTACTTCACATGAGATGTACTTGTGGAACACAGTTTTAAGTGTGGGATATGTTGACATTGCCCGTTTTTACGATGTTGTACAGAAAAGCTCACAGTGTATCTGTCTGGCTTGACTGGATCTCTACACCCAATGGTTAGTAAGTACAAGTTACTGGGATAGAGAGATGGCTCAGCAGTTAAGAGAACTTGCTGTTCTTCCCGAGGACAGGACTTTAGTTCCCAGCATCCACATGATAGTCCACAGCCATCAGTAGGTAGGCCTATTGTGCGCATACATTCACACAGACAAAACACTCATACATAGGAAGTAAGATGAGTAAATCTAAACCGAGATAGAACCACACCTTTGCCCTCCACCCCATGGGAATGCTGTTGATGGTTAATCAGTTATTAGTTTTATGAGCTCTAGGGTCACATGGAAGATGAGCTGGGCATATGGACCAGTTTGTGGGAGATTATCTGATTAGCGTCATTGTTTAACTGAGATGGAATGATCTGCCCATCATGAGTGCTACTTTTCCCTGTGCTAGGATCCTGGATAGCATCAAAAGGAGAAGCTGATTAAGCATCTGTGTCCGATGCTTTCTGCTTCCTGACTGTGAATGCACTGTGACCAGTCGTCTCTGTGACTTCCCCACCGTGACTGACTTGAACCTTAGTGAACCCTAACCAACCCTTTCTCCTGTGAATTCTGCAGGGTATTTTATCACAGCTACTGAAAAATGGCCAAGACATTGCCATTTCAGTCCTTTAGTCTATGACTTTGACTACTCCAGAGGACTTACTTGTGCTTTGCCTTGTTTACTACACTTGGCAATTTCTCCATCCACCCATGATGTCACATAGGTCAGTTCCCTTGACTTTTGAAGGCTAAAAGATGGCCCTGTGAGCATGCACACCACATATTCTTATCTACTCATCAATTTATATACATTTTGGTTATTCCCGATCTTAGCTATTACAGATAGAACTGTACATACAGGAGGGCTGGCATCTTTCCAGGTCCTGATCATACTCTGTGGTAAGTACCCAGTATTGGATTGCTTCCATACTGGTCTCCACAATCTCTGTGCCATTGTTCCCTTCCACCAAGTCCACAAGAATTTCATCTTCTTCCAGTCTGCATAGAACATGTTCATGCCTCATATTCACGTCCTGTGTCCATGATGGATGGATGGGTAGGGAACTCAGAGAAGCCGACATCTGAAACATTCCCTGCTTCTTCCTATCTTCTCATCCGCATTCCTCTATTACATGTTGCTGCCCATCTGACTTTGATGAGAGCATAACATATAGCAAGCTCTGCTCGACCCCATCTTGGTGCTTCCAGTCTGGAGTTTGTCTAGGTCTACCTCCAGCCCTCCATTCTACCTCCTTTCCCCATCTGTGGCTATTCTCTGCACTGCACAGGTAGATCTCAGGTAACCGTAAAAAGAATGAAGTCTTTATGTTTGACTCCTCTCTAGTTCCTGGTCAGACGCTTGGCAAATAGCTTTTAGTTTGAACACAAAACTGAACACTGCAGGTGTCAAACACTCTCCGCTTATATGCTCCTGTGCGCACCCAAATGTCAGTGTCATTAGAGATTGGCATGTTTTGCCAGTACACACACACACACACACACATACACACATATATGTATGTTTACACCTCTGTAAATACACTGATATGTGTGTGTGTGTGTGTGTATAGAGGCCAGTTTTGAGACACAGTCTCACTGAACCTGGAGTTGACCAAATGGCTAGGTTGGCTGGCCAGGGAGCCCATTGGGATCCTCCTGTCTCTGCTTCCCAGAACTGGATTACGGGTATGCGCCACCATACCTAGATTTTCATGTGGGTGCTGGGATCAAACTCAGGTCCTCATGTTTGCACGGGAAACACTTTACCTACTGAGCATCTCCTCAGCCTCCCATCATCAACCGTGACAAAAGACAGCAATAATATCAAACAATTTTCTCTTATAGAGGCTAAAAATATTGTTAGGTTGTTGACTGCTGACTTGAAAATATGAAATTAGAATGAAAAATCGTAAAATACATTAAAAAAAGCACCAACAATATGCCTCATAGATCACTTTGAAAATAGGTGAAGTAATTTCATTGCCTAATTTTCTTCCTGAAGATTCCCTTCTCTACAGGGCTAACACTAAATTGACAGTTGTAATAATTAGCAGTCAGGAAAACACAAGCTTTTAAAGTTACAGCAGATTAGAAAGGAAATTTCTAGAGAAGTCATAAGGCTTCTTCCCATGAGCGTGGCCATGGGTCTCCATTGTTGGGTAGGGATAAGGTAGAAAAGCCTTTGAGAAGGAAGTGAAGCTGTGGATGAAGTTATATTTCAACATCCTTCCTGGTATCAGGTTTCAAGCAGGCCACTTGCCTCTGGCTGTGTGCATAAACTGATCAAGTTGACTCCCAGTGAATAACTTGCCTATTTGCACTTCCCATAGCTTCGGGTCTTGTATACAACCCCAAAGCTGAATTTAGCTGGAGTGGGATCCCAACCCACGCTCAGCCACAGGGATTCAGGAGTCAACAGCTGGATGGGTTTGTTGCTGTCATTGACATCACTCAACAGCTGGTTAACAAGGGCCTTCAGCACACCAGGCCTTGTGTGTACATTTCTTAGGCCCAGAGGAAAGACATTCCGAGCTGAAATCAAGAAGATGAACTCATTACCGAAAGGATGCAGGTAGAGGGAAGGGTCCTCTAGACAGAGAAATGGCAAACAGGGATCTTGGGAATGAGATTGAAAGAGGCTAATGGTTTTCATAGCTGGACATCTGAGGGGCATAGCTGCAGTGCTGGTGGGAAGGGGTGGAGCAATAGGGAGTGAGGTCAAGTGGGAGGAGGCTGAGCATACAGGCACTTTGGTTCTGGAAGAGTCTACAGCAGAAAGGTGGGGGAGGGATGGAAAGCAGGGGGTGACAGGAGTCAATTTGGTGTTGAGGATGGCCCATGGAGAATACATAGGGGCAAGGCAAAACAAGAACAGGGACATGAAGATGAGAAGCTGACGCTTCTGGGCCTCAGCTCAGAGGTTAATGAATATTTAATTATTTAATGCTCCCCCCCCCAAACTAAAAAATTCACTCCTGAGCTCAAGGAGGTCGGATCTTGTTCCACCCTCATTTCTTTGTGTGTGGTGTGTATGTGTGAGTGTGTGTACACAGGTGCATACAAATTTGTGTTCATGCCTATAGAGGCCAGAGGTATCCATCAAGTGTCTTCCTCCATTGCTTTCCACTTTAGTATTTGAGACAGATGGCTCAGTGGTTAAGAGCACTGTCTGTTCTTCCAAAGGTCCTGACTTCAATTCCCAGCAACCACATGGTGGCTCACAACCATCTATAATGAGATCTGGTGTCCTCTTAAGGAAGAGACCTGATCAGTCATCCTCATCAACTTAGACCATGAAACCCAATATGGACAAGTTCAACAGAACTGCCATATATGGGCTGCCCATGCATGCTTCAGCATTGCCAGGGCATAAATTTTATTTATTTTTCCTCACTGAACTTGCAATTCACTAATTCAGCAAGACTTGCTGACTCAACTCCAAGAATCCTCCTGTATCCACCTCCCCAGCGCCGGGATTACATTCACATGCCTCCATGCCCGGCTTTGACCGTGAGTGGTGGGATCCAAACTCAGGTCCTCACGCTTGTGTGCCAGGGACTTTACCCACCGAACCACCTCCCTGGCTCCCCAAATGCTATTTCTCTTGAGGAATCCTCCACTAACTAGCCGGGTCCCGAGACCCCGTCCCCTCCTGACACATTCCCGTGCTAACGCTGATGGATTGTATTGTTCACAAACACGCTCAAATAAATTTGTGGGCTTTCGAGGTTTCAGCAAAGGGTGGACTTATTCGATTTTTGCCAGCACAGCTTTGATTTATCGAGTGTGGGGCTTTGTTTGGCTGCCACAGTGGGGGAACCTTGTTTATCCTCTCCAGAGCCGCATGGCTTCATCATGGTTGACATAAGCAGAAATGGAAAACATGCAGGATGAAATGGAATAGAATTGTGCACAGAACGGCTTTTGCTCTGTGGTTCAAGGTTATGGATGAATTTGCCTTTTTTGTATCATTTTTATGTCTATTACATGTGGAGAGCTGGGTGATTCTTGGCTCAGTTGACACCCCTAATTTAACTGCTCCCCCCAATGTCTGTTACTTAGTCGAACCCTTAGGCTCAGTGGCTAAAAATGAACTAACAAAAAAACCCAACTTTTCAATTTTCTTCTCTTAGGCTATGCCCATGTAAGTCTAGCTTTCCTCCTGCATTAAGGTTAAAAGCAAATAAAGTCTATATGTTCTGAATGCAAAATAAATTCCTTTATGTTCTCCACCACCTGCCCTCTCTTCTGAAATACAACTTCTTTTAGGTTGATTTAGAGTAAACTAACTCATTCTTTCCTGCCTTTTTTTTCTAGAAAGCTCCAGAGTTTTCTGGGCTTGCTAAGAATGCCTTTTCTATGCACAGGTGTCCCAGACATCATCCATCATGGTCAGTGTTGTGAGACGCTACACATAAAAATGGGTGACACAGAATCTTGGTTATTGGCTTGTTCTGGACCCTTGATAAATGTCACTGCTGTTGCTACTCTGTGAGATCCCAGCATCTCACATCTGGAAAGTACTGTTAACAATATTTCTTGTGAACTTCTAGGTGGAAGTAACGGGACAGGAGGAGCAGCTTCGGGCACTTTCCTATTTCATCCGGAACTCCATAGTATAAAAAGGAATCAGCACACACATGTGGTTAGTCGCTTAGCATGTGCATACTGCAGTGGTTTCTCTGTTCTGAGGGACCCCCCACCCCAGCTCAGATATCCTTCAGAGGACAAGGTTGACAGCAGCAGAACAGAACTTTGAGAAGAACCTGGACCCAGACGTCACCAGGAGGAGGGGCAAGTATAGAGGGTGATCATGAGGGAAGCATGGATATCCCACGTGTCTCAGCCACATGGCTGACCACCTGACTGGAGGGGGTAAGTCTGAACTCTGCTCGTTCCTGCCCCCTCTTCCCTATATAATCTGGAGGGGAACTAGAAGGCAGATTTAGAGAATGTGGGTCCACTGTCTTAGATTGCCGACTCTTTGAACAAAGCCGTTTTCAAGATCTGATTCCTGTCTCTTCTCACCAGCGTCTGTGAGTGACAGACCACTGTTCAAGTATATTCCAGTGTGGAAGGAGCCTCTGCACACAGTTCCTCTGTACAATTGTCCTGCCTCTGCCCCGGTGCCAGTGGTCAAGACTTGTCCTCAAGCTCTGTGAATTGGGGTGGGTGGGGTGGGTTGAAGATATGCAGAAGTATGAGTGGAACTGGACTGAGGGGCCAGGTACATGCCTGCATGTATGTGACAACTGCTCCATGAGAAAAGGGAGCACATCATGGAAGAGGATAGTCTTGAGGTAGAACACACAAGTTCAGTAGGCTATCCATGTGTTAAAATAAAAACCTTGTCTCCTTCATTCCGTGTGTGTGTGTGTGTGTGTGTGTGTGTGTACAGAGGCCAGAGATCAACCTTAAGAGTCATTCCTCAGATACTGTTTACTTTTTTTTTTTTTTTGAGACAGTATCTCTCCTTGTTCTGGAGCTCAACACTGGTTAGGCTGGCCGGCCAGCAAGTCCCAGTTATGTTGGAATCACTGGTGGATGCTACCATACTGGTGAGTGCTAGATATTGAACTCAGGTCCTAATGTTTGTACAAAAGTACTTTCCTGCCTAAGCTACCTCCCCAATCTGTCTCCTCCTGTTTCCTTTTCATTTGTTTGTCTGAGACAAAAGAATATTTTCCCAGCTCTGAGGAAGTAAAGGCTTCTGTGTTGGTGAATATTGGTCTCAACTTCACCTCATCTGAAATCACCTAAAACCCAAGTACCTGGACACATCTGCAGGGGATTTTTGTTTTTGGATCCTTTGAGGTGGGGAGACCCACCTTAAAATTTAGGCCATAATTTCTGATGGCATCCCCATAAAAGGATACAGGAGAAGGAGGCTTTTGCTTTTTGCCTGCTTGCCCTCACTCTCACTGGCCACTTCATCCGTCCTGCAGCTGAGGGTGGCACCATTCCCTAGTGAAGGGTCCTCAAATGTATCTAGCTAACCCTAAATCTAGATCTAGCTGAGTATAAAAACACAAGCTATCTCCTCATATGTATCTAGCTAACCCTGAATCTTGATCTAGCTGAGCATAAAAACACAAGCAATCAGGCAGTCTTTATGTGCTTATGTCTCTCGGCTCTTGACAAGCTGTTTGAGTTCCTGCCTTGACTTCCCCCTCAGTGATGGGCTGTAGGAATTGTGAACTGAAACAAGCCCTTTCCTTCCCTAAGATGTTGCTTGTCAGGATGTTTTGTCAAAGCAACGGAAGTGACGCTCTAACGGAGACTTAGAAAGTTGCTTGTACCAGACACGAGATACTCAACAGCGACTGGGTACGGAAGGAGTACTGTCGCCAGGGAAATGCAGAGTCAAGCCGTAACGTGGCACGATGACAGACTTGGATGAAATAAAAAAGGAAAATGTGAAGTGACTGGAACTCACATGCTCTGCTGACAAAAGTCTAAATTTGTGCGGTCCTTATGAAACAGCTTGCTAGAAGCTTCAATAGGAAAATGTACATAACTTGACTCAGGAATTCCACTCTTAAGTTATACGCCCAAAGGAAAGCCACATATGTTCACTGAAGGATTGCAGGGCTATTCATAGCAGTCCTACGTAGACTAGCCTCATGATGGAGAAGCTCACAAGTCCACCTTCAAAGACCATATCCATGGAGATGTTTGCTGTTGTCAACTTGACAGGACCTAGGAGATGCTGAGGGTGGCACCATTCTCTGGACGTGCCTATGGGGGATTACATTAACTGAGGTGAGAAGACTTGCCCACTGTGGGTGGCACCATTCCTTGGCTGGGAGCCTGGACTCTGTAAGTGGAGATGGGGAGCTGAGCAGTAGCATTAATGTCTCTGCATCCTGACAATGGATGGGTTGTGACCAGCTACCTCCAGGTCCTGCCCCTTGACTTCCCTGACCTGAGGGACGGCATCCTTGAACTGTGAGCCACAATAAACTCCTTCCCCTTGCGTTGCTTTCATCAGAGTGTTCTATGTCAGTAACAGGAAAAGAGACTGATATTCACAGAATGGAGCACTGTACCACAACGAGGTTGAATGGACCTTGACTGTACAGGAAAATAAACGTAAAGAGGAAGAAGAAGAAGGAGGAGGAAGAGGAGAAGGAGGGGTAAGCACTTTCATATAGTTCTGTATATACCTGTACACGTAGTTTCACATGGAGGCCATAGACTGGTGTCAGGCATCTCTTTGTGTGCATGTGGAAGAAAGTGTCTTACTCAGTTGCTCTCACTGTGTGTATGTAAGGATGTGTGCACATTCATGTCTGGAATTGAGCATAGACATTCATGTGATGTGTGCATGTAGATTAAAGGGCAACCTTGGGTGTTTCTCCTTGTGGTGGCTAGTTTTATGTCAGCTTAACACATGAACTAGAGTTACTGAGAGGAGGAAATCTCAATTGAGAAAATGGCTCCATAAGATAGGGCTGTAAGGCATTTTCTTAATTAGTTATTGATGAGGGAGGTCCCAGCACACTGGGGGTGGTTCCCTCCCTGTGCTGGAGGTCCCGAATCCAATGGATTGGCTGAGAAACCCATGGGAAGCAAGTCAGTAAACAGCACCCCTCTATGTCTCTGCATCAGCTCCTGCCTCCTGTCCTGACTTCCTTCAGTGATGAACATTGCTGTGGAAGTGTGAGCTGAATAAACCCTTTCCTCCTCAACTTGTTTTTTGGACATAGAGTTTTGATTCCATGATAGAAACCCCAAGACAGTCTTCACCTTCCATTTTGCTCAAGGCAGTTCTATCTCTTGGCTGCTTGTTTGCTGTATGTATTGAGCAGGCTTTCCTACAAGCTCTTGTAGCTTTTCCTTTCTACATCCATCTCCCTACAGGAGAACAGGATTTCAGAGGCTCTCGCTGTACCTGTAGTTTTCGCATGGGTTCTGAGGATTCGGACTCGGGTTCTCATGCTTGCATAGCAAATGCTTTTACCCAGTGAACTGTCTCCCCAGTCCCCACTTTAGTTTCATAGACAAGAGCTCACTGAACCCTGTATTGATTAATTTCATAGGCAAGAGCTCACTGAACCCCGGATTGATTAGTTTCATAGGCAAGAGCTCACTGAAGCCTGGATTGGTCAGTTTGACTCAGCTGACTGGTAGTGAGTTCTAGAGATCTGCCTATCTCTGTCCTCCGTGGCCCTGGGGATGCAGAGAGGACTCTCTGTGTCTGGCTTCTAGCTCCATGCCTAGGATCCAAGTTCAAGTCTTCAAGCTCATACAACAGGCACTTTGCCGGCCGAGCCACTTGCACAGCCTCTGAACCAGGTTTGTATGAGTCTTCTGTGTACTTACCTGTTTCTGTTACATCCTGGTAGGACTTATAAACCTAAACGCAGCTGTGTCAATGGGGGATGATGTGAAGCAAAATTCACCCCATGAAGATCTTCCCTTGCTCAGTGTGTTACCTCTTAAAGGCAGGGTTAAAGTTCTTCAGATGGAAAATAGACGAAGTTTAAAACAACAATACTATAAACGCTGATGTAGGATCTGTACTAGGAAAATGCACAGCTTCCGGGCTCAGTCCGTGGCTCAGTGGGTAAGGGAAGGCCCTGCTCTTGCAGAGGACCTGAGTTTGGTTCCCAGCACCCACATTTGGCAGCCTACAACTGTTTGTGATTCTAGGTCCAGCGGGTACAGCACCCTTTTATGGCCTCTGCTGATACCTGCATTCACGGGCATGTATAGACATATACACACAATCAAAAATAAAATGAAAATCTTAAAAAAAATACAACTTTCCTTCATCCCTGTGGGATTTTTTGGGATACACTGTGCCCTGAGAGCCGCTGGTTCTCTGGAGAGGGAGGGTGGGACTGCTTCTGTTACATACCGAAGCAGTTCCTCATTTTCCCTCCAGGGTCATATGGGGAATGAAGAACAGCCTTCTAGCGATGACCATTTATCTTTTAGGGTCACCACAGACAGCGTGAGAGACCATGACATAGCTAAGGTATTCCCTGTGCCTTGATCTCATCTTAGCAAGCCTCTAGCTATCATGGAAGCAGGAGCCTGGTATTTCTTTCTGTGTGTACACCTCCTGGGTCCTCAGAGGGCAGGCTGGTGTAGGGCTGTGTGGGACTCTCTACAGAGAACCATCAACTCATTTTGACTGGAATCTGGGCCTTTCAGGGTCACCTGATACACCTGTGTCTTCTGATAGCCGTCCTGGCCCATCTAGTTCCTGCACTCCATAGCTGTAGGGAACACGTGCCTTCTCTGCCAACCCTCCTGCTTTAGTCCTCTGTGCGGGTGACACACACGACACGAGCCACTTGGCTCAACCTGGCTAGCCGTCTTTGCTTTCCTGCTGCTGCCACCACGCAATCACTAAACACAGAGACCCTTGGCATTAGGAAGAGGAGGACTCTGGGCAGTCTTTAAAGGAAAAGAACAGGGCAGCGGCTGGAGTGTGGGGGGCGTGTAGGGCAGTTGGTAGAATCCTTGCCAAGAGTGCAGGAAACCCTGGATTCTTGCATAGACTGGGCATAGTGGTACATGCCTGAAATTCCAGCACTCCTGAGGTAGTGTCAGGAGGACCAGGGGGCTAAGGTCAACATGGGCTATGGGAGTTTGAGGTTACCCCAAATGCTGACTCAAAAACAAAACAAAACAAGATGCAAAAGCTGTGACCTAGCCCTTCTCAACACTCAGGCTTGGTACAGGGTTTGCTGGAGCACTCTCTTCTCCTCTTCCTCTCCCCTCTCCCTTTCCCTCCCTCTTCTCCCCTTTCCTCCTTTCCTCTCCTTCCTCCCTCCAGAGCTTGAAAGCTGTTCACATATAAGCATTAGAATAGTCTTTTACATAATGCCCATTAGGGGAAAACTTGCTTCATTGAGGAGGGCCAGATCATAAAATGCTCAGTTAACTGACTGAGGCAGTGAGAGCCCTCTGGACCTTGGTTTTCCCCAAATCTAAAATGAGTTGACTACAAGAGAAACTGCATGGCTTTCAGAATGCCGTGTATAGATTCATAGATTCATTAAGGACGTAAGTAATGGATTCATTAGCTTAATAATCACTGACCTCTATTGTGGACACAGTGATAAACACTGACAGTGTAGAATCTTAGTATTGACTATAGGTCTCATTAGCATCTCTACCTGGGAAGAGAGAGGACATACACCTTCTGCGAGAGACTATTACACAGCAGGCACAGGCTAAATTCTGAAAATGCCCTGTCCCATCTAACCTTTGAAGCCCCCCCCCCCCCACTATCTCTATTTGATATGTAGCAGATTAAAACTGGCAAAATGGCCACAGGAACCCCCTCATTTCGCATGTTTTGCCTACAGCATCCCAAACAAAAGCTGCCACCTGCAGAATACCACTGGAAGGGTTATAACATGCTGTGTGCTTCATTGACTACAGAACCTGTCTCTGTCAGTCTTGGGCGAAGAGAAAACTGGTCGCACAGGGGCAAAAGCAGGGGCCCGAGAGAGCCCGCAGGAATGGAGGAGAACTTGATTCGGTAGCATGGGGCCACTATGGGAATGGGGGAAATGGATGAGTCAAGTCAGGCAGGCAAGGTACACTGAGTCAGTTTCTGCCCAGGTGACAGAGGGGCCAAGACAAAGGGGGTAGAGACAGGTACCAGGTCAGCCCAGAGAACTCTCAGCAGGGAATAACCAGTGGTGGGGCAGGGGCAGGACAGCAGATAGAAAAACGAGGATGGTAAAAGAAGAGCAAATTCAGACCTGAAGCCCTGGTCTAATCAAGGAGTGTGAGCTTCGGCTTCCGTTTCCATGTAAGAGAGATCCTGTGATGTCGGTATAAGCTGATGTTCCTTTGTCAACCTGAGGAAACCGAGGCTAGACTGTTGAGTTGCTTTAGAGCTTACTAAATGGTAGATCTATGATCAAACACAAATGTGTCTGGACGTGGGCTACCTGATCTGAACAGAGCCATCTCGCCATCTTTGCCCGCCCGGCCCTCCCTGCCTGCTCTCTGCTTGCTTGCCTGAGACTGTGTAACCCTGGGGGCAAGCAGATCACCAGTTCTGCTCTCGGAATCACTCAGATGCACATTCCACCTTATTATTTACTATATTTCTTTTGCTTGCATCGGGTCTTCTGCTTTGCAAACTCAGAGGCTGGCACACATGCTTCCCGCTTCTTCAGATCTACCATGATGCCTGTAGTATGACTCTCAGCCCAGAGCTTAGAAAACACTACATGTCCTGCCCCTTATAGCACCATGAGCAAGAGTCAAGAAACTGGAACTACTAAAGTGTGTAACAACGGGCCATTGGACAGGGAAAACGTAGTGCATATGTACAATGGAATACCGTTTCTGTCATTTTCCAAAGCCTGGAAGGAACTGGAGATCCCTGTCTTAAATGAAATAAGGCAAGAATGGGAAGATATTTGGAGTTTAAAGAATTGACTTTACAGAAGGTGAGATCAGAGTAGTGGTTGCCAGAGGGCGGGGAGAGTAGAGGGGAGGGAAAGATGGGGAAATGATGAGCGGATAGATGATAGACAGAAGCAAGATGCCCTGGCGTGTTGTTGACCGTAACAGGGTTCAGGGTGACATCGTGCAGTGTGCACATTTCAAAGGCTAGGAGAAAACGTCCTGAGTACCGTTGCCTAAAGAACACAAGAAGTGTTCGACGAGAGACGCGCATTTAACTTGATGTACATATTATACAGTGTATATGTGCGTGAGAATGTTGCATGGGCTGAGTTTGTAGAGTAGTTGCCCAGCAGATGTGAGGTTCTGGGGTCAAGCCCCAGTGCCACAGGAAAGATTATGTGACAGTCCATCAGTATGCCATTTCTATGTATTTCTTGTTTCTATTCATAAAAACACTGGTTTAATGGATCTTTACTTTTACCTGTGATAGATATTATATCAATAAATCATAACATACAAATATTGTACAAATTTTTATAATCAATACAAATATGCACACACACACACACACACACACACACACACACACTAGGAAAGACCACAGAATAAAATAAAGCCCTTTCTTTTTTTTTCTTTCCATTCCCAGAATGGGACTTTGAAGAAATAAAAGGTTGAGTGTTGGTGTCCCCACAGAAGGCATAGTGTCTTTCTGGCTGATGTCCCTCCTGCTGGCTTCTGAGTGGCTGTGATCAGCCCCTTCTGGGGTATCTGACAGGACTCGGGATCCCAGATGTCAGAATGGCTAATGATGCTCCACCCAGGATGGACGGAGCCTTACATAAATGAGAGTTGCTTCCTGATTTCCTGCTTGTGATACTGAACAATTGGGGCTTTCTAAGGTGTCACTTAACGACCTTATAGTATGCCACAGGCACCCAGATATCATGATATGGCATGCATCATTTAACCGATAAGCTCTGAGGCCATGGAGGGGATGGGAATGCCTTGATAGGTTCTTTTGCTCAGCATACGCCACCTCGGTGCCTTTGCTCACAGACATCTGCCTAGAAGGTATGCCTCCTCTTCTTTGCTTTTGTAGAAACCTTACCTCATATTTCAAGGAACAGTCCCTAATTCCAGAAGCCTCTCCTCACCCCAGAGAATACTTCTTTTTTCAGAAAGCCTCTTGACCCAACTCAGTGGCCCTCAAGAGCTCAGCTGTCTTGTTGCTGAGTTCCAGAGAGACAGCACAGGGCCGTGTCAAGAGTCTATAATTTGTAACCAGTGTGCTCTGCTTCTCAGCCCAGAACCCCCAAAGTCCTTACACAGCACTGTTACCTTAATAGCTGTGTGCTTTTCCACAGTCTAGGGACCGTCACTTTTCCTTTTCTGCTAGGTCTTTACTGATGGACATGGAGTAGTTCTAGCTCTGTCGAACAACAGCAAGATAAGCATTCTTCTATGTATATCTGATTATGTGCACACAAATCTTTCCATAGGACGTGTGTTCTATTATTATTTCCAACTCCTTAATTTTGAAGACATTTCTAATGGTTTCCCATCCACCTCACATCTAAAGACTATAGCTCAAAGTATGTCCTCAGCAGCCCTGGGCTGGGACAGCAGGACCCTTCCTGTGCTGACAGTCACTTAATAGCTACATTAGAGAAGAGAAGCTGGTCTCTAAAATGGCTTCGTTTCTGCTGTCTCAACATCTCCCTCCCCCTAGGGGTGCATGCTGCCCTCATACTTGGTGGAGATGGAATATACTCCCCAACACCTCCTCCCCGCCCTCAGAAGAAAGTTTTTTAAACAACAGTAAATACATATAATAATATATGTATCATAAATACACATATTAATGGAATACCAAAGCTAAAGCAAAGTGACTCCCCCACCTTGTTTTGAAAGGAGGGGGAGAAATCAGATTTCAGGAATGTTGTAGAAGAATGCTGTAGAAGAGTTGTTTTTCTTTTACAAATTCTAACAGACTCCGGGATTCCTCAATTATTGTTAGGAGGATTGCTGGGCTTAGAAGATGGCAGTAATTCAGATTCATCCTGTGCTGTCCTGAGTTACCCAGGTGGCTGGTAAGATCTAGGAAGTCTCTTCCTTCGACTGCTTTCTGCATAAAATGCAAGCAATGATCCAGTCCTGGGCAAGCTGCTGTAAAAGGCTAGCACTCAACCAGCAAGCATGCTGGGTGTTTGGAACCTGTAGTGCCTCTGCCTGGCTTTTTGTTTTCGTTGAGACAAGGTCTCACTCTGCCACACACACTAACTTGGACCTCTCAATCCTCCCATCTCTGCTTGCCCATGTCATGGGATTACAGGCACATATGCCTTCCTCGTGTATAGCTTCCCGTGAGTCACAGAGAAGAGGTTCCAGTCTCTTCTTCCTTGGGTCATGGAACTGGGTGACTGGAGTTCAGAGCTGAAGGGTGTAAGATGGGAGCAGAGAGGCTTCAGGTGACAATGACAGACACAGCACATGCAGTATTTACTGTGTGTGAGTCCTGGCGGAGGAGGAACTTGGCTCACCGGGAACTGTGTAATTTCGCCTTGCAACACGGTGCTGCTTGGCTTCGGTTCAACTTCGAAACAAGCTAGAGTCATCCGGGAAGAGGGGCTATCAATTAAGGAATTGCCCACAACAGTGTATCCTGCAGGCAAGTCTGTGGAGCATGTTCTTGATTAATGATCGATATCAGGGTTAGCGGAGCCTACTGTGGGCAGTGCCGCCTGGGGGCTGGTGGTTTTGGGTATAAGAAAGCAAACTGAGAAAGTCATGGGGAGAAAGCCAGTGAGCAATACTCCTCCGTGATCTCTGCTTCAGTTCTTGCCCCGACTTCCCTCAGTGATGGACTATGATGTGGAAGGTAAGCTGGAATAAATTCTTTCATTCCCAGGTTGCTTTTGGTCAGCGTCTTATCACAGCAATGGAGAGGCAAGCTAGGGCAGCATCTCAATTAAGGTAGGTTTTATTATCTCTATTTTCTAGACGGGGAAACCAAGGCACAGAGATTTATGTTTTGAGTATGCACAGCTAGTAAAGTGTAGAGCTGATATTAATGTCAAATGGTCCTAGTCTGAGGGTCAGGTTCACAGGTATCTGTGCAAAGCATAGGTTCAGAAGGGTATTTAAGGTCACGAGGGAGAAGGGGACACACAGCATTGTAGAGTGGGAGGAGCTGAGTAGAAAACCCAGCAGAGGTCCCTCACACCAAAGGTCCTGTAAGAGCACAGTGCCTGGGGCCCTTGGGAAGGGACATTTTGCTTGACTGGAGCCCTGCAGAAGCCAACACTCAGGAGGAGGCAAACTTTAGATGAGAACTCAGACATGCTGGAACCATCAGGGGACGGTAAGACCCATGGACTGACAGAGGTCTGAGGTAGTGTCCCTGAGTGTTCTGTTCCTAGTGCCTGTGATGGCACGGATCCTGCCTCTTCCTCAAGATGGGACTCCCAGCTTGTCGCAGCAGTAACTGCCCTCCTCACTGGGAGGAACCTCTTCTGAGGTCACCAGGGTGCATATTTGTAGCCATGATCTAGATGTGTGACTTCTGTGTCTGTGTCCTTGACACTCCCCATATTCTGCCATGTAACTGGGCTTTTATTCACCTTCCCCGTCTCTGAAGCAAAGCTGGGGAAGACAGGCGAGGCAGAAACCATTCTTTTGCCACAGCTGGATGGTGGTGCCTTGTGCTGAAGTAGAGCTATCAGTACCCCCTTACAGGAAACTGAACCTGCCTTCGCCATCCCGTCAGTCAACTGTGTTCTAGTTTTTCTCTGTCTGGAATTCAGTACTTCTTTCAGCCAAAACACTGGGCTTCTTGATCACAGATACCATATCTCCAGAGAAGGCTCACAAAGCAACAAAGGGTCAGGTCAGGGAAAATGTGGGCCCTGCAGACTTAGCCGCCCCTGGGTAGAGCCCAGGACACAGAGTGATGGGATTGGCTTTCTTTTAGTGCAGTCCCCATGCATAGCCTGATTTTTCCAATACATGAGAAAGAAAATAAAAACACAACAATCAGATTTTACACATAGAACAAAAAATGGAGCAGAATTATTTTTTAAAAATACAAAAGCCCAATATTGCAAGTCCATCTAAATGCACTAGCTACACAGCATGCCATCTATGCAAATACAACTCTTCTAGACCCACAAGCCCACTGTGGGCTCGGCTGCATTTGATCCGTAGATTCCTACAGTGAAGAGCATCCAGGATGAAGCAGGAGCCACCCTCTGTTGCCGACATGTGCACCCACAGTTCACCACTGCAGAAGATAACTTGATCGACAAGTTGATTGGGTCAGGACATGTCTAGGGGACTCCTGAGGCACACCTTTGGGGGTGTCTATGAGGGCATTTCCACAGAGTACTAACTGATGGGGACACCCAGCCTGGAAGGAGAGGGTCACAGGCTGTTCCAACCATCACTCCTTTGCCGTCCTGATGACTGGACACTCAGACTGTGAGCTCAGTGAAACCCATTCTCCCTTAGGTTGCTTCTTGTGGGACATTTGATCACAGCACAGGAAAAGCAAGGACTCCAAGCACACCTTCCATCCTGTGCTGTTGAACTTACCCTCTGATTTTCTTCATGATTTTGGCCAAATTCTGTCCATCCCTGAAAGCCAGACTCCACCCCATGAAACCGTGCTGATGCTTTTGGGTGCCTTCCCATTAGGTCTGCTTCCCACCTCCTTGTACTGCACCAGGAGCTCCAAGGGAGGGATGCTAGTCCACCTTTTCAGTGAAGTACGCTGCAGCACCTGGCCACACCTGCCACACAGCAGGTGCTAAGGACACAGCCACTCTTGGAATAACTTTCAGAAAACAACCTGTTGTGATTCTGGTGTGGGATAAAAATGTCTCTCCTTCCATTCAACCGTTCAAACTGTGTGTTAACAATAAAATATGATGGCTCATTTCAAAGGTTCCTTGAGCCAGCTTAGAGCTAGCTATGAATGAACAGAAAACCCCAGACTGCTGCTGCTGTAGCCTGCCTGCTAGTCTATCTAATTTCCCAACTCCGATTCCACCAAGCCACCCAATCTGCAAATGCAAAGCTTACTAACATCTGATAAGCTTTAAAGTAAACAGGGTGTAAAATGCAGAGGAACACGGACACTGGTTTTGTTGAGAAGGCAGACATACACAACACAGGACAGAGATAGAGTGTGGCTAAGAGTGTGTCCTCTTGAACCCTCAGCCAATGAGAATGTGTGTGGGGGGGTGCGGGTTTCAGACATTAAAAACCGCTCTTGGTCACTACTGTCTGCTATCCTAGGCTTTGGGGAATTCTAAAAGGAACTACCTCAATCTTAGCCCTCTAAGTCTCCAGAGCTGTCACTATGAAATGAGAATCTCTAGTATGAAGTGACGGTCTTTGTTTCTCACACCTTAGACCCCCAGAGCTATCTAAAGAGAGAAGTTTTGCCTCGCTCTTACTGAAGACTGGAGCTCCAGCTCCAGTGAGGAAATTGGGGTGACAGCAGAGACTTCTATCCAGAGCCCCAACATCCATTTGAACATTTCCAGGCCATTGTGAGAGCATGTAAGGCATTGACTCTTCCTTCTCCTCCGAGTTAGGAGGCTGGTTCAGTCTCTCAGCAGGATGCTCAGCCTCTGGCTTTTCATCCATCGGCAGCTTCAGATGGAGACGTGAAGCAGCCCTGAGTTGGGGTCCCCTCCACAACTCCCATGATGGGGTAGACCTCAAACAGTCCATGTACTTTTTTTTTCTATTTCAGGTGGATTTGTTAACTTCCCAGTTTAACTCACATTCTTTTCCGACATACAGCCGTATGAATCTGAGGTCACTGTCCTGCAATGCACTAGCCGGTAACTCTTTACAACACTGATGAAAGAACACTACAGACAGACCACTGTTTAAGCACACACCCCCTTTGTATTAAGAGGCAAAGGGACTCAAATAGGAACCACAGAACACTGGACAAAAACCAAGTAAGAATAACAATGCTAATTTTCTACATCTGTTGCTCCTATCTTCACTGTATAGCCCAAGATGGCCTGCTGGAATTGCAGGCCTGTATTATCACATCCAGTTTCTCTTCTCTCTCAGATATTTAAATGCCTTCAGTGTGTCTGAGTTTAAATTCTTCCAGCTGAGATGGATGGAGTTATTATCACTAGAGTCTAGGGTAGAGAGGTGTAAGGCAAGCAAATGGCATCATTAGGTGCTGGCCGTGCAGACACTTTAGTAAGACCAGACTACCTAGGCTGGCTGGGCTCAGAGGCCGACCCAGACCTTGTAGGTCATTCTTACTTTATTGGGTTCTAGTTTGTTCCGTATTTCCTTGTTCCACTATTTTCTAATTAGGACAAGGTGAGAGGAAAGGTTCAATTAGTCTAAGACTACTTAGCCACACCTCACACTGTCTTACTCAAATATTTTTACCCTTCTGAATGTACACCTAACTTCCACCTACAAATGTTTTAAAGATAAACAGTAAAGTCAGCTGAAGAGACAGGTGGGGCACGGGGCTACGGACTGACACCACCCTTGGGCACAGCTCTGGTGAGTGAGTTGCTCAATGTTGGTGGGCAGGACCACCTAAGAGTCTTCTCCAGGAAAGCCTGGCAGCACCTGAGGCATGGCTGGTCCACCACTTTGAAGTCAGAGTCATTGCCATGATAGGGATCTTCAACAATGAGTTGTTTCTGTGGATCATGGCTCCCAAGGAGCTCAATGTTAGCTTTGCAGTTTCTAACTTCATTACTTTTTCTATCAAATCTCTCAGACTGCTTTCATCCATACAAGTATATAATCAAATGTGGCAAAGTCTTCTCTTGTAATCTGCCGTGCAGTGTGATTCATGGGGATGCCATGTTTTCTTATGCAGTTCTGCCCACGATAGTTGGGGGGGGGGGTTTCTCACTTCATAGGTGGATGTAGCCGCACTGTCTATCCTCCAGTTAGCTGAAACATTTTCATCAGTTACCAATTTCCTGAAAACTGCTTCTGCATTGGGTGATGGGCAAATGTTACCGAGACACATGAACATCACCGACTTGAACCCAACCTCTGCCATCTTCCCGTACAGACCCTGGTACCCCCAAACAGTCCATGTATATACCACACTGGCCAAGAATTTACATTCATACATCCTGTGCCAGTCCTGCATGCTGGTGTTCCTCACTGATGGCAAGAAGGAGGCCGTGGAAGGGGGCTTTGCTTTTGGGAATCACCTCACTTTGTGTGCTCTTCCTCACAGCCAGGAAAAGGTCAGGACTTTTGCCTTTCCTGGCCGCAGGTGAAGTTTGTGCATCTATGGGTGCATTTATCTGGCAGAGACAGACCCTGGGGTCTGAGCTTAGGCTGCTCTCTGGTACCATTTCTGGCAGTCACACAGGCTTTGTTTCCTGAATTCCTAAGCTCGTCCTTGCCAGACAGAATCTACTTCTGAGGTTTTCTCTTTGGAAGGCGGAAAGAGGCTTGTGAAATACCTAGAATACCCTGCCTGACTGCAGAACTTCTGGGTTCAGAGATCTGAGGACCTGCGTGTGGAGGAGCTGATCCCTACCCCCAGTTTAGCGACCTACAGAGTGGACCACACATTTCTTCACTTCTGTCCGTGGAGCCTTGTGACAATGTCCCTAGCAGCAATTAACCTGGAGCCTCCGCAGGACTTGTGCTTTCAACACGAGACAGATCTTGATGTCTCGGTCTGTTTCTATCAATGCCAGGCTTTTTTCTATCTGCCCCCATCACTCCAGTGACCTCAGGAGAAACAAGAGAAATGGGCTTGTAAGGTTCTGCCTGTCAGGGAAGGAGGGAGAGGAGGAGCTGGAAAGGGGAGGTTTCTCCCATCTCTCCTTGCTGGTGGCAAACTGGTTGCTATGGAGTTAGCCTGGGAACACAGTGATCAGGCTGTCATTGGTTGCCTTTTTGGCTTTCCTCCTTGGCCACTCTGTTCCCATGGTGAGTCGTTTATAGGGCCACCAACAAGCAAATGGGCAGGAGGGAGGGAATGCATGATATGGGGTTCTGGGACATCCCTAAAGTGCCATTACCCCGCCGCCTGCGATTTCTCGCTGACTGCAATTATCTTCATCAGGTGGAGATAATTAGTGTCCATGCTGAGATGGTATATGATCAGAATAAAAGGGAGCATTGTGAGGGCTGAATGATAACTTCCCGTTTCCCTCCATCTCCCCGGGACCCTCCTGCCCACCCTCTTCTCTTTAGCTAAGCTTACTTGAACCCATGGGGTCCACGGGGGTGGGGAGGCTGAGAAGAGAGCTGCAGGCAGTGGGACCTGGGGTTCAGACTGCATGTAAGGGGGGGGATGCTGTGAGTATCACAGGCCATGGGCACTTCCTGTCTTAGTGGCATTTCCTGTTGGATAACATACCCTGTCAAAAGCAACTTCCAGGAGAGAAGGCTTAGTTTGGATCACAGGTCTTGGGTGTGGTCTGTTATGCTGAGAAGATACAGCAGGGGGAGCCAAGGCGGCTCCACTGAACTCAATCAGAAGGCAGAGAGTGGTGGGTGCTGGTACTCAGCTCACATTCTTTTTATTCAGTCCAGGATTCCAGCTCAGGGAATGGTGCTACTCACAGTGAGTCACAGGGTCTTCCCACCTCTATTAATCAAGACAAGCCTCACAGGCATGGCCAGGGGCCATCTCCCAAGCCATTCTAGTATGTATCATGTTGGTAGTGGAGATAAACCATTACACTGCCTTAGAGGAAAAACAAACATGCAAATCAAACCCATCAAGACCTCCCTCCTTCTCGGACTTCATCGTGCCTCCCTGTGACAGTGGTGAAGGGAGAGCCCTAAGAACCTATTCGGGGCTGACTGTCTGGAGCCGGCCTTCCACAGTCTCTAAACACCCTTTCCTTCTGGTGTCTGTCTGCATCCTCCGTCTTCCCAGCTTCATGTATCCACTCCATCATCAACTCCTGTCAACCCTGGGCAGTCTGTATCCATGACTACGGCCCTTATAATTTTTATCACCATCATTTCCCCTGGCCAGCTGGGAAAGCCTCTGGTCTGGTCCTTCTGTGTCTGCCTTAGACTCCTCTCTGCCCCAGTTCATTTCCTTCATAGCTCCCCAGATGGTATTTAAGTATGCAAATCAACCTTTCTCTTGCTTAATGCCCCCTAACGGGCTGGCTATCCATTGATCTAGAGTAACACCCCACATCAATGCCATGGCCAGGGGTCCTCTGCCATCTGGCCTTGGCCCACCTCTTCAGTGCTGTCTCTCACCCCTGTTCTCTTCATTTACCATAAGCCAGAGGCACAAGCTGTTCCCCGAGACCTTGGGAGCCCTAAGGCGGGAAGCCTTTCTCCAGCAGCCTGTGTACCTGTGTTTGCACTTGGTTATCATGTCTCTCAGCTCTGGGCAGGCCGGAGCCTGCTTACTGAGCAGGTCCTCAGAGAAACAGTCTCCAGACACTTTAATTCCCCGTCTCTTAGCACTTACTTTAACAAGCTTATTATTGTTGTTGTGTGTGGTGTGTACCTTTGTGTGTGTACATGTATGACTGTGTGGACTATGCCTGTGTGTATATGTACATGTATGTATCTGTGGCATATACCTCATTATGCATGTATGTGTGTGTGTATGCATGTGTGTGGTGTATGCCTATGTGTGTATCTGTGTGAGGTATACGTTTTTGTGTACATGTCTGTTTCTCTGTGTGTATGCATATGTATACATGCATGTGTGTGTATGCATGCATTTGTGTACATGATGTATGCCTGTGTGTGTGCGCATGCCTGTGTTTCTGCATGCATGTGTGTGTGGTCTATGCTCGAGTGTGCATGCATCTGTGTG
>JABTXL010002307.1:3047040-3066329 GCA_025134845.1 Neodon shergylaensis | reverse complement strand
TTCTTTCTTTCTTTCTTTCTTTCTTTCTTTCTTTCTTTCTTTCTTTCTTTCTTTCTTTCTTTCTTTCTTTCTTTCTTTCTTTGTTCTTTTTAACCCCACTGGTGGTTCGCAGTTGATAGACATTTCCTTAACATCCCTCATTTCTCTCAGGGGAATGAATCAGGAAAGATGAACTCAAGATCAAGGTGAATTGTTTTCTGCTCAACATGACTTCCCTGGGAATCAGTTTTCCCTGGCAGAGGGACAGGTCTAATGAAGAGGGCAGAAGACATTAGGCTTAAAATGAAGCCTATAGCGATGACTCCAGGTCTCTGGAGGGTGGATGAGCTACTGCACTAGCTGCTGGTACTGGGGTTGTGCCCTTGGGATGGTCACATATTGCTTTACCCAGACCATGGTCTTTTTGACAAAGAGAACTACAATACAGGAGGTGAAGGCGAAGATGAACATTGGCGAAGGTGAGAAGTTCACAGCAATTGCCATGGCAATGACCTTAAGAGCTCAGAGGAAGTTCCCATGGAAACCAGCCTCCAGATGCAGCAGGGCCCATCCAGCTCTCTGCTTCATTGACAGAGTTTCCAAAGTGAGAGACATCAAGGGAAGAAGAAAGGGAGATGCGGACGGCTTTTCCCAACCCAGTCTCTATCTTCACAAGTGGCCTTGAAAGCCACTTTTCTTTAGAATACCTTCTTTGTGCCCTCTTTTCCTCTTTTGGCCAGGTATATACTTCATGGCCATCATGAATCCTCCTGCCCTGAAGTGAGACTGTGAGACTCACAATCCTCTAAAGTGACCAATTCCATCTGACCATCACCTGAGTCAACCTGAGGCACAGCGTGAGTTTCGACTCAAAGATGCAGTTGGCATTTTCCGGTCCTATAAAGGAAACCTCTATGGTCCCTTTCTTGCACCATACGGGAACTAACTTTTGTTATTTTGCTGTTTTCTCTAAGATAAGTTCTCTAGCCCAGGCTGGCCTCAAACTCATCCAGGAAGAGGCTGGACTTCAGACCTTTATGTGCCCACTTCTGGAAGGCCCACATTACAAATGTGTACCATCATGCCGAGAGTATGCAGTGCTGTGCACTGAACTCAGGGCCTTGTGCATGATAGACAGGGACTCTACCAATTGAGCCACAGTCTCTGCCCTTCTATTGCCCTTGCTGCTCTACTTGAGAGCTGCCATCATCTCCTGGTGCTGACTGAGGCAGCCCACACTCTTGCCTTGTCATCTGTGACTCAAAATTTTCTCTGTGCAATCCCACCCAGAGAGGTCAACCCAGGGTTTTCCTGACCTCCCCCTATTTGCCGCTCCTACCATCCTGCCATTTATACCTAGGAACTCCCTGGCTGCCCAGCTCTCTGTCTCTATGTCAATATAACTGTTTTCCAAGTTCTTCACACCCATCTTTGCGGTCTCTTCTGGGGACCATGTAATTTAGACTTCTGGATCCTCTGCTCTGGAACTGCTCCTTACCATTTTCTCTTTGACCCTAGGCCATGTGCAAGGTCTGGGAGCCTTGGCTTCTCACGACTTCCCAGACACTGCAAACATTACTAGCCATTCAGTGCCTGCTCAAGACGGCTTCAATTTATCGATGCTTTTTGCAGTAGCTGCCCAGGGGTTTGCTTTAAGTCTGGTGTACCACACAGATGGCTCGGGCCTGCTCTGAGCACACACTTGAACAGAATCTGAGGCAGAGTGAGCTACAAAGGAGCAGAGACGAGGTTCTAGAATGGGAAGCCGGGGCAGTTTGAAGGCAAGCCTCACCTGTTCTGGGGGAACAGAAAGAGGACTTGGAAAAGTGTTCTGGAAGGGGCATCAGAGGTGGAGGATCGCAGAGGAAGCTCAAGGGAACAAAACATGAGGGGATGCTGGATGATCAGAAGTTGTAAAAGAGATTACAGAAAAGAGTGAGCTTGGATCAAGATGCAGTAGGCTCGGTGGGAACCACATGCGACTCTTAGTAGATTAGTATGAGCTTTTTTATCTGCTCTGAGAGAGCCGACCCTGGAGCTGCCTACGCTGTCACCTGTGCTGGAGGATGGTCAACTGAAATGACAGACAATGAGCTAGATTGAGGGAATTAGGACCAGGGATTTGGATTCCCATGTCTTAAGACAGTAGATAACTTTCTATTAATCGGGGAGTCAGTTTATGCATAGAACCACTGAGCTAGCAAATGTGTTCTTTCCTCTGTCCTTCATGATGATCCCTTCCTGTGCCCCAGGCACTTACTCCATAGACCAGCTCTCCCACCATGCCGTTCCAGGCCTTTGTGTCAGGGTCCCGGGCTCCGTATTTGCCATCACTGACGATCTCGAGTCGGTAGGAGTAGCCCACATGCTTGGCGATCTCCGCTGCCAGCTCCACACAGTAGCCCTCATAGCGGTCGTTGCCCTCAAACTGGTTGGCATTCTTTTTGAGCATCACATAAGGATCTTCCTGGTGGAGAAAGGGGACAGAGGGTATGGCCTATGGGTGCAACTGCGAATGGGGAGACTTTGACCTGGCAGAGGAGGATGCTTCCAGTGTTGGTTAGCACTGACGAGTCTTTCTAACCCCTTACATTTCCTAAGTTTCTGCTCCTTACTCAATTATAAACTTCTTGGAAAAATAAAATAAGTTCTGTTAAAAATAAGAATATTTTATCACAGTAACAGGGCTTTCCAAATTATGTTCTTTGTGTAATTTTTTAAAAAATTATTTTATGTGCATGAGTGTTTTGCCTGTACGTATGTTTGTATACTGCATGTGTGCCTTGTGTCGGAGGAGGTCAGAAGAGAATGTTAGATCCCCTAGGGAATCGGACTCAGGCCCTCTGCAATATATTTTTAAAGGTACCTCTGAATAGATTTTAGATTTTTCACAAGTTATTGGACCACAGCAGCCTTCTGTGTCCTCTGTGTGTTAATCTGCAGGAGAATGTGGCTTCTACTGAAGGAGGCACATACAGAAACTAGAACAACTTTGGGACACCTTTGTGTTTTATATATGTTGCAAGTGTCTCAGAAGATCAGTGTGGCTTATCCAAGGATGCTGGGTGAAAGTAGATCTTAGAGATGCTGAGGGAAAACAAGAATCAAGGCCTTTTCCCAGTCTCTGTGGTTTTATTATTATTTCTATTACCATTACTATTATTGTTGTTATTGTTGTCTTATGAGACAGTCTTACTATATAGCAGAGGATGGCCCGGAACTCTTCCTTCCTTCTTAGCTTCCTGAGTGCTGGGCTGACAAGCATGCAAGCAAGCATGGCTGCGACTGACTAGCTTCACCGTCTTCTCCATCTATGGCATAGTCTTGGCAGCTAAAGTGGGGTGTGCTTCGGTATTTCTAGCTTGAGCTTCAGGCAAACCCAAAGAAGGAGTATACTCACGAGGATCGTGGTGACGATGTAGGTTCTATTCTGGACGCTGGAGTTGTCCCCTCCAGCCTGCGCATCGGTGGCTGCAGGGACAAACTTATCGTCTTCATTCCAGTACCCAATCTGTTAACGAGAAGAAGGCAAAAGCACCATCTGAGGGGGAATCTTGGAGCTGGGTGTGATGGCACACTGATCAGTGTACCAGAGTCTGGGGTGCTGTAGGCAGAAGCATCAAGATGTAAGATGCACCCCAGGTCCTCTCTCCATCCCCAGCGGACTTCCTCATAGTGGTGACTAAGCCCAGGAATTGTCCCTCTGGGAGGACAAAAGTTCAGCTCTTTATTTATCTAATCTGTAAAGGACAATGAAAGTGAGGGCTGAGGAATTGAATTCCCTGCAGCTGTCTTCACAGCCAATCCACACATCCTTAAATATTCTCTTTATTTCTACAAACCTAGTCTAAACTGTAGTTTGAGCCACTGGATTAAATACTACCCTCATTTTTAACGTTCCTACATTTTCCTTTCCAGATTTCACTTCCTGGGAAAATCCACTACCCTCCATTTCCTGTTGGTCTTCTAATTGTTACAATACCAAGTCATGTTCGAGGTAAACACGATTTGTAAGGACATGGAAAACTTTAAGAAACTTGCTTGATCAGCAGCTGGTTAAGGTACAGGGTTCAAGAAACTTTGGAGCATCAAGAGTTAGCTGGAAACAGAAACCTTTGCAAAAGTGCAAACCAACTGTCCCTATCAGCTAGCCCCCTGTCAACACCCAGCTTTGTGGTCTAGACAGGAGCAGGAATAACTGCTTGGGGGAGTCCGGGGGGCATGCACAAAAGCAGAAGTAGCCCCTTAAAGGAGAAAGCGGGTATACAGAAGTAATCCATACCCTGTACTCAGAAAAACCAACCCCCTTGACCCTGAGTAAACCTGGCTTGCGGTTTTTGCCTATATAATGTCAACCCCAAATGATGAAGGGGTCTCTTCCCTACTGCACTGCTTCGAGTAGTGGTGGAGCCCCAGCCTGGCTGGAGAGCACGCTGAATAAACCTTGCTTTTGCATTCTGGACTTGACTGGATTCCGATGGTGGTCTCTCTGGGGGGTCTCAACTTGGGCACAGCAGATCAATTTCTAAATATCAGCAGGTTATTAATACTTTGTCCAAGGTCTTTCAGAAAAGTTGTTGAATTCCAATTATGTGCAAGGCTCTGAGCTGAAACACTTCGTGGTATGCAACAGGTTGAGAGAGCTGGAGAGACCTTGAGGAGAAGGTATGTCTCCTAAGAACATCATTTGAGAAGATGCGGATCACACAGACTCACAGTCCTGAAGCGCTGAGCGAGTGAGCAGGTGACAGAGGACTTCAGAGAAGTGCAAGGCCGCAGTGGGATGCTGTGTGTGGAGGAGACAATGCCTGGGCTTGCCCAAGCCTCCCAGGTCAAAGAGGATGATAGCCCTGTTGTGGAGGCAGAAGGCTGCTGACATAGGCGAGTTCAGTGGGCTCACCTGGGAGAGCAGTGGGCATGCAGATCTAAGTAGCAGAGGATATGAAGGCCAGGCCCAAGCAGTGGAGACTGTTCGAAAGGCAACAGGGAATCATGGAAGGGTTGGGACAACAGAATGACCTAGCTAGCATATGCACACACACATTTGCACAGCACACAGCACTCACATGTATATACAGTATACACACAGACAAGTGCATGCACACACACACATACACACATTTAGACTGCCTATACCTCTTTCTCCTGCTTCTCTTTTCTTTCTCCCCTTCAATACACCTTCTCCTGCTCTCTCCCCTTCCTGTTCTTCCTTCCTCTTCCTCCCTCTCCTTTTCCTTCTTTCCTGTTTCTTTTTCGCTTTCCCTCTCTCTTCCTCTCCTCCTCCCTCTTTCCTCTCCCTGTCTTTCATTCTCTTCTCCCTTTCCATCTCCTCCCTCTCTTTCTTCTCTTCTTTTCTCATCTCCATCCTCTCTCTCCAGGCAGCTAGGTCTGTCATTCTGTGGGATGCAGATACAAATGGAAAATGATGGAGAGCTGGCAGTTCACAGGCAGGAGGTGGAGAGCGAGCAGCCCTCTCAGCATTCAGAGCACAGTGCCCAAACAGAGACACCGTCTACAAGGCTGATTTGTGTGGCCCTTCACCTTGATGTATTTCCCTGGACATCGATGGTTTCTTTATGATCTCCAGCCATTCACAATGGCAGCTATACACACGTTCTTGCTTTGGCTCAGTGAGTTTTCTACTCTCTCGTCTGTTCACTTCCTGAGGTGGTGCAGCTGGGCAGTGCCTGCTCTCGGCCTGGGACGCTGCCCAGTCATCTACTGCCTGCAGCAGCTCTTATCACTGAGGGCTGGGATGAGTTTGCTGGTAGTGAATGTGTCTTGCTCTTCTAAATGCTTTTTATGTTTTAATCCCTTCCATCCCCATTAAAATCCCATGACATTTGCCAATTTTCACTCTTATATGAAGTGTGAGGACGCTGTGCTGTGGAGAGGTAACTTCCCCAGGGCCACAGGATAGCCACGGTGGTGCAAGCACTGGAAGCTTCCCCATTGCATGGATTATAGATATATGCTTCTGAACCTGGCTCATTTTTTTCCCATGGGTTCTGGGGATCAGATTCATGTTTTCCCAGCAATCGCTCTGTTGATCAATCCATCTCCCCAGTCCTGAACAAGCTTATTTTTTTCTCCTAGCTAGTAGTCTCATGGGAAAAAAGACCTGATCTTGTCAGGGTTGGTAGAGACATCTGGATGCAAAGGCTCAGGTTCACACCTCCTGTGAGCCAGTAGACTCATATGAATATCGGGCTCCACAGCTGGATGCATAGGAAGATGGCAGAAGTGTCTGAAGAGGCTTTGGAGACGAGAGCTGTGGGCTGGATTACCATATGGCACTTTGATTCTCGACAGAGAAGGTGTAGGGGCTTTGATTCTATCTGAAAGCAAATCATCGTAAGTAGTTTGGTAAAGATTGGGGTGCACTGTTCAGGAGAGGATTTAAGAAAATTCTAACAGGGTGAAGTCTTCTCCTGGGGCCACTTATTATTTTTGATCTCCTATTTTCCATCTGCCTCTAAAGATGCTTTGAAGGTCGGAAATGAGTCCAGATGAGAGAGCATATATTCTTAAGTGGATGAAGTTTAAAGAGCAGGTGATCATAGAACTTCGGATTCACTTGATCTCCCTTGCAGCCATCAGGGTGAATTTGTACATGGAAACCCAGGATCACCTTTGAAGCCCCGGCTCCCAACTTCTTCCAGTGAGGGTCGTCATAACTAGTTGCCTATTGTGGCTGAGAGGGCTAGCTGACCCCCAAACAGTCTTGTTTGCCTTTCATAGTGTAGAGATAGTGGGAAGGGGCTCTCCAACTATAAGTGCATGCTGTTTTCCATCGCATTGGGAGGAACCCTTGTGTTCTGGTGCATGGAATGCTGGGAGGATAATGTGCCCCTTTTCCAGACCGATCTTTCCCAAGTTCCCAGCAGTATTTCCATTTTCTTTCTTCCCCATCTGTTTGATAAATGCTGACATCAAGCAAGACCCTAGTGGACAGTGATGTCTTCTTAACACCCAACTCTCAGCTGAGTCCTAGGGCCAAACTTCATTATCTTAACTCACCAACTTTTAAACTTCTTCCAAACTGGGTTTATCACAGCTTGCTATAATGTATGTTTCTTTACTTCTAATGAAGCAGAACACTTAAGTAAACAATGACAAAAACTAGACATTGACTAGACAAGAGATTGACTTCCCCTGCACTATAAGAAGTAGGTCTTGGAACTTAGCCCCCACAGCACTCAGCGTTAGCCAAGCTAGTGCATCTAAAAGGTTGAAGTTAATACACTTTTTGCAACTTTATCTCAGACTATGGCATAGAAATGCCTGCTAGAATGATAGCAAAAGGAATATGCAAGGAACAGAGCAGCATCTCCCACGCCCAAAGGCAAAGCAATAAGCCAGAGAAAAAGAGCAAGCGTTGATGCCTGGGGCTCTGTAGACTGAGGTCAGGAGATGTACTACATTTTTTTTTGGAGGTAAGAAGCCAGTGAAAATTTCTAAGCAGTGTGATTTCGTTGTATATTTGAAACATGCTTCCCAGCTCTTAGGCTGGAAATGTGGTCTTTGTACTAAGGTGGGACCACAAACAAACACCTAATAGGATCTACAGCAGTGAGGAAGCTGGTGGCCAGGGCAAGGAAGCTGGCCAGTGAAGATGAGGCAATGACGGTATTGAGATCATTATCTTAGACTAAAAATAGTTTGTATGTGAAAAGTTGGATGCCAGGGACTTAAGACTTCAAGGAGGCAGGTGGAATTGAAAGCCATGAAGTCTACAGGAATGAGAAAATGATGGAGATACTGGTAGGAATTCTGGTCATTGCAATTTTTCCCACCTAGTTATGTGCAAGGCCTGAACTGAGTACAAACCCAGGCTAGGGAAGGGAGGACTCAAATCAAATTGAAAGGGGTAGATGTCAGACGCCATTAGTAAGCACTGAAACAGCCAGCCACATAATCAATAGGCAAAGGCGTTGTCTCTCCACTGTTGGTCCCCTGATGTGGGACTCTGCAGTGGAATGCCCTGCAACCCCCTATGGGTGGCCAGTAAGAGAATGTGTGATTCCATCCCAACATGACAAGATGTTTCATTTCAAGAAGGATCCCTAAGTCCACCCAGAAGTCATACATATAAGTGGGACTTCATAGGACTTGACAACACTAGAGCCAGGGCCAAATCTGCTCTGTGGAGCTCCAAGTTTGTTGGAAGAAAACCTAGCACGATAGCATCTCAGTGGGATGTCCAACTGCTGCAGGATTGCCTAAGGAGCAGGCTGGCCCTGAGTCAGCGGGATACAGGTAGGATTGGAGTTTCCCAGAAGCCCTGAACCAGGAAGAGAAACACAGGGCAGGTAAGGCTTTGCAATGTCCCTGAAACTAGCACAAGGTCACTCTTGAAAGCTGTAGGTATTAATTTGCTTGGAGTCTGATTGAGTAGAAGTCCTGGAGGCAGGGATTCAGAGGGATTGATTTTCTGAGAGGCAGATTCCTGTAGACAAAGAACGTGTAAGACCACATTCTAAGAAAGGATTTAGTCACGAGAAAGTGAGTTTCAAAACAGCCCGGTGATCAGAAAACAAGGCACAGCCATTAGCTCTAGGATTTGAAGGCTGCCCATTTAGTTGTGTATGTTCCTGTGCGGTGCATACAGAAGTGGTGTAAAGTCTCTGTGGCAGACAGACAGGAATTTAAAACATGAGCCAATGGATGTGGGTGAGTGACCCTGCATGCCCGAGACTGTTTTCCTCAAACTTGTGCTGTGGAAAGGTAGGCAGAGTCTCATTCGATCCTTTGAAGTAACCTCCTCCTTTTCTCCCTCCATCCCTCCCCACTCTTTCCCTTTCTCCCTCTCTCCTTCTCTCTCTTCTTCTAAGTCAGGGTCTCATGGCATAGACCAGACTACCCTTGAACTGATAGTGATCTTGTCTCAGTGTTCCAAGTCCCAGGATAACCAGCATCCCTCCCCTGCCTCACAGATGATGTGACTGAGGTCAGGAAAGCTGAGTGACATGTTCAAGGTCACATGACCAGTGCAGAGTAAAATGTTATTTAATTACTGGTTTGCCTGTTCTTAGAACCCCAACTCTTCCCCCATGAAAGTCCACCAAGCTGGGGAGGAAGCTTTGAACTCATCTCTAGCACAGAGCCTGTCTCTGCTGCAGGAATCTGCATGCCTCCAGGCAGGGCTTGTGTAACGAATCTCATCTGTACAGGGAGCTGCTTGCTCTGGGAAGTTCTTAATGAAGCCAAGGTCTAGAGAAGACAAAGTCAGGGGAAGACTCCGAGTCACACAAAGGTCATGTAATCACTGGCAAGATCACAGCAAAGGCAGTTTATGTATGAAGAAGGTCTCTGACTCCACTTCCACAACAGACCGTAGTCTGGTCTGGAGACGATCAGTATGCCTGGAATGAGGGGCTGGTAAAAACACGGCAACATGGAATTTTTCAAGAGTTGTCTAAAATGCCAGAACTGAGAGGAACATGAGGCTACTCAGCCAAATCCCTCCCACGTAAAGATCCAGACCTAGCTAGGCTTAGCAACTGTCAGGTGGCTGACCCACAGCTGGATGGCGTCTGATTCTCATGTTTATTCCTTACACTGCCCCCCTTCCTCAATGCACTGCTAGTACTAGACAGGAATCTGGCTTCATTTAAACAGCTCCCACTACTTGGGGGGAGTGGAGGATTCTCATCAGCAGCCTTCCCAGTCTTTTGTTTGTAGCCCAGGCTGATCTTGAACTTTGGTTCACCTGGCCTCACTTTCCCTAGTGCTGAGCCTACAGGCCTGTGCCACCAGACCAGGCACAATCTCCATGTTTTAATGGTAGGAACGCATGGCTTTGATACATTGTACAGGCATCAAACTTGTGCCCCTGGCAAGTGGTAACAATAGTCACTGTGACGATTCTGAGGTCAGCCCAGGTTCATGGAAACTGGTTTTCTAAGAGCAACTATCTTGACTGTTCCAGTCCTTTGCAAACTGCCTACAGCACCCATGTTCTATGGTAAGGCAGGAGTCATGGCTCTTCTGAGGGTCTGAAAGAACTGTGGACAGGGAAGGAGAAAGAGATCATGTGTCTGTCATCTTTTCCGGGAGCAGCAGGATTCTCCTAGTGTACCTTTGAACCCCAGCACTGCCATGATTGTGTCCCCTGGATCCTTTCAGCCTTGATAGAAGCTGCAAATAACCAGGGGATAGGGAGTCAGGGCCCCTGAATTTGGTGTCTCTTTAGCTATGGCTCTCTGGGACATTGTGAAGCTTAGGGGCTTTTCTGCCTTGGTTTACCCATGGAGAATTGGCTTTGTTTTATTTAGGTCGATACTAGATAGACTGGGTATACGCATGCTCTGAAAGAGGTGAGGATGCCGTCTCAGACTGTCCAGATGTTGGTGTGTGCATCTGATGAACACACCACTGTGCTAATCTAGGCACAATGTGCTCCCATTTCAGAGATGTGGAAGTTGAGAGTTAGGATAATCAAATACTTTCAGAGAAGAAGTTACCTTCTCTAGAAGCAGGACTTGGGAGCATCAAGCTGACAAAACCAAACTCTTGGGGTGGGAAGGCTAATATTGCTTGCCTGAGAGATGTCCCTATCGCATACACGGAGTTTGACCATATTCTAGTAAAAGGGACACACAGCTGATATGGAGAAAGGAGCTGGGATAATCTGGGTGGGGTCCACCTAGTTTACAAGCCATTTAAAGCAGAGCCTTCTTCAGTTGTGCTAGGGAAACAAAGAGAGATGTAGTTTCTGAGCCTGTGTCTAGAGATCATGCTACAGGGATTGGGAAGTGGGAAACCTTTAGAAAAAAGTTGGTAAATAAAAAGAAACCTCCAGAAAAGAACATGATCCTGCCAGCACTTTGACTATGTAATCCATCCATGTACGTAATCATAAGGTGAAATATTTGTGTGGCTTTAAGTCCTGGTCTGTAGCAATCTATTACGGCAACTGTGGAAAATCTCATAGCCCTAATGAGCCGAGACAGCTAGGGAGTACAGGTGGGTTCTATGGTGAAGAAGGGCGTCTGGGCTTGGAGACTCAAGAATGCTGTGTCCTCAGAGCTATCTAGAATCTTCTGTAATCGCACCAATACTCTGTGTCTGCACTGCCAGGCATGACACCCAGGAGTCCCATGTGACTGTGTAGCACTTGACAATTCTTAGATTTTAATTCATTAAAAAGTTAAATTTCAATAATCTGTGTGGCCAAAGTGAGGATATGTAACACAGCCTTGGAGACACAGAGGCTGCCATGTCTCAGACATGGTGCCAGCTTTCCAGGGTCCAGAGCTAGCCTAGCATCTAGAACTTCCAAACACTAGGGAGTCTTGAGTCATCTCAATGAATCCACGAGGTCAGCATTCTTGTGAACTCTGTCTACCTAGCTCAGAGGTCTGCCCAGATCCCAGATGAGAAAATGGAGAAGCTGGGCTTTGGTTCTAGCAGCTCTTCATCAGCTTCAAAACCCTCTGCAATGCTTTCTTGCGAGCTTACCACAAGGAAGTAGACATGAAGAAGGCTGAGGGCAGGGGAGACAGAGGCTGCTAAGAGACAGAATGCAAGCAGCCAGGAAAGCAGTCTCCAAGGACACCCTTTGCTCTAAGTGCTGAAGGCTGAGAAGGTATCAACGTAGCAAAAGACAGCAGCAGGGTAGAGAACCCATCCTCCCTTGGTAGGGGAAGTATCTGGGGTGGAATGGAGCACATGGATTCAAAGAAGGAAGATTGGCTAGAGTAGTGTGAAGGAAGTGTCAAAGGTCAAAGGTGGAGACATTGACAGTGGCCAAATCACAGTGACTCTTAGAGTTTAAGTAAGAGCCAAGGATCTATACTTCATCTTCAAAGGTCTAATATGAATATTAATGTTATGTATACAATGTGTTTTTCACTTTGACTTCTGTGGAGAAGAGAGCATGGCTGTGAATAGGTGTGGGCAATCAGAAGATGATTAACCTCACCAATAAACATTCTATAATTCTCCAGAATCCAGGAATATCACTGGCATGCTATACACATCTATTGCTTTGTATCTTCAGGGTCTTAAGAAAATGAAGCCAAATCTCATTTTATATCCTTGGCTAGTCTCAGACCTACAATTATTCTCCAGCCTCAGGCACTCAGACATTGGGGTCCCAGGTAAATGTGAGTATGCCAGACTCCTTCTTTGCATTTTCAGAGTGTTTTTCTGTCCCATGACAGTCTCAAGCATTGTTAGAAAAAAATATAGGAGTTGCATCTCCGTTTTAGAGAGGGAATCAATTCTCAGAAACAAGACCTGACTCTCTCCAAACCCCAAATGACAAGTGCCAGAGCCTAGAAGAGTCTAGAACACACAGCGGCCTGAGTCTCTTCAACGGTATAGGTGAGGTGGGTGTCCAGGACCCTCATTACGGGCCTGAGCCTCCACTCGGTTGAGTCAGCCAAGGTGGCTCTTACCTTGCGGATCCCGTCATGCTTCATTTCAATCACATGGAGGGTGTAGTTGGTCCGGCGCCCTTTTTCGTTAAACTGCACGTTTCCAGTCAAACCTTCGAATCGTACCTGCAAACAGAGTTAGATGGTGAGCAGGGAAGCTGCCAACTCAGTAGCTTCGTTTCATGTTTGTTCCCATGTTGTTATGTTGCTTGTGCTTGTGTGGTTTTGGTTTGATGAAATGGTGTCTTAAATAGCTCAAATCTGGTTTTAAACTCAATAAGAACCTGACAAAGATGACCTTGGACTCCTAACCCCGCTGTTGTCTCTACTTCCTTAGTGATGGGATCACAGGCATGTACCACTGAGGCAGGCAAGCACACAGAATAGCTTACTAGTTGGGAGTCTGCTCGACTGGGCTGGGCACACATCCTCTCTGAGCAACACACCTAACAACCTGTTGGTAACTTAGGACCCCTGTCTGCATCAAGTTCACACTTATCTGGTTTAAGCCATGGAAACAAGTTAATGCCCTCAGCAACCTCTTCTTAATGCCCTGTTTCTGTTCAAACATGTCTTGGAAACACCTCCTGAAACCAAGGAAGATGGATCAGTCTTGTCTAGATTGGTTTGGGGGTACATGTGCAGTAAAGCAAGCTGTGTTCCTTTGAAGGAACTTTTAGGGGGAATCTCCTATTTACCCTCTTATGCCTACACACTATTGCATATGTATGTGTGTATGTGTGTCATATATGGTTGAGATCAGGCACATGATGGGGAGGGACACGCACAGTGAGCAAAGACCTATTAATCTAAGTCTGTCTTCCAAAATAGAGAACCTCCAAAATGACACTCCTAGTAACCTAACTCTGCCTTCTTCTGAACCCCATAAAAGGAAGACTGAAAGATAAACAGGGACCTCAAGTACCCTTACTGACATGACACATTGATGATTCTGACAGTGTACCTCTTTCTGATCTATGCTACCACTCTGCCTTAAGGAAAGTGTTCTTGCTACTTTACAGTCTCCATAAGCCAACCTGGAAATACCCAGTCCAGATACCCGCTACCATGCCCAGCATTTGTTGGTTCTTCTGCTGGAGCAAAACCTCAAAACCCAAAAACGCTACATGTGTTGAAGTTTGGAGGAACCTACAGGCTGAAATTCCCACCCCATGTTGTGGCTGGCATAAGCACGGCGAGGACTTCCTCACTTAACTGGCCACAGTCTCTCCTATTGCTTTAGGAAAACACTATCATTCAGTAGAGGGCATGCTAACGGGACATCTTCCCATAAACCTTAGCCAAACACTACCTCCGCAACCCGCCTGCTCAGATGAGAAACTGAAGGTGGAAAAGCCGAGGGACACTGGTGCCACCACTGGTGAGTCAGAAGAAGACCCCACACAGGAATGCAGGCTCAGAACTGATGCCTTGGATGTGACTGGAAAAGGTGCCTTAATACTTTTGTGAGTTCAGGCAATAAAATACCTGCATATCTGATGGCCTGGATTTGACGCTAGCTTCCCCACTGATAGCCAGGTGACCTAGGGTATATTCATGCTTTTCAGTCTGTAGGTTACAAAGTTCCTGCCCCATCTACATTAAGAGACACAGCTAATGCACAAGTGCGGTGGAAACCAGAGTGCACCTATGGATACCTCACATTCAGCCAGAGTGGGCAGGACTTTATAGACGTCTCAGATGCCTCCTGCATCATTTCTACCAGATCCCAAAATCTATGGCACGGGAATTGCCAGACTGAACTTGCACGGATTTATACCTTCATGTACAGATTTCAGATTCAGTAGGCAATATGGAACTGAGAGCCCATTTCTGTAGAGACCGAGTAACCCTTAAACTGAGGATGAGTCCAGGAAATAAAGTCATAGTCCTCGATGGTGACCCTATGTCCTCAGATCCTTCCTGCGTATGAGTGCCAAGGTAAGTCTCTCTGACAATATAAGCATTGCTTATATCCTCGCCTTCAATAGCTTGAATAAAAGGCATGCAGAGTTTTGTTTTTCAGACAGCAGTCAGGGAGCATAGCTGGTGTGTGTGTGTGTGTGTGTGTGTGTGTGTGTGTGTGTGTGTGTACGTGCCTGCCTGTTCTGAAGCTGACCCTTTCATCCCTTTCTGGTTTGAAGTCTCAGTAGGGAGGCCATGACAGGCCCCAAACACTGAGCAGATTATACAAGCTCTTTGCTCTCTCATTGGCAAGCTGGAGATATCGCCACTCCTGGAAACGTCTGGACCATCCTTGCTTGGCAGAAAGAAGACAGAACATGGATGCTGACAGAGAACACTAGAGAGGAGTCAGTGACTTCACTTTCTTCTCCCCTTGGTCACTGTGGTGCTTTCAATGGGAAATGTTCCCCATAGGCTTGTGTATTCGAATACTTGGCCTCCAGTTGCTGGCGCTTTTTGTGGAGGTGTGGGTGGTACAGCTTTGCTGGAGAAAGAATGTTGCTGGGAGCGCATGCATGCCTCTTGGTCATGATGGACTCATCCTTCTGGCACTGGAAGCCCACATAAAGTGTATTATCACAGCAATGGAAAGGGAACTCATACAGCCACCTGGCCCATGCTCACCTCTCCCAGTGATTCAGGTTCAAGGTGTGTAGCTTGGTTGCTAGGTCTCAGTTCAAGTCATTTATTTAGACAGTGATGGGAAAAAGTGTTTGGATGACTGTATGGTAGACTATCTTGACCATACAGGAAAAATTATCACTGACGATACAAATAGGCACCTGTTCTGTGGCACTAGTCTCAGATATCAATGAATGTTGTGCAATTTTTGATTGCATTTTAACACTCCCGAGACTGACAATAAAGTTTGTTTTGAATGAGAGGGTGGAGCTAGCTACTAGCTGACCACAATTTACCACAGAGATTTTGGAGGACTGAGGACAGATAGACACAGGAACGAGTATGGTGGGGCTTAGAGAGGGTCTTAGCCCTTTTGGATGGAACACAAGAGATAGGAGGTCACTGATCACTCTTCTTTAATCATTCAGGTTCCTACCCCAATCTGACTGCTGAAATGGAGGAGACAATTGATTATTCTTGGCCCCAGATTCATGGGAGTTAGTAGATTCCTGGAGTAACTGATGCCCTTCATGGCTTCTTGGGGGAAACCTATACCCTTGGAGGTAAACCACAGTACTGAAGGATGTGAGGGGACACATAGCAGAGCCACCAGGATGTCAGAACAAGCGGAGGCTGAGTCTGTGCCCCAAACCCTTTGTGAGGATGGGTAGAAGAAGCATCTAGAAACTCATCTTTGGAACTACTGACCTCATTCATGATTCTGTGCTCTAGTCAGTCAGCCCTCCCAACTATAGGGTGAGTGAGTCAGGCTGACAAAGCCAGTCATCTCCCCTTGCTTCCTCTCCTGGAACTCTTGGAGTTGTCCTTGTCCCTGCCAACTGCCTTCATGAAAGCTGGAAGGTTTGGCTTGGTTTTCCGGTAAAGGGAATTGGTGCCAGCTCGGAGCCGGCCTCCAACAGGATGCTGAGGTAAATGCTTTCCTTCCTGCCCAAGAGCCGTGGTTAGTGTCTGCTACTATTCAAGATTTCTGTTAAAGCCCAATTAGGAGTGTTGTTTTTCCCAGGGTGATTGCTCCAGGTCCAGGGTTCCTTGCCATCAGAATTTTCAGTGGGTGAGAGATTTAGGTTCAGTTCCAAATGGATGGCAAAGGGGCATAGGCAACAGGGAATTTATAGCCAAAGACAGAGGAGGAGCCAGCGATGGAACATTGCTGTGAGGAAACCTAAGGAGTAACGGGGCTTCTTAAAGTCCTGGATAAGTTAAGCTATTAGGATCCCGCTGAAGATGGAGCCCTGCTACACATTGCCTGAGGGCTGGAGATGGGTGAGTGACTGATCCTGAGGCCAGGTTCTGACTGGCTTCACTTAGCACATTCTCTTCTTGAACTGCTTCCCTGGAGAGATCACGGAAGGGCTAGGTAGAGGATGAGGTGTCTCGCTACAGCTTGACAACGGAAGAGTACTTGCCAATTGTCAATTTTATAAGTAAAATATCTGGTTCCTACTGTGCTCTGTGGTCACTCAGTGAGGTAGTACACCAGATGCTCAGGGCCCGGGCTCTCCGTTATGCTACATCACAGCTATCCTTGCAATTATTTTCAAGGTTTAACTTCCTAGCATGTTAGCCTGTCAGGCAGGTTGTGCTAGATTCCAGATGGCACCATTAGCTCCATCTTAGCTAGATGGGGTTGGCCCTTTGTACTGCATGACCTTTATGTGACTCAAAGGCTACAGACACAGGAGCTCTGGAGCAGATCCCTGGGTTCCAAAGCTTGGATGCCATTAGGATTTACCTAGGTGCTAGTGCATCTGTCCTCTGATGGTGTGACTATCTAGAGGAAAGGAAGGAAAATGGCCAGACAGTGGCTAGGTGAAGGCTCCAGGAGACAATACAGTAGAGTGGAGTCTACTGGGCCCCAGGGTAGGCCTGATGCATAGAAGGAGGGGCCCTGGGCAGTGGTCTGGTTCTACCTCTATGACTAAGCCTCTGTGTCACCAGGGGGTCATCACAGGGCACCTGGGTCTACCATCTCATTTATAAAGGGAGGCGAAAACCACCCCAGTGATTCCCAAGGTCTCTGTTAGCAATAAACTCTTGATTCTAAGATGATTCACAGAGATTTGAAAAGGAGTCTGTTTTAGACAGATGGACTTAGTGAGGGAACATTTTGGTTTGTTTTTTTGCTCATCAAAGAGACTGAAGGAGTCTCTCGTGGGTTGGACTTGACTTTTTTCATTGTCCCCAGTGTTTAGTCCCACTTGTTCCCTGGAGTGCACAGTCAGCTTTTGTGAGATACCCATGAAAGGCAGGCACACATGTGTCTCAGTTCCAAAACAGAGTTAAAATATGAGCCTTCACCATGGCAACTGACTCTCTCCAGTCCTGCTAGGGCAGAAGCAGGGGATGAGTGTATATTACAGCAGAAAGATGTGCGTTAGACCATCATGGAAATAAATGCACTCTCAGAAATTTTTTTTTTCTCTCTAGAATTTTCTGTGTAACTTTTGTTAGGTAGAAACCAGAAATACTCCTGCCTCTGCCTTCTGAATGCTGGGATCTTGGGTGCTGCCTGAGTGGCCTCCTCCTCTTCATGGGAAAGCGATCCATCAGAGAGCCTGATGGGTATTCTGAGGTTGTTCAGAGAGACCTGGGTGTTGTCTTTCTTGCTTCCTGATTCAGACCACTACCTGTCACGCCACGTTGCCTCCTGGGCTTCATCTCTGTCATGGTGGCGTCAGACTATGCTTTCAGGGATGTCATTAAGATGGGAGAAGCAGAGGAACTGGAAGGTTGTGGCGCTAAGGGCGAGTCCCTGGGACCATCTGAGGCCAGCCTCACATTGTAGACAGAATCTGTCTCGACTGCTGTCAGGAAAAGCATTTTAAATAAGCTGGGAATGAACGCTGACTCTTCGGTAATCATTCTGGAACCTGCCTGGTGTCTGTTGTCACTGCCTGGTGACCTGGGGGCTGACCTGCACAGAGACACAGCTGAGAACCTAGAGATGCCTACTGTGGTTGGACGATCTGCTGCCTCACTTCGGTCTGGAGGACACGACTGAATATTCTCCAGCACACAGGGCTCTTCATCAGGCTGGGGAACACCCGCGAGGCTCTTTTCTGATCTTTCTCCAGGCTGTGAATGTTGCCAGAGCCGTGAGCATGCGGATGAACATTTTGTGTTCATGTCTCTCATGTTTCCATGTGCTCCTCTGCCCTGGGAGCCCAAATCCACCGTCTGTGAATGCAGGCTTAATAGCGGAGCTGGCCTCACCCAGGAAATACCATTGGCTGGGAAAGGTGGGTTCTATAGGACAACCGTACAAAATAGCTTGCCGCTATGGGTTCCCCTCTATGCCCATGCTTTGCCATTCCCTTTACTTTTAGTGTAGCCTCCTTCCCACCATTTCTTTGGAAATACAGCCTCCATCAGGAGGAACCAGAGGCAATTCTGTGAACCAGCAAATTGAGAACCACAACATGGGCTTGCAGTACTTCTGGAAACTTCTAGGACCTCCAAGAGTATTCCAGCAGTGGGGAGATCCTCAGAAACTTCTAAAGCAGGAAGGTCAAAACAGACCCATGTATACCACTGCCTCACACTGCTGTCCCAGCAGGCATATTAGCAATTGAATATTTATACTCTTCACTGTGGAATTTGGATTCTGCCTCCAAGTCCTGTGCATAGGCAATCAATGGGGCCGGACGTGATTTTCTATTCTTGTTCTCTCGCTGTTCGAGTGCAAACAGAATTGATGACTACAGTGCTGAGACTTGAGAAAGTTGGGTCAGAAGGCTGAGCAATAGAGCCTGGAAAAGTGCACCAATAGGAAAGGGATGAAGAAGTCAAGTCTAGGCGTCTGCTCGCAGCTCAGAGCCAACCCTGAGCCTTTCTTTTCTTTTCTTTTCTTTTCTTTTCTTTTCTTTTCTTTTCTTTTCTAGTTTGTATGTGGTGTGTGTGTGTGCGTGCATGCGTGTGTGTGTGTGTGCCGTATACAGATGTGTGGATGGGTACATATGCATGTGTCTACATTTACACGTAGAAGCCAGAGGCCGATGCCTTCCCCTGCTACTCCCCACCTTTTATATTGATATAAAGTCTTGCACTTGAACCCAGAACTCACAAGTTCTAGTCTGGCCAACCAGCCCACTGTGGAGAGCCAGTCTGTCTCATCTGCCCACCGTTCATGTGGGTGCTGGGGATCCAAGCACTGGTCCTCATGCTCTTGTGGTAAGTATTTTCCCTGATCAGCTACCTCTCCATCCTCGTCCCTGCATAGATCAAGCCCTCCTTCTGAACATGGAAATCAGTGGCTTCCTTCTTTCCTTCCTTCCTTCCTTCCTTCCTTCCTTCCTTCCTTCCTTCCTTCCTTCCTTCCTT